>CP139505.1:377614991-378137473 GCA_021014915.2 Artemisia tridentata subsp. tridentata
AGAAGCCGAACCCCACAAAACTTAAATATGCTCAAATGAAAAGTATCTGTGTAATAAAGCAAATTTGGGAAGATGTATCTTTAAAAAAGGAAAAAATTTATGATAAATCAAGCTTCTTTAACTACAGCATACAGGAGGAACATTGTTTGCTCCAATGGGTTCAAAAAAGGAAGCTCATGGGGAAAAGGATGCAGAGACATGGAGGAAGTAGAGCCGAGCAAAAAACAAGAAAGTGAACAACTAAAAAATTTTCAGGAGAACAGCTTGTACTTGGTGAAAAATTGAGGCAGAAACTTTTTTCCCAAACCACTTCAAGTCAGGATCCTATTGTGATTGGGGAAATTTTCAAAGAGGAGTTTTTAAACCCCTTTCAGGGAATTTAAAAGGTTGGGTGTGAAACATTTTTTACTACTTTCAAGACTTAATTAAGCATGTGACAGAGTGATCTAGACATTTTGAGGAGAATGGTAAATGAAAAAAGATGGCTGGTTGTTTCAAGATGACAAGGAGAAAGATCTATGGGTTCAATTCCAAGACTGTTGAACCTAATGCTAGTGACATATTGGAGATTTGAAGCCAACAACATGAACACCTTGTGGAAATTTTATGACTCATGTAATGTTCATCACATTTCTACCCAGGATGGTGTTGATGTGTTCATGTTAGCAGAGAAGGAGTATCCACTAAGGGCTGGAGTGCTTACTGTGTTGCTATCTATCAAGCTCAATGTGAAGAAAGAAGTGAAGGGGTAGATGATCTCCTTCAAAGAATTTTTGATCAATGTAGAAGGGAATTTGCTGCTTTAAGGAGAAGATAGAGATGTTTGGAAGAATTCCCCAATGTTATGAAGGATAATCTTTTGAAGAAATTTATTGATTTACACAGAAATCATAAGTTTAGGGGAGGATTGTTGGGAATAAACTAGTTACCACAGCTGCTATTGGATTTTACCACTTCTGAAGAAAGCACTAGCAGTGGAAACTCATTACCATGCTAGTACATATTATTTTTCCCCTGCTGTTGTGATAACATTATTTGTAAACGGGTGATAAGTATAGAATAGATTTGGTGTATATTCCCATTTTTGATAACTTTATACTTATCTTGTAAAGAACTCCTTGCACTACAAGAATAGGAAGCTTTGTCTGACAATGTAGTGCCCAAATCACAAGAAAAGTCGAGACAAACAGTTTGTCTCGACAAAGCGACCCTTTTTTGTCGAGACAACCATTCGAACCCAGTTTTTTTGTCGAATTTTAAAAGGGGGTCGGGGAAAAACAATATTCAACCCAATTTTTTTTGTTCCCGGAAAAATTTTTTTTTAAAAAATTTTAAAAAAAAAAAAAGGAAAATTTAAAAAAAATTTTGGCCCAACACCCAAACCTTTTAAAAGGGGGAAAACCCCCCACCCGGGAAAATTTATTTCAAATTTTTTTTTTTTAAAAAAAATCCCGAAAAAAAAATTTTTTTTAATTTTTTTTAAAAAATTTTTATTTTTTTTAAAATTAAAAGGGGAAAAAATTTTTAAAAAAAAAAAAAAAAAAAAAAAAAAACCCAACACCCAAAAATTTTTAATTTTTTTAAAAGCTTTTTAAAAGTTTTTAAAAAAAAAAATTAAGGCGACTTTCCATTTGGGGGTTTTTAAAACCCATTTTTTTTTGGGGGTTTTTTTTTGGAAAAAATTTTGGGGAAAAAGGAAATTTGGAATTTTTCCCCTTTTTTTTTAAAAAAAAAATTTTAAAAAAAAATTTAAAAAAAAAAAAAAAAGTTTTTAAATTTCACGCTTGTGGAAACAACTGTTTTATTTTTTTTTTGAAAGTTTGGGGATTAAATTTGGTAAATTCAAAAGTAAATTGTAAACTTATTTGGGAGTTTTCCCCAAAAAAGGAGATCCTATTTTAGGTTTTTTACGATATTGAAAGCTCAAGGTGAAACCCCGTGAAAAAAAGTCACTGTATTATTATATAATTTGAAGCTTACAGTTTTGGTTAAATACTTTGTTCATTACTTATATTGCTACTATACACATTACACTAAACAACCAACCTTCTAGGTATTAGCAAGTAAATTCCGCGTGCTTGTTAATATAACTCAAAGTATCTCTAACACAAGGTGTGTGTTTAGATCCTCATCATTTTGTTTGGCAAATAAACAATAATATAACTATTTAATTCTTTATGGCTTGCAGGGACTAGTTTTGGCCAATACCTTTTCACTTATGGGAGAACTACAGCTGTAGTGGTGGATTTTTAGTGGTTACAAGTTCATCCGATGTAAAAGGAAATGCAGAGATTGCTTATGCGTTGCTTAAATAATCTGATTGAGGGCTTAGATAAGGACTTTTAAACACCCTGTTTGTTTGATGTTCAGAATGCAGTAACCACTTACATAAGCAACCCCAAACACCCCCTTGTTAACGTTTTTTTTTTTTTTTTTTTTTTTTTTTTTTTTTTATGCATGTTCATTTTCTGTTTAGTTATGTTTTCCTAGTATTAATGAGTAATGACATTGGTTACTATAAATGTTTTAAACGATTGAAAAAGTGGCACGGAATTTTGAGGCCTAGCATGTATTTAGATCACAAAGTTTGACCCATGTTGTTGATCTTACGAGTTTGATCAAGAACAAGTCAAAGTCCCGAGAACCATAATAAGGAGACGGTGGAATAATTGGAATAAATTTATAAGGATATTATACCATGGATTCAAATTATAATCCGAAACTGTTGCATCATGTCACATGATTTTGTCAGGTAAAAAGGAAGTAAAAGGAACTAAAGATGGAAGTTTTCGACTCAGAGGCACCTCGTGGGCTGATCAATAGGACCCTGTGCAAGATTCCCGGGTAATGGGAAGAATAAGAAGGCAAAAAAGGGGTATGTGAAAGGCAAAGGTGCTACGAAATGGGTTTTCACCCTTGCTTGGACGAAGAATCTTGCAAAGGAATCAGACATATAATTAGAAATCGTTGTAGTTTTTGTAAAACCACTTTTCTGGGTTACTCTTAGAAAGTAAACTGTGTTTCTTAATTCATTTATTTATGATACGTTTCTTGGATGATTTCAAATGACATCCAATATAAAATACATTCATTTTTGTGTTTTACATTCTTTTTTTCATCAGTCCGTCTTGCTGTATCAGTGCAATCCATGGAATGTAAAACTTGTCAATTACAAGAACTAGAATTTTGCTGTATCAGCGTAGATGGAATGTAAAATCTAAACAGATAGATGATTTTGTTACAGTATTATAGTTTTATTGAGTTCATCAAAACAGTGTTCATACTTCATACATGTTTGTTTTCTTTTAACTTTAAATCCACTAGGAATGTTCGTGATTGTATAACTTCGATCAAAAGTTATCTCATACAGTTTCGGTTACCCATTACAAGTTATCGGAAAGTGCTTGAGTTGTTAACTAACTTAGCCACCTGCCAAATTTCCCGTTTAAAGTGCTTGAGTTGTTAACTAACTTAGCCACCTGCCAAATTTCCCGCATTTAAACGACTGTCACGTTATACAGTTGCCTAAAATTTGGTGAAGTTCAATAGTTTAGCATGCTATTCCAATACCCTGGATGAAGTCATAATATGATGATGCAATTGTCACATTCTAATATCGTATACACAAGATCATGATAATGTCATCATGTCTTTGTACTCTTTATGCACTAGAATAAACAACATAACAAGTCATATCTTTTTGTGGGAAGTTACATATAATGTCTTCAATTTTGGGATGATGAAATGCAATGTGACGTAATATTTTGTATTCCATGCTTTAAACATTTGCACGTTGCATGAGTTACTACGAATTCAAACCAGCAACACAGTACCCATATTGGAAAAGCGCATAACTAGATACACCCATAATGAACACCAAAGTTTAATCGTTATAACAGAACATTTTCAGTAATCTGAACTTAAAACATCAACATAATCCAACAGTAGCTCAGTCGAGAAACTAAAACTAGACGTAAAAGTTAACCGAAACATAATGAACCAACATGAAATGACCAGAGGGTCTAACAACCTTCAAACTTAGGTCGAGTCCGTCAACATGCACGACCCCAACTGCTTAGTCTTGCAGACCAGCACCAGCCTGAACAAAGAGCTCCAACCGGTCCATGATGGTATCCATGGCTCCAAATACCACACTAGGTCACTACAGACGCAAAGTTAAACCATGAAGACCACGACTACAGACCATCCACGTAGCGACACTTCAGAACCCGATCTCAGATGATGCTAATAATATCATCTTTTCTGAACAATATACCATTCTTCTCCAAACCCAAATATGTCGACTTGAAGCCAACAACGAGCCCTTGACCATCTCAGCAAGTGAACAAGTACAAACCAAAACTTATCCACACCCTCATCATCATATTACCTTCCACATAACGATAGATCAGAACCCGCTCACAAAAGATGCTAAGAAAACATCTTTCTGAACATTTTACCATTCTTCTCCAAGCCCAGATCATGTCGACTTAGAGTCAACAACGAGCAACAGAATATTGCCCTCGACCATCTAAGCAAGTGAACAAGTACAACCAAAAACTTATCCGCATCCTCACTGCCATTAGCAATCACAACTTCATTTACCCAAATTCTTCTATAAACTTCTACACTTTTTTACCATTCTTCTTCGACCCCGAGTCATGTTGACAGTCAACAACGGGCAACAAAATATGCCCTCGACCATACCAACAAGTGAACAAGTACACCCTACAGACCCTTGTTAGCATTTACCAATCAACACTTCCTTTACTTGATAGTTTTGACACCTTGGATACTGCTTCAAACAATCCGAACAAAGATAATCCAAAGAAAATGTTTCTTCATATTCACAATTATGCACACACCGCCCACACTCAGCACACCTAGGTATACAGATTATACACGCCCTACATAAATCAGGACATTTCTCTTTCGGTTGACAACCTCAGCTGGACAGTCATATACAAGCCTCAAATGCTTACATCTAGGACACACTTCAACATCAATTGCACGATCATCATCAGACTGAAAATATAAATTTGCCCGATGATAATAACGTGGACTAGCATCACTTCTTTGAATTCCCAACAAACACTTCAAGTTTTTAAAATCATCTAGTGTTATACCAAAGAACCCACCCATTCTTATTTGCTTTATACCAGCAGTTTCCGTATTTGAATTTGTTGGTCCCGTTTACACAGTTAAGTAAACTATAAAAGTTAATCTAACCATATATTATGGTTTAGTGATGTAATGAAGTTCTTTGATAAACCAAGTTATAAGAATGAAACGTAAATTAAAACACAAGGTAATTTTCAACGTTTAATTCTTATTAGAAATGAATCAAAGAATTATACCCAAGTGTTTGCGGAATAAACACTTGGGATTGAAGTGACAAGTGTGGTTAATCTCCTCTCTAAACTTAAGCAAAGCTTAAGTAACAACTATGGTACGACCAAGCTATCTTGGGTACAAGTATGTTATTTGGAGGAGAAAAGAGTTTGTGAATGTCTAAGCATTAATCGCACAAACGTTACTTTTCTCCTCTTTATGATCCTATTTATACACAAGTGTAAAACATGTTATTACCCAAGAGACTAAAGACATCCTAGGTTAAATCTTAGAAGATTTTGTTCTCTGTCCAAGGCAACCCATATTGAGTTAAGGACAAAGAACCCTTTTTAGGTATAGGCTGGATTGTAGCCATTTAGGGAAAGTTGACTTATAAAGTGATAAACACTTTAGTAAAGCTTTTCAAACTTTCCCGCCCAGTCCCGCCTATTCTTCAGTCTCCAGTCTACATAGTTGGGAGGAGACATGGATTCAGTGAGTTATTGTCATTACTCACTGAATCCATCATCTTCTTCTTTGGCTTAGGGCCACTCACTGAGAATCCGCCTCACTGAGTGGAAAGCCTTTCTTCTTAGGCTTGTCCTACGCTTCCTGAAGATGACTCACTGAGCGGCTCTGCGTTCAATGACTTGATTGTGTTTAAGGTTATCCAACACTTAGGCTATTTTATGTTCAAATCCTGTTTAGAGGAAGCTTGGGGAATTCATGTGACCCAACAATCTCCTCCTATTTGGATATACAGATAGCCTGAGTGTTCCTATGTTCAGTGAGAGATAGTACATGTGTCTCTCTCTACTGATGGAATTACTAGCTCAAGTTTAGGACACTGAATGTTAAACAAAACATCAATATTATTCATAGTTATTTGATGCGCGTGTATATCGTTGCGTTTAGCAGTATTAATGCCTACTCAAGTTTTAAATTTATATTTAGCCGACTTATCAATAACACACACACTTAACGAGCAGTGTACCGGTCAGTATGAATATAATGGTAAGCATAGTGTCGATTACTAAGAGTGGAACGTATTATCTAGTTATTCTAATCAGTATTTTAATGTCCTAAGTTAGTTTTATAGCCTAATCTAACGCAAGGGGGGTTCTAGCCTGAGAGACTGGCACGGTTTGGTTATTATTAAACAGTAAAAGTAAACTAATGAGCACGAATCAGCGATTAGCATACACGTACACAGATAGATAATAGAGACTATAAGAAGACCTGTCCTGATAATTAAGTAGCTTGTCACTTATCCTCTACCTTTGAGATAAGCCATCATAGAATTTCTTTCTTGAGCTTTACTTTGTGGTCTTCTAGGTTGGATAACAATCTTCCTTGACTCTTCAGCATCTAATTCAACTTGTAATTTTCTTGCAGCTTCCTCATTTTTAGCATCCTCAATAGCTCTTAGATTTTTCAAAGTAAGCTTCTTCTTCTTATTAGTTTCTACCATGATCCCTTTACCTTTGTCTTTTGGATCTAACTCATGGGTAGGTTGAGAAGAAACATGAGGTTGTTTGTTCAACTCCAGGAATGCTTATGCCTCTTTGTCTTGACATATTCAACATAACGTCAGCAATAGTTTCATCATCACTGTTAGTATGAGCTATAGCTTCTTCTTCTTGTTGAACTGGAATTGGATTGGAAGGACCAACATCTTCTTGCATTTGATTTGAGGGACCAACATCTTCCTCAAAATCCAAAGTCCTTGGTGTGATCAAAAATTGTCTCTCAGTACCTTGATAAGCAGTACCTTGAAGAGCAGTACTTTCAACACCAGTACCTTCCAAATCCACTTGTTCAGTATCACCACTTCTTACTTCAACAGCAGCATCTTCAAGATTGACTTGCTGTGTTTCTACACTTTCCTCTCAGCAGTATCTTGATAAGGAATATGTTCTTCAAGTGGTGTCATCTGAGTATCAAAATTAAATCCAGCATCTTGATTCAAATTTGATTAGCATCTTCATTCAGATTTATATTCTTCAAATTCCTCCCCAATGTGAATGAAGACTGCTTCTTCTTGGTCTTTCTTTTCTTTGACTTAGGTTGTTGACCAATCTTCTTTTGAGACTTCACCCATAATCTGTGGTGTTTAACTAGTGGCCAAACAAACCTCTTTAACCTTCTAAACTTCCTCTTCATATCCTTTATCTGAGCAGCTTGAGCATCAATAACTTTCTTTAGTCTCCCTCAATTCCCTTGCTAACTCATAGTTGGTCAATACTCCCTCAACCACTCCCTCATCTCCTCCAGATGTTTGAGACCCATCTGTGGAAGTATAATCATTGGGAGTTGGTGGTTGAGTCTGATCTTGAGTTGAATCATCCTGAGCAGCACTTTGTTGTGAAGGTTCAGCAACTGGAGATGAAACAGTATGTTGAGCAGTATGTTGAGAAGTATGTTGAGAAGCAGTATGGTGAGAAACACTATCTTCTCTTGAAACTGGATGCTCATTACTTGCTGATGCAGAGGATACTTCTTGCTCTTGCTCTTGATCTGCATCCCTAACTGCTTGTGCAACTTCCAATTATGAGTAGTCAAAGGTGTGATTCTTCCAGAAAACTTGACACCCTTCTTGGATATAAAAGTAAACACCTTTAGTGGAAGTTTGACAGTGGGTAAAAAGCTTTGAGGTTTAGGTACATCCTCAAGCTGTTTGTTCAAGAAGAGTTAAACAAACCTATGGTACATCAAGAATGGTTTACCATTGCTAATGTGTGAAAGCATACCATCAAGAATAAGTCTGGAAAAGTTGAATTGTTGATTGGTAGCCAAACCCACTAAAGCAGATGCAATATTTTGACCAAATTGATCAAAAGAAGTACTTTTGGGACTTAAGCAGTGAAGTAATACATGGATTAGGTATTTCCAATGAGGACAGAACAAAGGCTTCTGAAAATTCAGTTTTGTAAGATCTCCCTCAAAGCCAATATCCCTTAATGTGTCCCAAAGTACTTGTTTGTCAAAACGAACAGCTCCTCCTTCATCATTAAACATCAAATCGTCCCGAATGGTTGCTTCTGAAATCCGTATTGGTCTTCCTGCAACTTTAGCCCGAATTAAAGAATCATTCTCATCCTTAGCAGTAGCCCAAAATTCTTGAATCCATGGGCCGATAACATCAGGATCAACTAAAAGAGAATAGTTGATTGAAGTCCCAGTCAAGAATCAATGATCGCATGAAAGTCAATGTTTTCCCCTGTTTTATCTAAATTGGCAATCATGTTGTGTTTGCTGCATGTGATGCGATTAGCCATGATTGATCGTAGAGAAGTATGCGTTTTGAAAGTATTTTTCGTGAGAAAGATTATGATGGAAGATTGTATAAGTGGATATGGATGAAGATGAGAGTAAAAGTCGGTGAAAAAGGTTAGAGTATTTTTTGATAGGATTTTAACAAATCAAAGCCAAATTAACAAAATTACCGTTTTAGTTGACTGTTACCCCCGCCGTAAGGAATTAATTGATTGTAACCCACAATTTTGACCGTTGGAACAGTACTTCCACGTAAGCAGTACTTTCCACATAAGCAGTACCCTTCAAAGCAGTACGTTGAAGCAGTACTTTACAAGACCAGTACTTTGAATAACAAACCAGTACTTTCCATCCACTTATCCATAAACCAATACTTCAAACTAATCCAAGAACTTATAGATGGTGCATGCATAAGTTCTAACGAATAACTATGTTGCCTCCCCTCAAATACAACATAAGTACTAAACTAAACTAAAATACTAAAAGCCAATACTTTCAATAAGAACTGTAAGAAAGTATACCAACTAAAACTAAAGCCTCCCCTCAAATGTAGCCTAGTAGTTAATCATCCCAATGCTTACAACAAAATGGTTGAATCTTGAAACATCAAATCCCTTTGTGAGTAGATCTGCTACATTGTCATCTGTGTGAACCTTGACCACATTTAATAGCCTGTGCTCATAACAATCTCGAATGAAGTGATGCCTAATCTGAATATGCTTGGTCTTGGAGTGATAAACTGGATTCTTCACAATACAGATGGTACTTTCATTATCAATGTTGATAGAGTATTCTTGAAGTTGTATCCATAATCCAAGAGTTGATTCTGCATCCACAGAACTTGTCCACAACAACTTGCAACAGCAACATACTCTGCTTCAGTAGAGGAGGTTGCTGCAATTGTTTGCTTCTTACATTCCCATGAGACTAATCTTCTTCCAAGATACTGACATCCACCAGTAGTTGATCTTCTATCACAGTTATCTCCTACATAATCACTATCTGAAAAGCTTCCAAGTGAAAAGGTGACTCCTTAGGATACCATAATCCTAACTTTGGTTGATGCTTGAGATATCTAAAAATCCTCTTGACTGCATTCATATGAGAAACTTTGGGTGTAACCTGATATCTTGCACATAAGCATACAGCAAACATGATGTCAGGTCTTGATGCAGTTAAGTACATAAGACAACCAATCATAGATCTGTAAAGCTTCACATCCACAGCTTGTCCATCTTCATCTTTGCCTAATGGTTTATTGTTATCAATGGGTGTGTGTGGCAGGCTTGACAGTTGGAAGGTCAAATCGCTTAAGTATGTCAGCAACATACTTTTCTTGATTAATGAAGATGCCATCTCTTGTTTGTCTAACTTGAAGCCCCAAAAAGAAAGTAAGTTCACCCATGGAACTCATTTGAAACTCCCGCTGCATAAGTTCTTCAAATTCTTTCACCATTGACTGCTTTGTGGCTCCAAAGATAATATCATCCACATACACTTGTACTAACATAATGTCCTTCTTGTCTCTTTTGATAAACAAAGTCTTGTCTATGGCACCTCTCTTGTAACCATGTTGCAATAGAAAGTTGGAGAGTCTCTCATACCAAGCTCTAAGGGCTTAATGAAGACCATACAGAGCCTTGATAACTTTGTAGACTTTGTTTGGATGTGCAGGATCTTCAAAACCAGGAGGTTTTTTAACATAAACTTCCTCAGTGATTGTGCCATAAAGAAAGGCACTCTTGACATCCATTTGGTAGACAGGAAATCCCATGTATGAAGCAAAGGCAAGAAACAACCTTATAGCTTCAATTCGTGGAACAGGAGCAAACACTTCATCATAATCCACTCCTTCTTCTTGGTGATATCCTTGTGCAACCAATCTAGCTTTATTCTTGATAACATTCCCTCTTTCATCTCTCTTAATTCTGAAAACCCATCTTGTTCCAATCACTCTCTTGCCATCTGGTAGATCACATAATACCTAGACATCTTGAAGCTTGAATTGTAGAAGCTCCTCTTGCATAGCTTCAACCCAACTCTCATCAGTTAAAGCTTGAGCTACCTTCTTGGTTCTATTGATATAAATAATGTATAAAAACGTTATTAATATTTTTTCGATATCCCTAAGTTTTGACGATCACAAAATATAAAAACATTAAACGCAAAGTTAATACGTAAACAAGTTTTAAGCAAGCTTATATCATCTCATCCAACATAATCACTTAAGGTATGAATAAACAAGTGACTAAAACATTTTATGATCAAAGGGATGTTTAATTAAATACTACAAAGTTTATAAAATTAAATAAACTTATTATATATTTTTGAAAAACATTTTTGGTAATAAAGGAAAATGTTTAATTCATAGTAAATATATGAATTCAAATTTTTAACCAAAATCAGTTAGTTTTTCACCAAATAAACTTTCCCCACTAAAAGACAGACATTCTGGCCATTACAGGAGGGCGGGCCCCCTTAATTTTAAGGGGGCCGGCCATGAATTAAAGGGGCCGGCACGCTCCCCTTGTCAGATTCTGTCAGAAATTATTCCCTATAAATACCACCTCAAACCTGGTATTTTTCTCACCTTTTGCACGAAAATTTTCAGATCCAAATCTCTCTAAACATCCTTCTAAAAACCCTTTGATCACATAATTGTTAATCCTTGTTTCAAGTGATCCAATCCCTCATCCATTCATCTCTCAAAGTGTAAAAGAAGAATACTCCTTCATTCTCAAATCAAGAAGTATTGAAGATTAGTCTTGTATATTGTGTATATCATTTGTAACACTGGTAACAGATTCTGCCTATCGTCACACTGAAATGCGTGACTATATGCATATAGTCACACACGTTTTTTTTGGGTGTGTGTGACAAAAAGTCGCACCACCGTAGGTATCATATAGTCACATTGTTTAGTTTGTGGCCGTTTTCATCGAAAAAGAGTGACCAAAACCCAAATATGTGTGACTAATTAGGCACAAGTTTTGTTGGATTCATCAGTATGTGTGACTATTTCCCATCCTATGGCCACACGAAAATATAATAAATGTGACGTTTGTGATGATTTAGTCACACATCGTGTGTTGTTTTTTTCAAGTTAGTCACATACAATTTAAAAAACAGTGGCCAAAAGTGTTAATAAGTGTGACCATATGCTATTTAAAGTGAAGAAATGTGTACTATTGATCATCCAATGGTCACATGAATTCTTAGTTTGTGTAGCCTTTTGTAATATTTAGTCACACAAAGCATGTTTGCTTTGGGTATTTAGTCACATACAATTAAGCATAAAGTGGCCAAAAGTGTTAATAAGTGTGACCATATGCTGTTTTAAGTGAAGAAATGTGTATTTTGTGTGACTATTGATCATCCAATGGTTACATGAATTCTTAGTTTGTGTGGCCTTTTGTAATATTTAGTCACACAAAGCATGTTTGTTTTCGGTATATAGTCACATACAATTAAGCATAAAGTGGCCAAAAGTGTTAATAAGTGTGACCATATGCTGTTTTAAGTGAAGAAATGTGTATTTTGTGTGACTATTGATCATCCAATGGTCACATTAATTCTTAGTTTGTGTGGCCTTTTGTAATATATAGTCACACAAAGCATGTTTGTTTTCGGTATATAGTCACATACAATTAAGCATAAAGTGGCCAAAAGTGTTAATAAGTGTGACCATATGCTGTTTTAAGTGAAGAAATGTGTATTTTGTGTGACTATTGATCATCCAATGGCCACATGAATTTTATGTTTGTGTGGCCTTTTGTAATATTTAGTCACACAAAGCATCTTTGTTTTGGTTATTTAGTCACATACAATTAAGCATAAAGTGGCCAAAAGTGTTGATAAGTGTGACCATATGCTGTTTTAAGTGAAAAAATGCGTATTTTGTGTGACTATTGATCATCCAATGGTCACATGAATTCTTAGTTTGTGTGGCCTTTTGTAATATTTAGTCACACAAAGCATGTTTGTTTTGGGTATTTAGTCACATACAATTAAGCATAAAGTGGCCAAAAGTGTTAATAAGTGTGACCATATGCTGTTTTAAGTGAAGAAATGTGTATTTTGTGTGACTATTGATCATCCAATGGTCACATGAATTCTTAGTTTGTGTGGCCTTTTGTAATATTTAGTCACACAAAGCATGTTTGTTTCGGGTATTTAGTCACATACAATTAAGCATAAAGTGGCCAAAAGTGTTAATAAGTGTGACCATATGCTGTTTTAAGTGAAGAAATGTGTATTTTGTGTGACTATTGATCATCCAATGGTCACATGAATATTTAGTTTGTGTGGCCTTTTGTAATATTTAGTCACACAAAGCATGTTTGTTTTGGGTATTTAGTCACATACAATTAAGCATAAAGTGGCCAAAAGTGTTTATAAGTGTGACCATATGCTGTTTTAAGTGAAAAAATGTGTATTTTGTGTGACTATTGATCATCCAATGGTCACATGAATTTTTAGTTTGTGTGGCCTTTTGTAATATTCAGTCACACAAAGCATGTTTGTTTTGGGTATTTAGTCACATACACTTAAGCATAAAGTGGCCAAAAGTGTTAATAAGTGTGACCATATGCTGTTTAAAGTGAAGAAATTTGTATTTTGTGTGACTATTGATCATCCAATGGCCACTTGAATTTTATGTTTGTGTGGCCTTTTGTAATATTTAGTCACACATCGAATTAAACAAAGAGTGACCAATAATGTTGATAAGCGTGACCATAATACATGACTGCATCTTTTAGTCACAGGGTTATTATTGGTATTTTTAAGTTAGTACTGTTGGAGCAGAGTTGCTACTGCTAGTACTATGCTAGTGCTGCTGGAATGAGTATATTATATATATATATAAAACAGAATCATAAACAAAAAGAAATTTGAAATTGAATAAAACTCGAATGTATATAACTGAACAGAATATACAATTGTAATGTCGTACATAATCAAATTCTCAAGTACCATAATTTAAAGACTTTTGACTCTTCGCCGCATAGCTTGCTTTAGGGCTTCAATAGAGACATTACTTTTGCGCTTCGATGGTGCTGTTGGTCCACAGTTGTTGTCACTTTTCTTTTGCATTGTAGTTGGCAGTGTAACCTGTAGTAACAAAAGACGACGCTTGTATCAAACATTGAATTATATATCAAGAATTATATATATGTACGTTGAAAAAACACTTGTATGTACCCAAAGCAACGATATTTGATTTCTTTAAGTGCCACAGTTTGCAGTTAAATGGCTTAAAAAAGAATTTTTGCATGTACATATATCAGAAATTATTTAAACAAAAGAATAACAAGAAACATGTTGAAATACATACTGTTGGCAGTGCTTGTGTTGGAGACACATTTTGTTCTGATTGGGAATCTGGAGGCCCGTTTTGTCGTGACTTAGGCTTTTTCTCAGGTCCGACAGTTTTAGCAGGTTCCTATATGTATATATAAAACACGTTACATTATATAAACAAAAGAATAACAAGATACATGTTGAAATACATACTGTTGGTACTCCTTTTGTTGGAGACACATTTCCTTGCGATTGGGAATCTGTAGACCCTTGTTGGCTTGCATTTGAGGCTACTGGCAATTGAGATGACAAATTTAACTGCACCCCTTGTTGACTCAACTGTGCCATCAGTTGAGTAAGTATTCTTTTTGTTTCTGTAATCTCATTGGACAATTTCTTGATCTGGTCATCAGATTCTTTCTGCAAAAAAAAAATATAGGAAATGTTGGGATTAAAAGTCTTCTGGATGCTGTTAGAGTAACTGATGCTCTTATTTGTGTCAATGCTGCTCAGATGGAGTTAGTGATGCTCATGAACTTCAATTACAAATATGGCTAGTGTTTACCACCGCTAGTACACAATTTACTACTGCTAGTACACATTTAATCCTGCTGGTATATAAGCATAATAATAGAATTTGCAGTCAAACTTACAAGTGTATCTCCCACTGATGTGATCTCATCATCTGGAAATTCGCCATCGTTGTTTACCCTTCCTTTCAACCACATTATACCACGCGGGGTTCTTCATCTGCTTCAATCTCTTTATTTTTGATCTAATAAACATCAAATGCATACACATGTAAAGTTAATTAAAACAAGATAAACGAAAATATGAAGGTGCATACACATGTGATCTTACCATTTTCTCTTTCAAATAAACATATCCACCTCGTCCCATTTTATGCTGATAAATATTTTTGGAACGCGACATTTTAGCTTTATCAGCTATCTTCTAAAAACACAAAATCATAAGGCGTTTACATGTGGTAATGCTGCAAACTGAAAATTATGAAATGACATATAGACTTAAATAAAGATGACTAATTAAAACCTTGTATTCATCAGTGGTCGTGTTGTTTACAAACTCGACCCAGTCTTCTGATTTCACAAATCGACTATACTTGGCCGAGACTTCATTCAGTTTGGAAGGTGTATTTAGGTGGGGCAAAATGTATTCTTCTCTGAGCTTCGTTCTGAAAGTCCTTAGCAGTTTACCAAGACGAGTCATTACCAATTTTCTGAATGTCACGTCAACATCAAAATATCGCTGCAAAGATTAACACAATGTTGTTAATTAGTTGCACATAATGTAACTGCATAGATAAACTTATGTAGTACTGGGTTAAAAAATACAGTAGTATATATGTACAGTGATGTCAGTCCATAGTTTATCTCTTTCTTCTTTATTCACATTCCTCCAGGAAAGATTCTTCAAACCTATATGCTCACGAACCAGATCTCCTAAAAAACTCGTAAACAGTGCTCTGTGTAACCCTGATACCCTATTCAATGCATCGAAGGTTACCTTGAGCTTTATTCCACCAGGGTTGCCATATTTCATGCGAAACTTAAATAGCCTGGTCATGCCTCTCTTAGCTAGTATCCGATCTGATTGGTTGGTTCCAGGCGCATCTAGATCTTCCTCATCAGAATACTTTTCGGATTCATAGTCTATGTTGTTATCATCATGTTCATTATCAGCAGGAAGCAAAAGATGATTATCAACAATGGGTTGAATTCCCATGACTCTTGAGTAACAATGGGTACAAGAAAATGATTCTGGCTTTGAGAGTAATGGTGATATAAGAATTGATTATTGTTTTTTCTTGGCAGTATTTTTTTTTTTTTTTAGGAGAGAAAAGAGGGTATAGGAAGAAGATGAATCGTACCTTATTCTTGGTACCCGCTTCTAATTAATTAGGCGATTTCAAAATTTTGGATCAAAATTTTGGCTCCAAATTCTAATTTCAAAATAACAATTGAATTATTTTAAAAATTTGCCTTAAATTTGAACCTGTTTAGTAAAGCATAAACTTGAAAAAATCAAAATTTTGGCTCCAAATGTTATATATATCATTATCTTAATCGCAAATCATGAACCAAGATCTAGAACAAAGATCATGAACACAAACTGCATATCAAATCAAGAACTCAAATTTACACAATTACACCAAAATTATCATGAACACAACTTGACACCATTTAACACAAACTGCTACCATTAAATCATAAACCAACATGAAAAATGAAGAACACAAACTGCTACCATTATCAAAATTTTGGCTCCAGATGTTATAGTTTCATTATCTTAATCGCAAATCATGAACCAAGATCTAGAACAAAGATCATGAACACAAACTGCATATCAAATCAAGAACTCAAATTTACACAATTACACCAAAATCATGAACACAACTTGCACACCATTTAACACAAACTGCTACCATTAAATCATAAACCAACATGAAAAATGAAGAACACAAACTGCTACCATTAAATAAATATGTGCAATCATCAAATCAACAACAGAAACTGCTACCATAAAATCTAACTGTGCAATCATCACATCAAGAACACAAATTGCTACCATTTAACAAACCAAAATACTATCATTACAGTTATAAAATAGATACAGAGTTAAACTACACTAGTTACCAGTTACTGCACCATTAATAATTACATTTATCCAAATTAAATATCAGAACTGCTACTACGTACCATATTAAAGTAATTATCCTCTAGTTCATAATAGTCGAGATGATCACCACCTTTACATAATTCTCAACACATTTAATGTACGAGAAGTCTTCTTCACGGCCATCGGTTGATACAACATCTTCTTACTCGTAACTGCTACTACGTACCATATTAAACTAATTATCCTCTAGTTCATAATAGTCGAGATGATCACCACCTTTACATAATTCTCAACACAACATTTAATGTACGAGTAGTCTTCTTCACGGCCCAACATTTAATGTACGAGAAGTCTTCTTCACGGCCATCGGTTGATACAACGTACATCTTCTTACTCATAACTGCTACTACGTACCATATTAAACTAATTATCCTCTAGTTCATAATAGTCGAGATGATCACCACCTTTACATAATTCTCAACACATTTAATGTACGAGAAGTCTTCTTCACGGCCATCGGTTGGTACATCTTCTTAATTATACGGTAGTCCCAAGTTTGGGAGTAGCTTAAGAGGATTCATCTTTGTCATTTACCTAAAAGTTGAACGAGTATATATAATGGATTAAGTCTTGAGAATGTGATAAAGGTAGCGAAACAACACTTATTAAATGGACCATTATTACCCCTTTTGTGTCAGCATCAGCAGATTCTTCATCGCTAGAGAAATAGAAAGGGCTCTGTCTCTTCCAATCTGTGTTTTCCCATACCTCCTAATAGTTCAACATACCATATGTGTTTCAAAAAATTTAATTAATGGTATAATTAAGGTATACAACTTTAGCCACAAACACATAACAACTTTAGTATACCTTGTTGGAAATGATTTTGAATTTGGACCTAGTGCCGGAGGTCTCTTTGGAAGCAGCCTCTCTACTCCCGGGTTTACCTTGGGGTAGGGGTAGGGTCTGTCTACAGCCTACCTCCCCCATACCCTGCCCCGGCGGGATTGGGTTTGTTGTTGTTTGGATTTTTGCCTTTGAACCTGTTAAAGCATAAACTTGAATAAATTAAAAATTCACACAGCAGCTTTACATTTAACAATAAATTCACACCTTTTATGTCAGCATCACCAGATTCTTCATCGCTAGAGAAATAGAAAGGGCTCTTTCTCTTCCAATCTGTGTTTTCCCATACCTCCTAATAGTTCAACATACCATTTGTTTCAAAAAATTTAATTAATGGTATAATTAAGGTATATACAACTTTAGCCACAAACACATAACAACTTTAGTATATACCTTGTTGGAAGGGATTTTTGTCTTTGAACCTGTTAAAGCATAAACTTGAATAAATTAAAACTTCACACAGCTTTACATTCAACAATAAATTCACACAGCTTTACATTAGAATCGGTAACAACAACCCCAAACATCACCATTTATAGATCAAAAGCCTGTTACTAATTATTGTACAATGAATCATCAACTGATATGTGAAAACATTAAAAAACATACCTTTGTTGTCATTTGGATTCATTGTTTGCGTGTTTTTGTTTGCCACGTCTGTTTTTCAAACTATTACCATTAGCTAAATTAAAAGACAAAGATGAAATGAAAGGTGGCCCAGGATCCTACTGTTACCCGTGGGAATCCGCCGTGGGAATAAGAAGAATCAAGAATGTGTGTTTTGATTAGGGTTTATTGATTTTTGTGGTTTTCCGGTTTAACAATATGAGTCGGTAATAGGGATTATAATTGTGGGCCCTTTTACTATTGATTCAAGTAGTGGTGGTTTGGTTTAATTGCCCCAGATCTACTGTTTGACCGCGGTGGAAATCCCACTGGATAAGAAGAATGTGTGTTTTGATTAGGGTTTTATCTACTTTTTTAGTCTGTTTACAATGATCGTAAAGGGATTAATTGCCCCATTACTATTGATCAAGTGGTGGTGATGCAAGTGTGTAGAAAAAAAAATAATAGTTAAAAAAAAAATAATAAATAAATAAATAAATTAAAAAAATAAAATAAAAAAATCTAATGGTGTTGACGTGGCGGTGAAAACCAACTATAGCCGACGGTTCGGGTTCGTGGCGGGTTTTAGTGTACCCGTACCCGAACCCGTTTATAATATACCCGTACCCGCCCCATATCCCACCGGATACCCGTTATCCATCGGTTTTTCGGGTTTCCCCGCGGGTATCGAGGTTATCCGTAATATAATTAAAAGTTAAAGAAAATGAATATCGTATCAAACGATTTAACGCAACATATCGCAACGCAACGTACTCGGCACGATATTCACCAAAAAAATCAAATGCGCAAGAGGTTTCAAAAGTTAATCATTCTCATTTCAAAAGATAATCTCGTTTTAGCCTTTTAAAAGGGTTTGGTATCCTCATTCGTGTGACGATAGAGAACACGGACTCACGAGTACTCACTCCAAAAAAACGAATAACCGAATTAATAGTCGAGAAGAGTATTGACAATAACTCGAGAAGAGACGAGATGACGAAAACAAGTCGAAGAGATAACTAACAACAAACATATCAAATAAGATGAGTCGATTGGTAATCGTCTGTATTTTCCCATAATCCCGTTTATTAGTACAAGGTATACTCGTTTTATGATTTAAAACAAGTTTGGACTTACGACAAAATTAATCTTTGGAAATAACAAAATTTCGCCAAGACCCTTTCATTTATCGAACGTTTCCAATTCAAAAGACTTTATTGAAAATCAATTTCCTGAGTAATTTATAATATAACGAGTATTTATATAAACCCTAAACCCTAAAACCTAAACCCTAAACCCTAAACTCTAAACCCTAAACGCTAAACCAATCCGTAACTCAAACAATAACCAAACGAATAGTCCAATAAATCCAAATATGTTAGTGTACGGGTAGCATGTCTCGAATAGTCCAATATCCCTCGTGTGTTCCATTTTTATCCCAAATGTCACACGAAAGGTTTTCAAAATCGAGATCCTACTTAAGATCCTATGGTAAAGATCGGGATCTTTACCATAGGATCTTAAGTAGGATCTCGATTTTGAAAACCTTTCGTGTGACATTTGGGATAAAAATGGAACACATGAGGGATATTGGACTATTCGAGACATGCTACCCGTACACTAACATATTTGGATTTATTGGACTATTCGTTTGGTTATTGTTTGAGTTACGGATTGGTTTAGCTTTTAGGGTTTAGAGTTTAGGGTTTAGGGTTTAGGGTTTAGGGTTTATATAAATACTCGTTATATTATAAATTACTCGGGAAATTGATTTTCAATAAAGTCTTTTGAATTGGAAACGTTCGATAAATGAAAGGGTCTTGGCGAAATTTTGTTATTTCCAAAGATTAATTTTGTCGTAAGTCCAAACTTGTTTTAAATCATAAAACGAGTATACCTTGTACTAATAAACGGGATTATGGGAAAATACAGACGATTACCAATCGACTCATCTTATTTGATATGTTTGTTGTTAGTTATCTCTTCGACTTGTTTTCGTCATCTCGTCTCTTCTCGAGTTATTGTCAATACTCTTCTCGACTATTAATTCGGTTATTCGTTTTTTTGGAGTGAGTACTCGTGAGTCCGTGTTCTCTACCGTCACACGAATGAGGATACCAAACCCTTTTAAAAGGCTAAAACGAGATTATCTTTTGAAATGAGAATGATTAACTTTTGAAACCTCTTGCGCATTTGATTTTTTTGGTGAATATCGTGCCGAGTACGTTGCGTTGCGATATGTTGCGTTAAATCGTTTGATACGATATTCATTTTCTTTACCTTTTAATTATATTACGGATAACCTCGATACCCGCGGGGAAACCCGAAAAACCGATGGATAACGGGTATCCGGTGGGATATAGGGCGGGTACGGGTATATTATAAACGGGTTCGGGTACGGGTACACTAAAACCCGCCACGAACCCGAACCGTCGGCTATAGTTGGTTTTCACCGCCACGTCAACAACATTAGATTTTTTTATTTTTTTTTAACTACTATTCTTTTTTTTTTCTACACATCTTGCCACTCTTAATTAAACCAAACCACCACTTGATCAATAGTTGGAAATATTGAGTTTGGAAGTTTATTATTCACAAAGCATGATATACAACTTGTTGTTGCATCAACTCATTGTAAATGGAAAGTCAATACTTGGTAAAAGGAAATCGTAAAACTTCAATTGACACTTTACTTTTGGCGAGCGCCGTCGATCCATTTTCCCGCCTAAAGTATTGGCATCTACCTCTCCAGCCTATTTATACCTATCGACTATATATATACCAAAGAACACACACAAACACATATATCCCTTTCAATTCAAAGAAAACTTCAACAATGGCAGCAAATAATGTTACCTTTCAAAATGATGCTGAAGAGTACGAGTGGGTGTTAAACAACAATTTGCTGTTTGACGCAGTGTTAATTGCTTTCGGGGATGAACCCATTGCAGAATATGGGTCGTATAGGAAGGTAGATACGTAGATGAGGGGTCAAATTTTGAACTGGCTGCATGCGCAAGACTTTTACTGGGATGAGGTTTGGGGATTGTGTGACTACGGGGAGGAGGAGGAAGAAGATGAAGAGGAAGAGGAGGAGGAAGGTGAAGAGGAGGAGGTGGTGCAGCAAAAAGAAGAGGATCAGCAGCAAATTGTGGTGGAGCAGCAAAATGGGTTTGTGCTGCAAAACCAGGGGGAGCAACAAGATGGGTTTCAGGACCCTTATAATCTAAAAAAGAGGGTTAGCGATCTTGAAATTGTGTTTAAACGACTCAAGGAAAGCCAAAAATTGATGGGAAGCAGGGAAGAGAGCTCTGGTTCTAACAAGTTGTGGTGAAATGGAGTGAAGCAGTTTAGGATGATGTTTTTTTTTTTTTTTTTTTTTTTTTTTTTTTTTTTTTTTTTTTTTTTGTTTTTAGTATGTTTAGTATTTAGGTTGGATAATTAGATGTATATACTTGTAGCCTTAAAAAATCAATGAAATATTTGATGTTTAATTAATTGTCTGAGAATGGAGTGGATGCACAAAGTTATTACTGCTAGGCAAACGTTTGTTCTGCTAGAGTAAAACGTTGTACTGCTGGGTACTGGGTAGCCGTTTCTGGGTTTTAACCGTGGTTTATTTCTAACCGTTGGGGTAACTATTGTCAATTACTTCGCTTTATTTACACTATGTTCTCAAGTTTTTTTAGATGAAGGGAATGAAATGGAGTGAAATTTTATGTGTGTTCTTGGTTTTCTTTGTCCCAACTTTCATAGTGAAGTAAAGTGAATAAAGACAAAAATCAAATGAGTTAATGTCGAAAACAACCTTTGTCTTTAGTGTGTATTTATTATCGAGCAAGGTTATAATAATAATTCCACAAATATAAAAAGTTTAAAATGAGGCCACCTACTTTCATTTACTTTACAAACATGCAAAAATCTATAAACTTTACTTCCGCTCTTCCCTATTTCTTTACATTACATTACTTTACTTTACTTACCTCTTAAAAAAAAACTCTATAACAGAGTAGGGTTTCATAAATTGGATAACTCTCTTTCTTTATACAATTTATACCATTTCTTCAAACTTGAGAAACAATTAATTGAAGTAGGTCCAATCATAACCCAGCACTCTAATCAAGCATTTACTCAATTTTCATGGCAAATTTAGAGTTTTGTGATACGCATAACCAGGTTGCATTCTTGGAGAAACCAGAAGGGAGTCAACGCTTCCACCATATAATAGATTTTCTAAACAATACCCACATCAGGTACGCTCTTACAGTCGATCCTACTATCTATGTCTCTCAAATCAAACAGTTTTGGCGGTCTGTTACTACCAATACATTTGAGAATGGAGACAAAGAGTTAATTGCAACAGTTGATGGCAGAAAAATAACTATTACTGAGGCATCTGTTAGGAGGCATCTCCATTTAGCAGATGAAAATGGTATTAGTTCTTTGCCTAATACTGAAATTTTTCATAACCTTTCCAGAATGGGGTATGACACATCTTCTCAAATTCTGACTTTTCAAAAAGGATGTTTTGACCCCCAATGGAGATTCTTCATACATACCATCCTTCATTGTTTAAGTCCAAAGAAAACCGCATGGGAGCAATTCAGCAGCAATATTGCAACTGCTCTCATTTGTTTAGCAACAAACAGGACTTTTAACTTTTCAAAATTAATTTTTGATGGTATGGTGAAAAATGTGGATAACAAATACAAGTTTTTAATGTATCCAAGGTTTATACAAACGGTTTTGAATATACGGAAAAGTTTGCTTCTATCTCATAAAATTGTTTATCCAACTCCTTGCCTTACTAAAAAACTGTTCAGTAACATGAGCATGGCTTCTAGGGGGTTTAATGGGATAGTAGTTCCACTTTTTGAAACAATGTTGGTTCAAAATCAAAACATTCAGGGTGAAGGATCAACAAGCCCAGTTGAGTCCAATCACACACCCACAGGTTCATCTGGTTCTCAATCAGCCTCACAACCAAATATGGGGGAAATGCCCCACGATTCACCTCGATCGGGAGGTAACACACCTGGAAGTGATGAGGGCAGAGTGTCACTAATTGGATTGATGGATATTTGTACCAAATTGACTCAAAGGGTGACTGGGTTGGAGAAAGAACTCAAGGAGACAAAGCAAGAATTCAAGGAGACAGAGCAAGAACTCATGGAGACAAAGCAAGCACTCAAGGAGACAAAGCAGTTGTATAGTACTGCTTACAAGAAGGTCATTGAAAAAGTGAAGAAATTGCAGTCTAAAGTCAAGTCACTTGAAGCAAAGAGAAAGGCAAATATTGTGGAGTCTACAAGCTCAGATGATGATGACATGGATGTTTCTTCCAAACGGGGAGGAAGACAGCTGATATTGATCAAGACCCCAATATTTCTTTGGTTGAACAGAATGTTGAGTTTCAGGGGAGGCAAGATATGGGTGAAGAAGATTTGGATGCTGAAAATATTGGTACTTCTCATCAACAAGATATGGATGTGTATGATAGAAGGCAAAGGGCAGATAAAGCAAAGGGCATTATGATTGAAGAAGAGCCACCAAAGAAGGACAAGAAGAGTGTTCTTGCTCAGATTAGTTTTGATGCAGAGGTAGCTAATAAAGCACAGGAAGATGAAACATCAGAAATTGTTGATATTGCATATTTCCTTGATCAAACAAGACTTGCAAATCAAGCAACTGAAGCAATGTTTGATCACGCTCAAGAAGTTCAGTATATGATTGATGCTGATGAAGTTTTAAAGGAAAAGTTAGGTAAACTCAGAGGAGATGAAGTGTTGTCCATTGATGAGAAGTCAAGACAACTTGTTGAACTAATAAATTCCAGAAGAAAGTCTGCTGCAGAACAAAAAGCCAAAGAAAAGAGGAGTAAACCACCTAGTAAAGCTCAGCAAAGACACACCATGTGTGTTTACATGATGAACATGGCTGGATACAAAAGGAAGCAGTTCCAAGGTAGAAGTTTTGAGGAGATCAAGAGTGAGTTTGAAAGGGTTTACACAAGAGTGAACACATTTACTCCCATGGGAACAGAAAAACCATGTAGAACTACAAGAAGACATGGTATAATATTGGAGTCTGAATCTTCAAAGAAACAGAAGATTGGTGAAGAAGTACCTACAGCAGATGAAGAAGAAACAGCAGAGGAATTAACTGACGAAAGACTCAAGCAACATATGATTGTTATAATCCCAGAAGCATTGGATGTTCATCATCCTATTCAAGCTAAACGTCCAATTATTGATTTGGAGATACACAAAGATACATTTGGGAAAGCTTGGAAGATAATCAGGCTAGGAGGACACTCAGAAATTTATAAGTATTTTGAAGATATGCTGAAGATTTTTTATAGAGAAGACTTGGACAATCTATGGAGTCTGGTTAAAGAAATGTTCAGATCTACATATCGTATACAAGACAAAGAGAAGGAGCTATGGGTGGAATTGAAGAGGTTGTATGAACCTGATCCAAAAGATAACTTATGGAATTTTCGAGCTCATGAGTTGAGTACAAAATGGAGACTGTATGATACATGTGGTGTTCACCATGTATCTACAAAGAATGGAGTGGATGTCTACATGCTGATAGAAAAAGATTATCCATTAAGGGCAGCTAGCTTATTTGTTATGTTAGATGCTAAGCTGACAGTTACTGATGAAGACTCAGTAATGGCAAGAGAGTTACTGAGAAAGATCTTCAGACAAGCAAAAAGGAAATAATGTTATTACTGCTTGTGTCTCTATTAGTGTTGCTAGGTTTAACGTTGTACTAACAGGTTTAACTTTGTATAGAAGATATTTGGATTTTGTAACAATTTTCTTTAATAAAGTAGATAGTCTATAAGAGGAATACAAAAGAAGGTATAATCGAAAAAGACCCAAGGGCGGAGATGGTTGAGTTGTTGGTGTTGTGAAGGGGAGGTCACAGGTTCGATACCTGTTGCTTCCTTTTTGGTATTTCCCTCCCTAAAATTTTTAAAAAGCCCCCATTTTTTTTCAGCAAATTTCAAAATTAAAGCCCCCCATATTTTTTTAAAAAACCCACCCATATATATATTTTTTAAAATCCCACCCATATATATTTTTTTCAGCAAATTTCAAAATTAAAGACCCCCATATTTTTTTCAGCAAATTTCAAATTTCGCACATTTCTCACCAATCACAGCCACCGCTCACCATCCACCGTTCACCAGTAACCAATCACAGCCACCACTCGCCGGTCCGGCCATCAACAACGGAGGGAGGTTCATTTAGATCTAAATTAGGTAATTTTTTTAATTAGGAAATCATTTTTTTATGCAATAATGGTGAAATTATATTATTCTCGAAATTGTTTTTTACAATTATAAAGATAGCAAATTCTGCCCACTATCCATTGTAATTATACACAAATGATTTGATGCTTATATTGGTTTAATTTGTGACTTGTAGGATATATAGTTTTTTAAAGTTGTATTTTGGGTTTAACATGAATGAAAAATAGCATCTTCAACTTGAAAAACCAACTGTTATTACATAACAAAATTCTGCATACATAGATGCATTGTTGATTGCATAGTTGATTACAGACAAGGAGAAAACATAGTACTTATTACAGTAGCATCATAACATCAAGACTAGTAAAGCTCAGCTAATTGTCCTTTTCCCTTTACCCTTAGTGAGTTCAATTGGGCCTTTTCCCTTTCTCTTCTTTGCTTGGATTTCTTCCCTAGTTGCCTGATTTGGTAGGCATAGAACTTGTTCCCTTTTTCCTGGGATTGACAGAGTGTGAACTGGAGGGTTTTTGGACATTGTGGCTTTTTTTGAGACAGCGTTCATCTTCAGATGTTGAATGATAGCTAGAAACCAAGCTATCATTAAAAAAGCTACTGTTAAAGGAGCTAAAATCGTCAGAGCTCGAGTCAACAACCTTTCCCTTAGGTGGTATTCTCTTATGAAAGCTACCTGTAGGAGGGTAGGGGAAATTCCAATCAGGTTTAGGAGACATTAGTCCTGATGAATCAGAGGATATTTCAATAACATTTGGCTTGGAAGTCATTGTGGATGAGGTTTAGTGTTTGACAGGTTTTTGATGGTGTAATGTTGTGTGTAATGTTGTGTTTATGTAATGGCCATTTAAAGTAAAGAGGATCACATAGTTCAATGTATAAGTAAATGCCATTAAAGGCTTGGTTGGTATGTGTAGGTAACTTCTTGCATTTAGGTGTAATAAACAAAGTTTGACTTTCTTAAGTATATGCATTTTTGGAACTAGGCAGTGCTAAACACTTGACATTGTAACTTTACAAATCAAAAGGCTGTTAGAAAATAATATTGACACTAACATAGTTGCATTAATATTTAACATCATACCATACATCTATCGTTACCATTCGATGACAGCACAAAACACAACAACATCAGAAAGACTACCAACAACATCAACCATGACACCACAAAACGCAAAAGACATAAACATAGTCAACTAACATATCAACCACATCAGTAGTTCATTGATCCAAGCTTCGTGATAAAGTTGCCCAAATCACCTAGACACTTATGCTTTTGGGCAATATCAACAAGCAACCTATCAGATGCCATCATGTCCTCCTCTTGCATCCTCCTTAAATCAGCAATGCTTTCAAGAGCAGAATCAAAACCATATAAAAGCTCTAACTCCTTGATCATCTTATCCCTATTGTTTATCAGCATTCTTTTCTCAGAAACCTTGTGCCTCAAATCATGAACTTCCTTGGAAGTAGCTTCAACCTGTCGCTCATAGTAAACTAGCATCATGTCTTTCACAAGCTTTAAGTTTGCAACTGTTGCCAATTCAGAACAAATCACTAGTTTAGTTTCCATATATGATATTGATAACAAAAATTTTTGAGATTTTTTGTAATTTTTAAATTTTATTTTGGTTTGTTAAGAAGAGATGAAAATTATGAGAGGTATGTTGCTTTATATACAACAACAATCAAGAAACACCTAGAGGAAGAAAGATGTATCGAGCCTAGCAGTGTGAATAGTGTGTAATGATGAAATAGCCTTCCCCATAATTACTTGCAAGTTGCAAGTTGCAACAAAAACCATTAATACTATACTAACAGAGTAGTATTATTTTAATTTTCACTATGCAACAAAAACCATTAATACTAGATTTTACTAATGTATGGTTGTAATATTTTCAAAATAAACATTTTATCCCACATTAGAGTTAGGCCCAAACGTATCAAACATTTACAATTTTATATTCGTTTAATTTGTGACGGGTACTAGCAGTACTAAATTTATACTAGCCGTACTAAATTTCACTAGCAGCAGTACCTTTTGTACTAGTAGTGGTAAATACTTGGTTTACTTATGCACAAATGATTTGATGCTTATATTGGTTTAATTTGTGACTTGTAGGATACATACGTTACCATTTGACCTCAACAATAGCATGGACAAGTCTTGGATGAAAACTAGTAGGACCAAGAAACAATATATTGCTGGAGTACACGCGTTTATTAAGTATGCAGAACACAACTTGCAGAAGATGATGAACATCGACCCACGAGGTAATAAACAAAAGCTTAAGATGCCATGTCCGTGTATCTCATGTTTAAACCGCATAGAGCATAAAGTGGAGGATGTGCAGTTCCATTTATTCTGCCACGGGATTAATCAAAGCTACACAAAATGGGATAAACATGGAGAAAATGATGAGCAAGCAACAACTGCCCAAATACCTGTTAATGCTACAACAGAGGAGTTTGTTGACGACACGGATTTCGACATGGATTTTGTTCCAGAAATTCCAACAGATGGCCCAGCAACAGTGAACATGGTTAATGGTGCAAAAGAATGTTTTGATGAGGATAACCTTGCCAAGTTTCAACAACTATTATTAGACGCGGAGAAGCCACTTTACGAAGGATGTCCTGACTTCACAAAGTTGTCCGCAATAGTTAAACTACTCAACTTGAAGGGTAAGTATGGAGCTTCTGATAAGTTCTTTACTGAATTACTAGGATTGTTGAAAAAGATGCTACCTGCTGGTAACGAAATGGTTGAAAAAACTTATGAGGCAAAAAAACTAGTGAGAATGATGGGATCAGGATACAAAAAGATACATGTATGTAGCAACAACTGCATTCTTTACTGGAAGGTTAACAAGGAGTTGACTGTTTGTCCAACTTGTGGGACATCAAGATGGAAGGTGGATAGTAAGACACATAAAGTGTACGAAAACATTCCGGCAAAGGTAATGTGGTACTTTCCAATTATACCAAGACTGCAACGCCTCTTTAAGTTAGAAAGTATTTCAGAAGATCTAACATGGCACGCAACAAGGAGGATAACAGATGGTGTTTTACGTCACCCCGCAGATTCACAGGCATGGCGTACCATAGATGAAAAATTCCCCGAAATTGCTGAAGATCTGAGAAATCTACGGCTAGGAATATCGGCTGATGGGGTTGACGTCAACTCAGGAAATAGGCATCACAGTGTATGGCCAGTTTTATCTGTCATATACAACCTTCCTCCATGGTTGTGTATGAAAAGAAAGTTTATCATGCTTTCGGTATTGATATCGGGATAGCCGGGAAATGATATCGATGTATTTTTAGAACCGTTGGTTGATGATCTGCAAACCTTATTCGAGGAAGGGGTTGATACATACGATGCTTCTAAAAAAGAAAACTTTAATCTGCGCGCCGTTGTGTTATGGACGATAAATGATTACCCTGCACTTGGTACATTATGTGGCTGCCCATACAGTGGATTCAAAGGTTGTGTAGTATGTGGGAAAGATACACACTGTGTTAGACTTTCCGCCTCATCCAAGCAAAGTTATGCTGGACACAGACGATATCTACCATACAACCATCCGTTCAGAACGCAAAGGAAGGCGTTTAATGGACAAGAAGAACCACGTCATGCTCCAAATCCATTGACCGGGGAACAAATATACAACGAGGTACAACATATTGAAAATAAGTGGGGAAAAGGAAAAACCTCGAAAAACCAAGATCAAGATACCAGAGGCAGAGGTGGGAAGATTAAAAAGCAGAAAAGGAAAAAAACAGAAGAAGCGGGTAGTTCAAGCCAAGCAAATGAAGCATATTGGAAGAAATTCAACATTTGGTATCGAAAGCTAAGGTATTGGAGGCATCATTCTGTTCCGCATTGTATTGACTTCATGCATGTAGAAAAGAATGTTGGTGAGAGTCTACTCGGAACTTTGCTGAATGTTCCTGGAAAGACAAAAGATGGAATGAATGCTCGACTGGATCTGGAAGAGTTGGGGATAAAAGAAGAGTTGTTTGCTAGGCAAGAAGCAGACAAAACAACACTACCTCCAGCAGGTTACACATTAACGAATGCTGAAAAAGACATCTTTTGTGAAACGTTAAGCAACATCAGGGTACCACAAGGCTATTGTTCAAATTTCTCTAGTTTGGTCAGCCTAAATGATAGGAAGCTCATTGGCCTTAAATCGGATGACTATCACATGCTAATGCAAGAGTTTTTACCCATTGCTATACGTTCAGTCATGCACCCGCCCACACGATATGCTATTATAAGGTTTTGCTTTTTCTTTAAATCTATATGTAGGAAAGAAATCAGCTTGCAAGAACTAGATAAGATGCAAGAAGAACTTGTTGTTACACTGTACCTACTCGAGAAGTTCTTTCCTCCGTCATTTTTTGATATTATGATACACTTGACTGTGCACCTAACTAGGGAGGTAAAATTATGTGGTCCCATATGCTTTCGGTGGATGTATCCCTTCGAAAGATGTATGAAGGTTGTTAGGAATATGAATATTCAGCTGAAGACTCGGTCACCCCGAGTACTTATTAGCACATCATAGCTCGTAGGACTATCAGTAATATTATTAGTAGCTTAGTTATTATTATTAGTATTGTGGAGTGGGTCGGGTCTTTACCCTCTGTCAGCTCACTCTACAGCCCGCTAGGGGCATAATATATTGTAACTATATATACCCCTTCCCACACATGGGAAGGGTTGGACCTTTCTCACTAATCTAATATCATTTGTTTCTCTCTCTAAAAAGGCTCCCAACATCTCATTTCCTCTCTCTAGAATATCTTCTAATCGATCCATATACTAGCCTCACAATAGTGTTTCTTGCTTAGTGAATACCCTACAATTGGTATCAAGAGCCATGGTTAGGTCCATGAGAGTTGGTATTCATGGATTTGTGTAGTTTTTGAGGTGTTTTCTTCTTGGTTCGATTTATAGGTTTAAGGTAGTTTTTTGAGGTGTTTTCTTCTTGGTTCGATTTATAGGTTTAAGTTTTCTTTTGGTTCGGTTTGATTAGTAGCATAAATTTCATTTTGTACTTTGTCTAGAGATTAGAAGTTGTTTTATCTTGTATTTGTGTAGCTCTTGAAGTTTTTTTTTGGTTCGATTTGTAGCTTTTTAAGTTTTTTTTGGTTCGGTTTGTTTAGTAGCATAAATTTCACTTTGTACTTTGTTTAGTGATTAGAAGTTGTTTTACTTTGTTCTTTCTAGCTTAAGAATAGTATTAGAGTGGTATTTGGTGGTTGGATTAACAGATCTAAGAACGGTGTGGTGATTTTGGGGAAATTCGAGGGTATTTGTTGCATTGTTCTTGGCAGCGGTTTGTCTATTGGGGACGAATTTTGAACTCGGTTTGTGTCAATTCTTGGATTCGGTTTGTCCTATTACTCGTTTAGGCAAAAAGACAAAAGGTAGTGAAAGCGACGTGCTTGGGAGTTTGTGTCTACTCGGTTTGTCCCTGCTGCGCGTACTCGGTTTGTCCCTGCTGCGCGTACTCGGTTTGTCCTAGCTACGAATACTCGGTTTGTGTAGACTCGGTTTGTCTCAGAGAAATTTACTCGGTTTGTACCTACTCGGTTTGTCCCAGCTGCGTGTACTCGGTTTGTGTAGACTCGGTTTGTCTCTGAAGAATTTACTCGGTTTGTGTAAATTTACTCGGTTTGTGTCTACTCGGTTTGTCCCAGCTGCGTGTACTCGGTTTGTGTAGACTCGGTTTGTCTCCGAAGAATTTACTCGGTTTGTGTCTACTCGGTTTGTCCCAGCTACGTAGACTCGGTTTGTCTCTAAGGATTTTACTCGGTTTGTGTAGACTCGGTTTGTCTCTGTTAAATCTACTCGGCTTGTATCTACTCGGTTTGTCTCTCAGACTTGTATGCGGTTTGTGTCTTGGTGATTTTAGAAATTCCCGCGAAAGATTCAATTTCTCGGTTAAATCATAAGATCTGTAAAATCCCGTAGTTACTATGGCTACCACATCAAGTACATCATCAGATGATATTCAAGCAGCAGGATCTGACACTCGTCCACCTATGCTAGATAGGACAGATTATGAGTCTTGGGCACAACGAATAAGACTTTACTGCTTGGGAAAAGAAAATGGTGTTAACATTCTTAAGTCAATTGACGAAGGACCTTATCAGATGGGTACCACCAGAGACGTGGTTACAACTGGTGAAGATGGGACTGTAACTTTGGGCATCGACAGACCTAGAAACTACAATGATCTTAATGAAGAAGAAAAGAAGAGGTATGATGCCGATATTAGAGCCTCCAACATAGTTATTCAAGGTCTTCCAAAGGATGTGTACAAGCTCATCAATTTCAACACTGAAGCCAAAGCTGTGTGGGACAACGTTAAGATGCTGTTAGCAGGGTCAGAACTCACAAAGGAAGATCGTGAGTCACAGCTGTATGATGAGTTCGAGCATTTCAAAATGAACCCAGGAGAAAATATCACAGATTACTATGTGAGATTTCATAAGTTGGTGAATGATATGAGGATGATCAGAATGACTATGCCCAATATCCAACTTAACTCAAAGTTTGTGAACAACATGACTCCGGAATGGGACAGATTTGTTACTGCCGTCAAACTCAACAAAGGTTTAAGGGAGACTAACTATGAACAGCTGTATGCTTACCTGCAACAACATGAGAAGCATGCTGCCTATGATCGGGTGTTGAGAGAAAAGTTGAATCCTTCAACAACAAATGACCCACTGGCTTTCATGACAAATGTACAACCAACAATCCAATCATCATCCAATCCAAGCTATCACCAACTTCACTCACAAATACCTGCTATGAGTTCACAACTTGACTCAGGCTACTCTCAGACCGACAAAATGATTGACAACCTCACCAATCAAGTATCTCTACTGGTTCAACAGTTTCAAGCATCACTCCCTCAGACCAACAATCAGTTAAGGAATTCTTCCAACCCACGCAATCTAGCAATGGTGGAGGATGGGAAAATTGTGGTTCAGAATGTGCAAGGGAGAGCTGGTAGAAACATGGGTCGAGGTTATGGGCAGAATAGAGCAGGGAATGCCAATCAGGGGCAAGGGAAACAGATCAAGTGCTATAATTGTGGGGGCTTGGACACATTGCTAGAAACTGCAATCAACCTAAACGTCCTCAGAACTCAGATTACTTCAAAGACAAGATGCTGTTAATGCAAGCTCAAGAAAATGGAGCTGTATTGGATGAGGAAGAGTTATTGTTCCTGGCAGGTGATGGAGGAAATACTTTTGATGAAGATGTGGATGAGAAACCTGTTCAGGATCTAGCACTTAATGATCCTAACATCTTCAAGGCAGATGACTGTGATGCATTTGACTCTGATGTGGATGATGAACCTACTGCTCAAACAATCTTCATGGCTAACTTGTCTTCCCTGGCCTCATCTCGTCAAGCTGGTCCTTCTAATGCATCCGTGATATCTGAGGTACTAAAAATTTATGACACATATAATATTGTCGAAGGACAACAGATTCCCGAAGAAGTACATCAGGCAGTTGTTTCTGACTCAAGTAATGTTGATATGGAAAATAGCAATATTGTCTCATATGAACAGTATTTGAATAGCAACAACTCGACTGATGTACCAAATGGTGAATCTTGTGTCAATAATGATGTGTGTGCTATGAGTAATGTATGTGCCTTAGATAATGCGGGTAATATAGATAATGCATGTGTGTACCATGAGAACAAATTGCCTGTCCCTGATGATAACTTGATCACTAGACTAAACATCTATAAAGAACAAGTTGCTTTGTATGAACAGCGTGCTAAGTTTGAGCTTAATGAACGAGAGCAGAAATTAGAAGGTCAAATGAGTACACTTATTAAAGAGTCTAGAGTAAGAGAAGAAACGCTAAAATTAGAGTTGAGTTCTTTGAAAAGTCAGCTAGAACAGTCTGTCAAACAGAAACAGGAAGCACAAAAGTGTGTTGATACACTTAAGCTAGAATTCAAACAAAAAGAATCAACACTTTTAAATGATTTCTCTAGACTCAAGACGTTAAAAAATAAGCTTGAAGATAAGTTGTACACACAAGACCAAACCAGGCAGACTGCTCAAATGATGTATAAGCACAGAAAGTTAAGTGACAAGCATAGCGAAAACAATGTAGGTAGATCTAAATTAGCTATTCATGAGATTGCTAAGATAGCCCAACCTGCATTAAATGATTCAAATGTGATGTTTATGCCTAATCATGACCCGCCTGAGCTGATCTACTATAAAGAGGAAGAGGAGATGAGTGAGAGAACAAAAGAAAAAATGAATGAGAAAATGAGGGATCCCGAGTGCATAGCCAGACGAATAATAATCTAACCCCATGATTATTATGAGGAAAATCGTTTGACTGTGTTTGCTCCTCAAAAGAAGTTAACACCTGAACAGATATTTTGGAAACAAGATACTGAAAAACTTAAGGTAGAAAAACTTAAGGCCAACACCCCCCTCATTAGAAAAGTTGCATCCATAACGGTGTATCCTCCCAATACACCTAGGAATCTGGTGCCTTTGTCTCTCCCCACTGAATGCAAAACCTTTATTAGCTTATATGTGCTTTGGCAATTATTTGCTGATTTTGAGAAAACATGTAAGAAGAGAATCACACCAACTGGCATTACTGAGGGGGAAAGGTGTTTTGAACATGCAAAAAGGTGTTACCTAACTGAGGTCATGCCATTCTTTAAACTACTTAAAGAACATTTTGAAGGGTTGCAAACTGCCCTTAAAGCCGAAATAAAGGAAATGGAAGTAGTGTTTAAAGATATGGAAAGTGAGGTGAATGAATATGCAATAGAACTTAAGAGTCGAGAGATTGAAAGAAAAAACATACTCATTACTAACGACAACTTGATTGCTAAATGTATTGCACAAGATGTATTTTACACTGTCACTGATTCTGCATTGTCTGCTTGTCAATTTAATGAGTATGCTATTGCGTTAAATGTCACCCAGAATCGTGTTGTTGAGCTTGAGGGGGAGAATTTAAAATTGCTTGAAAAAATTCAAAAAGATGACCATGACAATATGGTTAAACGTTTTTCAAAATTGGAAGTCGAATTTCTTAATTTGCAATTGAAATATCAACATTTAAATGAAAAACAGAAAATATCAAATAACAAGACATCGTTGGATGCTCCTGAATTTGATACTTATTTTGAATTAAGCAAACGAGATGAGACAATTCAAGCTCACACGAACACGATTCGACTGCTGAGGGCCCAAATTGCCCAATTGAAATCCAACAAGTGTGAAGTATATGGCACCAATAAACCTTCGTCTTCAGATTCTCAGAATTTTCAATATCAAAACACCATAAATAAGTTGCACTATGAAAATGAGTGTTATCGAGAAGAAAATTCAAAGGTTAAACAACATTTCAAAGAGTTATATGATTCTATTAAAGTCACAAGAAGCAATCACAATGATCAAATAACCTCTTTGACAAATGAAATTGAGAATCTGAAGGTTCGGGTGAAAGGTAAAATGCCATGCACCACGTGTAATTGTGATGCACCAAAGGCTACTGATAGTAAAAAGTATGATGTTGATGTTGGGCATATCCCGTTTAAGCTTAGAAATAACAACCTTGCCCATCGAACATATCTCGATCATCTTAGAGAGGGCCTTGACACACTTCGTGAGGTGGTTGAAGAGGATAGGACTGATAAGCCACTTGATAAGGCAGTTGTCTATGCCTGCAAACTCACGAAAAGGATTCAGGAAAACTTAGAATATGCCATAGGTTCAACTCCTAAGTTTAGCAGACATAGAGATAGATTTGTTGCATCATCATCCACTGTTGAGAACAAGCATGTAGCCTTTGATCTACCATCAAAAACATCAGAACCCAACACATCATTACCTGGAAGGCATGTGACAGAAAAACGAACTAATGTTTCATTCGATGCTTCTACAGGAGTAAAAAGTGACACCCAAGCTAGCGAGTCAAGGTCTAGAGAAAATGCGAGAAAAGATAGGACTGCGCCAGCTAAGAATGATCACTTGAAGAATGTAGAAGCCCAACCTAGGAACAATAAGTTTACAATGAGTAGGATGAATCGTGTTGATTCTAGTATCAAAAGTACTGTAATTAATTCGAATTCTAATGCTGTCTGTAAAACTTGCGACAATTGTTTAATTTCTGCTAATCATGATGAATGTGTTGTGTCTTTCCTGATGTCTTCTGCATCATCCCATGTTAAGAATGGTAGGATAACTGAAGCATGCAAAAAGGTTTGGAAAGCAACAGGAAAAACATTTGCTAGCATAGGCTATCAATGGAGACCCACTGGAAGGAAATTCAATTTAGGAAAACAGTGCACGTTACCTAAAATGAATAAGCATAAAATTGTGAAAGTTAAGGAATGGAGACCCACTGGAAGGAAATTCAATTTAGGAAAACAGAGACCATTACCTAAAATGAATATGCATAAAATTGTGAAGAATAAGGAATGGAGACCAACTGGTAGAATCCTGCCTTTAGAATCACAATGCCTTCCATCTAGGTCTTGTCCTGTCTCAAGTTCTGTCTCCTCAGTAAAGATAGTGGCATCTGTGAAATCTGTGGTTCCTGAATATGTGTGTGCTGACCAAATGGACCCCAATTGCACTTGGGGATCCACATTTTTCAGTTATCCATTGTTGTCTGGTTTCAAATGCAGGTCGTACAAATCGTCCTGTGGTATTTGGACTCAGGCTGCTCAAAACATATGACTGGAGATCGCTCACGGCTCAAGAACTTCGTGAAAAAGTTTATCGGGACAGTTAGATTTGGGAATGACCACTTTGGTGCTATTATGGGTTATGGAGATTATGTGTTTGGTAATAGTGTAATCTCAAGGGTATATTATGTGGAAGGACTAGGACACAATCTGTTTTCTGTGGGTCAATTTTGTGATTCAGATCTGGAAGTGGCTTTCAGAAAGCATACATGTTTCGTCAGGGAATTGGATGGTTTAGATCTCCTCAAGGGCAGTCGGGGCACCAATCTATACACCATCTCGATTGAAGAAATGTTGAAGTCCTCTCCCATCTGCTTGCTTTCTAAAGCCTCTAAAACAAAATCATGGTTGTGGCATCGTCGTTTGAACCACTTGAACTTCGGTACCATAAATAATCTTTCCCGTAAAGATCTTGTTAGAGGAATGCCCAGACTAAAATATGAGAAAGATCATCTCTGCTCTGCATGCCAACTGGGTAAAAGCAAGAAACAAACCCACAAGCCTAAAACCATCAACACCAACTTGGAAGTTCTTCATACCCTCCACATGGATTTGTGTGGACCAATGAGAATACAAACCATAAATGGAAAGAAGTACGTCCTGGTGATAGTAGATGATTATTCTCGGTTCACATGGGTGAAGTTTTTGAGAACCAAGGACGAAACTCCAGAGGTTATCATTAAACTGATAAAACAGCTGCAAGTAAGGCTCGATAAAACTGTCAGAATCATCCGCACTGATAATGGTACGGAGTTTGTTAACCAACAACTCCGTAATTTTTATGAAAGTATTGGCATCACGCATCAGAAAAGTATCCCTCGCACTCCTCAACAGAACGGAGTGGTTGAACGAAGGAACCGTACTCTGGTGGAGGCTGCAAGAACTATGCTTATATTTTCAAAGACACCGATGTTTCTCTGGGCAGAGGCTATTGCAACAGCATGTTACACTCAAAACCGATCCCTAATTCATCCAGTTCATGAGAAGACTCCCTTCGAGTTAATTCATAACAAGAAACCAGATCTTTCCTTTCTCCGTGTGTTTGGTGCACTTTGCTACCCTACCAATGATAGTCAAGACTTGGGAAAGTTAAGGGCTAAAGCAGATGTAGGTATTTTTGTCGGATACGCACCAGGCAGTAAAGGGTATCGAATCTACAACAAGAGAACCCGTAAAATCATGGAAACCATTCATGTTACGTTCGATGAGCTGAGTGAGCAACCTGCTTCAGGACAAATTAGTTCTGGACCCGATCTTAACCTTTTGTCTCCTGGACCCATTAGTTCAGGGCTTGTACAGAATTCCACGCCTGCAGATTCTTATGTACCACCTACTTGTGAGGAGTTGAAGAAATTATTCGATCCCATGTTTGATGAATACTTTGAGCCAACGAATGGAACCATCCCGAGTGAACCAGCTATAATTCCTATGGATGAGGTTCAAACCCCACAAGGTTCAGAAGGCCCTGCAGCTTCAGTATCAGTCAGTCACAATGCTCCTGCTGCCAGTCAATCGCCTTCGTCATTAAACACTCAAACTTCTCCAGTAATGCAAGAATCTTCAGATAATAATTCTTTGGAAGTTAATCCTTTTGCTCCTGTTGAAGAGGTTCCTTTTGAAAACATATTTGCTCCTGAACATTCATCAGACACATCCTTACTTGAAGATCACAGCACTGCTTCTTCTGTTCACAACCATCAACCTCACGACCATCTCAGGAAATGGACCAGTGATCATCCAATTGACAACATCATAGGCAATCCCTAACGACCAATATCCACACGTAATCAGCTAGCCACTGATGCACTATGGTGCTTCTTCAATTCCGTACTGTCTAAAGTCGAACCAAAAGATGCCAAAGAAGCAATGACTAAAGATTGCTGGTTCCAGGCTATGCAGGATGAAATCCATGAATTTGATCGACTTGAAGTATGGGAACTAGTGCCTCCTCCGGAACGTGCAATGATCATTGCGTTAAAGTGGATCTTCAAAGTGAAGCTTGATGAGTATGGTGATGTGTTAAAGAACAAGGCACGGCTAGTTGCTAAAGGGTTCAGACAAGAAGAGGGCATTGATTTTGAAGAATCGTTTTGCTCCGGTTGCTAGAATTGAAGCTATAAGAATCTTCCTTGCAAATGCTGCTAGTCGAAATATGATAGTCTACCAGATGGATGTCAAAACGGCATTCTTGAATGGTGATTTAAAGGAAGAAGTCTATGTGAGTCAACCAGAAGGATTCGTGGATGCTGAACATCCTACTCATGTTTACCGCTTGAAGAAGGCTCTTTATGGGTTAAAACAGGCGCCAAGGGCATGGTACGATACATTGTCCAAGTTCCACCTAGTGAACGGATTCTCCAAGGGTGTTGTTGATCCCACACTCTTCACCAGGAAGTCAAGAAACCATCTACTGCTGGTTCAGATATATGTAGATGATATCATCTTTGCTTCAACAGATCCTAGTGAATGTGATAGTTTCTCAAAGGAGATGAATTCCAAGTTCCAAATGTCTATGATGGGACAAATGTCATTCTTCTTAGGATTACAAGTTTCTCAAAGTCCCGGAGGCATATTCATTAATCAATCCAAATACGCCAACGAGATCTTGAAAAAGTTTGGATTCTATTCAAGTGAACCTGTTGATACTCCCATGGTTGATAGAACAAAGCTGGATGAAGATCCTTCAGGGATTCCAGTAGATATCACAAAGTATCGAAGCATGATTGGATCTTTGATGTACATCACGGCTAGCAGACCAGATCTTCTGTTTGCTGTGTGTATGTGTGCTCGGTATCAATCCAGACCAACCAAGAAGCATGTTGAAGCAGTGAAAAGGATCTTCCGATATCTTCAAGGCACGGTTCATATGGGTCTCTGGTATCCTAAGGACACTGCAATGGAGTTAACGGCTTACGCAGATGCTGATCATGCGGGATGTCAAGACACTCGTCGAAGTACTTCAGGAGGAGCTCAATTTTTAGGGGAAAAGTTGGTTAGTTGGTCTTCTAAGAAGCAGATGAGTACTTCCATATCATCTACTGAAGCTGAGTACATTGCTATGTCTGCTTGCTGTGCACAAATCCTTTGGATGCGATCACAGCTTTCGGACTATGGATTCTCATACAACAAAATTCCCCTATATTGTGACAACAAAAGCGCCATTGCTCTTTGTTGTAACAATGTTCAGCACTCCAGGTCAAAACACATCGACATCAGGCATCACTTCATCAGGGAACAAGTGGAAAAAGGAATTGTGGAACTGTACTTCGTGAGGACAGAGTTTCAGTTAGCTGACATCTTCACCAAGGCCCTCCCAAGAGAAAGGTTTCAGTTTATTCTCCCACGCCTTGGCATGAAAAGCATGACTCCTGAAACCCTCAAGTGTCTTCAGGAAGAAAAGGAGGAGTAAAGGATTGTCTTCTTATATCCTTGTACATAGTTGTATATATCTTAAATCAAAAAGAAAAATACAAAAATATAAAACCTATAAAAACCATAAAAATCGAAAAATCAGAAAATACCAAAAATAGTTCTACCTAGGCATGTCTTCTGTTTATCGATAACATTTACGTATCTAGAAATGTCATTCAACAATGGCACGGATTCTTAAATGAAGCTCGAGCAAAAGTTATACTAATCAGTTAAAACATGTCTTAATGGCTTGCAGTTACTTCATACTGCAACCCGCACTATACAATGGGGAAAGCATGTCGCCAAAAAGATAGCTGTTCCTCCAACCGGGTGATGTTCACCTGGGCATGGATTACTTGATATCCATGTTCTCCCGTCTTGATGTACGTTTCAGTGCGTCATTTCGTGTATAAGAAGAGAAGTCTTCTTTACATCAGACTCTTTATCTTGTTTGATTCTTCAAGAGAGTCTTGATGTTACACAAGGTGGTTAATTGATTTAAATTTTTCAAATTTACGACACCTTGCCAAATTTGTGCAACATCAGCAGTGACACTCTCTTGGTGTTTCAAGGGAAGCATAGTATGCTTCAAAATCAGAATACATTTTAACCTGACCACAATTTTCTCCCAAATTTTTCTAAATGTATTTAAATCAATTGGGATCACAAATCTCAAATGGTTTGAAATTTTTGATCGGGGGAGAGAATGTGATTTAAATAGGAAATTCTGATAAAATGTGATGATTTGGAAGTTAATGTAGGCTCTCCCATATGTGCCAAACCATTTTGCATATCAAGGCACATATTGAGGGGGAGCAAAATGTTTTGGTCATATAAGCAAGCTCTTCCATATGTGCTAAAATCTTTCGTATATCGATGCACTTATTGAGGGGGAGCAAATGGTTTTTACAAAACAAAGGATTTTGGCATCTTGTGTGAGCAAGGCTCAGACTTCACCAAAGAATTGACGAAACTTGAATTGTCATCAATCGAAAGGATACGTCTTGGCCGGGTAATAATTTCAAGCTGGTCTAACCAGTGATGTAAGCGTGTCTCGAAAAAGATGTATCTGAGTAGAGTGTACCGTTTCGAGAAACTTTCTATGGACTTGACCAGGACGGGTAATAATTTCAAGCTGGTCTAACCAGTGATGTAAGCGTGTCTCGAATCGGTCATGTTCACTGAAAGTGGATCAATTCAAAAAGTGCATGCTCTACCTAACATGTGCAAATTTATAAAACAATCTACCGAGCACATGTTGAGGGGGAGCATTTGAAAAATATAAAACTCTCAAGTGTTTGAAAAAATGTGTTTCAGAATCATGAACACTTTGAGAGATTTTTCAAAGATTTGGTTTATGGCAATCGTGGAAGTACACCAAAGACCGACCATTTTAATTAATGTATGGAGTTATAAGGATGGTTAGGTTAGGCTCAAGTTCCCACGATCCCGCCAGAGCCGGAGGGATCTACCCAGGGACAATCCACTAGTTAGTATAGAAGTCCTTAGGTATGATTAAAAAGGAGAAATATGTATAAGGGAAGAGTGCCGACTGAGATGGAGCTAACACTGGAATAAACCCAACAAGGTGTTAGTTATGAAGTCTCGGTAAGCACTGAAGGGGTTGAAGAATGAAAAAGAATTGTAAAGATAAAGGGTGAAAAGAAAGAAGCCCTCCTTACAACTTAGGCAGAAACCGGGTCAATACATATGCTGTCAGAATCACTTAGTTGATTGCTGGCATTGAAGACAAAGTATCATGGACCCAGTGATACGCTGCACAACCCTCCCTAGCCACTCAAGGTCCCTCAAAGGATTCTTGTTTCAATTGTCACAGAGTTCAATACATTCCTATCGTCTCTCTCACTCCGAGTTAGATGATATTGAATAGGTGGCAGTTCTCTCCAGCCTCCGCTCACTAAATCAAAGCGCACTATTGAGTCTAGAGCCACGAGATGCATAATAAGATCTCATAGGAACACGAATTATTTCTACACTGGTTGTTCAACATTAAGGACACCAGTTGTAATCTCATGAGTCCTACGCAGATCTTAGCAATCTGCCAGAACATTTATGAGAGAATTTACTTATGTAATTCTCAATGATTGAATGGAAATTCCTGCCAGGGTCAACATCAAGCAGCCCTGAAAGCAGGTCACTTCGGTAATTCCTCGTGGATTACGCTTAGTGGTCGCGGCGGTTTCAACCGGTCTACAGTCGTGGAGTGATCTCCAGCGACTCACCTAATCGTTGATTTACTACGGTAAAATCTTAAAAAGCCCTCTGTGGGTTTTCGATTAGGAACGGTCTTGGTAAGGATTAGAGAGAGTCTTCACAATATGCTGTTGACTATCTCGAAGTCCAAACTTGTTAGTACCGGTCGAATTATTGCTAACTGTCGTATGCAGGAACTTCTGGCGATTGTTGCTGTGGAACGCTGTAGCTGGTTGCTGTTGTAGCTGGTTGCAGAAAAGATGCCAATCCATCACCACATGTTCACACCACATCATCATCAAAGAAGTCATGATCACCCTAAAAGACCTTCAACACAGCTTCTGCTAACTCTGATGCTGAAGATCATGACTCCATATCGTGTGAGCATGTCGACTCTAAGTATATTTCATCACATGGAGATTTACTACTGAAAGATGACTTGGAAACTCAAGTGGGATGATAACTCCAAAGAATCAACAAAGATCATCCAAGACAAAAGAAAAAGTCATCTTAAGATTCGCTGCTGCACAATGATCAAAGAAAATGAAGAATCAATGAGTACGAGCTATGAAATCAAGATTCAAGGATGAAGTGCTAGAATTCAGAACGTGACTTCCGGGGTGACCTCCCTTAGGGGGAGATTGTTAGGAATATGAATATTCAGCTGAAGACTCGGTCACCCCGAGTACTTATTAGCACATCATAGCTCGTAGGATTATCAGTAATATTATTACTAGCTTAGTTATTATTATTAGTATTGTGGAGTGGGTCGGGTCTTTACCCTCTGTCAGCTCACTCTACAGCCCGCTAGGGGCATAATATATTGTAACTATATATACCCCTTCCCACACATGGGAAGGGTTGGACCTTTCTCACTAATCTAATATCATTTGTTTCTCTCTCTAAAAAGGCTCCCAACATCTCATTTCCTCTCTCTAGAATATCTTCTAATCGATCCATATACTAGCCTCACAATAGTGTTTCTTGCTTAGTGAATACCCTACAAAGGTTATTAAAGGACATGTGCGAAACAGAAATAGACCAGAGGGATGCATTGCCGAGGAGACTATCGCGGAAGAAACAATAGAGTTTTTTAGCGAATATCATAAAACCATGAAAACTATTGGTATCCCAGCTGATAAACATGTAACCAATGAAGTTGAGGACGGAAAGCCATTGTCGGCCGGCAAACCAAGTGAAGTTTCCATAGAATCCTTTCAGAAAGCACATTTGTATGTAATACAAAATACAGATGAAATTCAACCGTATATCGAGTAAGTATATATTACTAACACATGTCGATTTCATTGCTTAAAATGTTCTATCAAATATAATAATCAAAGACATTTATTTGTTTCAGGCGACACAAGGAAGTTTTGAAAGGAAAAAACCCGGGTAAAAAACTTGCATTGCTGGAGAATGAGCACAGTAAATCTTTTGCTAAGTGGTTACTCGAAGAGGTAATTACTTGTATGTTGTTTATAATTGTTTGTTTGTTGCTATCATCATAATTGTCCCTCCTGTATATGACATTAGATAGAGGTCGACCAGCACACCATTTCATTATCCCAAACACTCCTATTCTTTAATTGTTTGTTTGTTGTTCCTGCAATTTAAAGGTAATATATATACTTGTCATGAAATTCAGGTTGAGAGAGAGTTAGCGATATCCAATGACAGTGTATCAGAAACTGTGAGGTGGATATCATTTGGACCACGCGCCAGCGTAGTGAAATACGAGGCGTATAACATCAATGGGTATACATTTCGTACGAAAAGTAATGATGGCATAGTTTACCAGAACAGTGGGGTTAGTGTTGAGTCAGTAGATGTGCACATATCCAAAAAAGAAGTTGCAACCATAAAAAAAACATCTTATTATGGGGTTTTACAAGAGATATGGGTACTAGATTACCGTTTCAGGCAAATTCCTCTTTTCAAATGTGATTAGGCTAATCGCAAAACTCATGGGGTCAAACATGATCCTCTTGGTTATACGTTGGTAGACCTGAATACTTTCGGCCACAAGGATGATCCGTTCATATTAGCGTCACAAGAAACACAAGTGTTTTATGTGAAAGACCAGGTACAGAAAAATTTGTCCATTGTCTTTAAAACACCTACCAAGAATTACAAAGATACATATGACGAAGTCGATGAGGAGTTTAGTACAGTCATTCACGAGCAAAATGAAAAAATATTGCCACGTGTATATAAAGAAGACTTGGGCAACGAATCACGAAGTGACTACTATCGAACCGACATTGAAGGTATTGTTATACGAAAATCCAAGTGAAGCATGTCATGCTGCATTAAGACTGCTAGTGTAATAGTTAACCCTGCTGGTTGAAGTTAAGACTGCTGCTCAAGGCTAAGTGCAAGGTTACTGCTGGTATTGTAAAGTTAGTAATGTTAGATGAATAGCTGTTTTAGTATTAAATAGTTGTTCCTGTAATTTAGCCTGTTGTAATGGATTTTGACTCAAAAAAGTCAAGCTTTTCAATGGCAATGAAAAATTTTGCGGTTTTCACTGTTATATGTCCACTTGCAGTCAAGCTTTAATTTATTGTATTTGCAGTTTCCATTTATCATGTATATGCACTTGCAGGCACTTTAGTAACATGTTACTTCATTATAAAGTTGAAAATTGACTTTAGAAAGTCAAGTAATCTGGTTCCAGCTAGGGGCAAGTAACATACTTACATACTACTGCATTAAACTAGATAGACTATAAAATCCCAGCATTGTAATGGGGCAAATTAAATGAAGAGTCATGACTAACAGTCTGAACTCAAAATATGACTCTATGATTTAGACACTTAAATAAATACTTCATGTGACCATATGTAACATCTTGAATTTAGTCACACAAACACTCAATGTGACTAATATCAAGGTTAATGATAACTGAGTTCACATTTTGCTATACATATTAGTCACATGAATATTTCACAGTGTGACTATTTTCAATGTATTGGTCACATATAATACCCTTATAATGTAGCCATAAACATAATTTAGATGCACATTTGTGGTATGGTGTTACTATTGTATAGCCTATAGTCACATGATTGTGCTACAATTAAGTGTGACCATACACATTAGGAATTGGCAGGCAAACACACACTTAACTTTAGACACACATATTAACTTACGTGACTATTTGTATCGAATTTTGGTCACACTTAATCATGTATGCCTATGGTTTAGTGTGACCATATATGACATTTGGTCACACATCTCAAGTGTGTGACATATATTTGTCACTTTTAAATGCATATCGTGACTATGCTTCAAACTTACTTTTCAGTTGTCACACATTTCAAATTCATATGTGGCTAAATTTTCAACAAAAACTAGGAGTCACGCTTAAATAATGTGTGACAAACTTGAGCATATGATTTAGCCACATACACAATTACTTCGTGTGACCATATATGGATTTTGGTCACACTTTTCAATTGCGTGACATATATTTGTCACATATGTATATATATAGTGTGACTAATGTTTCAACCTTATTTGTATCCGTCACACGTCCCAAATTATAAGTGACTAAAAAATCAAAATTTTTTTTACCAGATACGTATAGTCACGAAAATATTCAAATGTGTGGCTGTACCCTCGGATGTAATTCCGAAATGGTCACACAAGTCGGATCAAGTGTGGCTGTTTATTTTATTCTGGTACATTTAGTCACATAAAAAAGCGACTGTGTGGCTGTTCGAAAAACAGCATGTGTGACTAAATCCACATTCTAGCGTAGTGATAGTTGTGTTGTGATTGTAATAAGTAGATCTAGGCAAGTATATACTTAAGTCTAGGATAAGTACTGTTGTGAGGAGGAAGAAGTAGTGAAGTAGTGAAGTTGTGAAGGTGTGTAGTAGTCGTGGTGTGTAGAAGTCGTGCTAAGTCGTGGTGTGTACAAGTCGTGAAGAAGTCGTGCTAAGTCGTGGTGTGTACAAGTCGTGAAGAAGTCGTGCTAAGTCGTGTTGTGGTGTGAGATTGGTTCTAGCTACCATTAGAACTCGACATTTAGCTTTGTGTCGTTAAACCGTGTAAGCAACGTTGTGTAAGGTTTTCTCCGCCAAAAGGGAGTTTGTTGACATAGTGAAGAAAACTCTCGAGTAGGTGACTCGGGGAGTGGAGTAGGGCAAGTAAGGTGTCCTTGTAGCTGAACCACTATAAATCCTTGTGTTGTGGTTAGATCTTTCCAACTCTATCTTTTCATTACTTTCATACTTACTTTATATTTGCTTATATAGTTAGATATAGTTTTTCATATAGTGCAAGTATTGAATTCACATAAACTCGAATCGAAAGTTTTATTAAACAAAGTTTTCATAAATTCAAAAAGACGTAAAACTATTCAACCCCCTTCTAGTTTACCACAATTGGTATCAAGAGCCACGTCAAACACGATTTTTAAAATAAATTGTATTTTAAAACTTGAATCGATCTATGGAATCGTAAAAATATTTAGAAAGGCAATCTATGAAAAGACCACCACTATTTGAAAGTGATGGTTTTCTTTATTGGAAAAATCGATTCGAAACTTATGTGAAATCAAAAGATCTAGATCTTTGGCATATTATTACTAATGGTGATTTTCCCCCTATACAACATAATCCCGAAACTAAAAGGGATGAAGTTGTATCTTTTGAAAAACAAAATGATGATTTGAAAAAGAAACTTGCTAAAAATTATGAGGCTAAAATGGTTATTTACAATGCGTTACCACGCAAAGAATATGAAAGAATTTTTATGTGTAATACCGCAAAAGATATTTGGAATTCTTTACTAATCACTCACCAAGGTAATAGTCAAGTCAAAGATAATAAAATAGATCTTCTTGTACAACAATATGAACAATTTACGATTCCGGAAGAGGAATCAATAGATAATGCTTTTGCTAGATTTAACACTATCATCACAAGTTTAAAAGCACTTGATGAGAATTTTTCTAGCAAGAATTTTGTAAGGAAATTTCTTAGGGCTCTCCATCCGAAGTGGCGCGCGAAGGTTACGGCTATTGAGGAGTCAAAGAACTTATCAACTCTATAACTTGACGAGTTAATTGGAAACTTGAAAGTGTATGAGGTGATAATAAAGAAGGACTCCGAAATGGTCAAAGGAAGAAAGGAGCAAAGCAAGTCAATCGCGTTGAAGGCTAAAAAGGATGCTAGTGACGAAGAATGCTCAACATCCGAAAGTGACGATGAAGAATATGCTATGGCCGTAAGAGACTTCAAAAATTCTTTAAAACACGAGGAAGATACATTAGACAACCATATGACGAAAGAAAAACCTCCCAAAGAAACAAGGACGACAAAAATGGCAAGAGTGAAAGGAAATGCTACAAGTGTGGAGATCCAAATCATCTCATTGGAGAATGTCCGAAAATGTCAAGAAGTCAAAATTACAAGACATTTATAGGAGGAGCATGGAGCGATAGTGAAAATGACGAAAAAGAGACATCAAGAGAAGAAAAGTGTTCATGGCAAAGGCGTCTCGTGAGGTATGTTCTGAAACCGAATACTATAGTGATGATAATTTATCCTTAGATGAAAAAGATTTAGATAATGAATACTATAGGTTATGTAAACTAGGACAAAAAGTCATGGCTAAAAATAAACTACTAAAACACACTAACAATCAATTAAAAAACGAAATCCTAGAATTAAAAGTTAAACTACATAACCTAGAAAAAGGTAAAATAAGCTTTATGGAATGTAAAAAATGTCTAGTTGTTGAAAATGAGAATAAACAACTTAAAGAAGAAATAACTAGACTTGAAAATGTGAAAATAGTATTCAAATACTTAGGGAGTTAATTAGTAGTCAAAAAATATCCAGAGATAAAACCGGGTTAGGATATAATTCAACCGGAACGCCAACTAGTGAAACTAAAAGTTCAAGTTTGAGGGTGAAACTAGTGAGTTAAAAACGTTGAAGTCAAAACCAAAGTACATACTTTAAAAGATAGATTAGTACCTATAGATAGTGATGAAGAAATTAAAAGTTTTCAAAAATCATCTCTAAAAACCGAGTCCGAGTCTTTTAAACCAAAATTAAGGTCTAAAACTCCACCACCTAGAAAACCAAGTAGTCCTCGTCCTAGGTCTAAAACACCTCAACCTAGAGTAAATCAAAATAAACGAAACTTTCACAACAACCATCAAATGTGGAGTTTCAATCCTTGGGGAATGATGCCACCATATATGCATCCGAGTCAAATGCACAACATGTTCGGACCAAACAACTTTGGTCAAACAAGACAATGGAGATCAACGTGATGAAGTCGTCATACAAGCTTGGATAATTCATCATCTTTCACAAGATCTCAAGATTTGTTGAAGACTTTGAAGAGAAGATTATTGAAGACTAAAAGGTACACATTTTCTTTTAATTTTCCTTGTAGAGAATGCATGCTTAGATTAAAGTACATAACTCATACATGCTTATGTTTGCTTATAGTATATTACTAACTAGTATACATATAATAATATTAATACACACATATATACCATAATAGATTATAGGATCTTATAACCTAGAAAAATCAATTGTTGATTTTCTAGCTCAAGGAAATTGTTCGTTTACGAACCTTTTCTTTCCCCCTTTGGCCCTCTTGAACTTTAACGTTCAATCGTCGATGATCAATGCTCATTTAGATGAAATTGATCAACCTATGGATGAAACAAACTCCCGTCGTCTTTGGCGTTCGTCTCCCCTCACTTTCTCTTCTTATAAACCCATATATATATATATATATATATATATATATATATATATATATATATATATATATATAATTTTATAATATATATATAATATATATATATAATATTAAACCTTCCACCATTCCTTTGTCGACTTGACGACTTGATTAATTTTATCCAAATTATCAAGGAAACTTTACTTGACGAAATGTCAAATAAGAGTGTCAAGTAATTCCTTTCGTGCGAACAATCTCCACCGTATTTTTGATTAAATATAAATCTAATAATATACATATAAATATATTTTGTTCGTTTCAGAAACAAAGCCGAAATTCCAAAATTGGGCGGCGGCCCCCTTAAATTTAAAGGGGCCGGCAGCCAAAATATAGGGCGGCCCCCTTAATTTTAAGGGGGCCGGCCATCTGTTTCTCTCTCCCCGATTTTTCCTCCTTAACTCCTTTACCAAACACTCCATTTCCACTCATCTCTTCACACCTATTGCTGCTGTGACGATTTTTAAAACCCAAAACCTCAAAAACCCACTTTCAAAACATCAAATCAAGGTCAATTAGCAAATGGCATTTACTCTTAACACGATTAGCAACAATTATTGTAAGTTTTTCATAACACATTTCACTTAATTTCATCCAATTTGGTCCATAATCAAGATTAGGCTTTTATGTCAATTTTGCCAATTTCAATTTTCTTGCTCAATTAAGTCTAGGATTTCAATAACTAAATGCTCTCCATAAGATTAGGATATACAGTTAACACTAACATCATATAATCTCAAACCCTTTGTTGAAAATTTTTGAAAATGTTCATACACCTCATTTTAAAAATTTTTCTTAACACATTGTTAAATAATGTCATAAAAACTTGTTAAAAACTAATCACATTAAGTTTTTGCAACTCATTAATCATAGAAATATATTTTTCGATTCGTTAAAAATAAATTTGTAAACAACAAGAGGATGTTCGGATTATGTCCAAAAGTTGTCAAAATTAAGTCGAAATAATGTCTACAACATATTGTAAACTTTAGATACATAAAACTAGTAATATAGAGTTGTCAAGATATATAATTCATATATATATTGACATTTTAGTCACAAAGTGTTCTAGATAAAGGAGCGTTTGGTTTAGTGTGTAAAACGAAATTTTTGAGTCAAAAACTAAAACCTCTTTTTCAAAACAAATCACTTGCATAAGAAACTCATAAGAAATAGCTAGTCGTACAATCTAATGTATATCTAGCCTAGTTTCGAGATATACTAAGATGTTTAAAGGGGCGTTTGGATTAGTCCATAACTACTTGCTAAACATCATATAATATATCTAATCCGAGTTAAAAATAAAAGTAAGGGACATAGTAAACTACTTCTTAGGAATAAGGTCTTAGAGTCGAAGTGTGTTTACGTTCCACATAAGTCATGACAACATATGCATATTTTTTTCTTTGTTCTTATTTTGATTATATATTGTTGTTGTTATCATGAATAGGTGAAAATGCCTAAAGCTATTACCAAAGACCTTTCCCAACCAAAAATTATATCCCAAAAGTCTCTCAACTTCCTTCTACTTCCGCCTCTATAGCTCGTATCTATCGACAAATCGAGGATAGAAATATTCACGAGGGTCGAATCGTAGATCAAGCTTATTATCAATCCAACTACATTGAACATTTATTCACAATCATCAGTCTCGAATGTCTTTTTCAAATCAATGAGCCTATCATTCCTCGGTTTATCCTTGACTTCTATAGCCAAGTCACGGTTCAAACCGATGATTTTGGTTCCATTTTCATTTCCTTCATAATCCAACATCACTTCATTACTCTTACTCTTACACAATTTGGTCAAATCCTTCAAATTCCTTTTTCCGGTCAATCCGCATTCACTAATGAATGGGATCTTGGTGCTCTCCAACGTTCTCGTCCTACTAATGGTCCTTATGTCTCCGAAATTCCATCTTCCGATGAAATTCGCCAAATGCTCGGGTTGGAATGTGAAACTACCACCCAAACCTTAAAATCCAAACATGTCCTATTTTTGTAAACCAAATTCCTCTTAAAGAATTAAGGCACGACATGAGGCATTGGGAAGAACACATTCGTGAGAATGCATTCGGTTCCGGAGAACACCGTGATCATCTCCCAGCATGCCTCGCTCATATGTTGTATTGTATTGTTGCCGAACAACATTACAATTTGGCTTACTTCTTTATCAAGCGTATTGAATGTGCAAGAGCAAATCCTAAAGCTTATCTTCCGTACGGTATGTTTCTCACTCGTCTCTACCATCATGTCATACAAAACTATCCCGATCTCGATAATAGTATTTATCAATCCATCTATCCTACCTTCCGTCATCTCGTTCTTAAACAAAACCGCAAAGCTCATAAGGTTAAACCTAATCGCCCTAGCATTCTTGTTTCGTTCTGTTCAAGAGGATGATGATGAGGAGGACCTATAGTCATTTGCCATGGCGCTTGGAGGGGTGCTAGGGAAGAAAAAGTAGTGATGAAGATTGTGGAATTAGCTTAATTACTCTTTTTGAACAATATGAAATATGTTGCTTATGTGCTATGTTTCCTATTTGCATTCGGATATCTTTATGACTTATCTTGTATTTTGTTTAGGATGATAACTTTAATTACTAAGTCTCAATGCATGCTACCTAATATGCATGATTAGCTATTTGGATTAAATATATGTTTTCATGCTTTATATTTCTTTATATATATATGTTCTATATGCTTTAATAATAGACCAAATCCAATATGAAATGTTCCAATAGAGCTTGCTGCAAACACAAAACAAAAACAAACCTTTTCCAGAAATTTTTTGAAAATTGGTCATCTGGGATTTACCAGATGGGCGGCCCCCTTAAATACAAAGGGCGGCCCCCTTAATTTTAAGGGGGCCGGCCTCTATTTAAGGGGACCGGCCTCCTGGAACAGTTTTTACACTGTTGTCTTTTGCATCTTGTGACTTCTTTTGCTAGTCCCAGCTACCATTTCCCTTAAAAACTAAACTGAATTTGGAATCTAACAATATATTTTCAAATTAATACCACTTCTAAGCATGTTTTCATCCTATATAATTCCCTTACATGTTTACTTCTCATTCCACCATCCCTAACCTTCATCAAATCCTCACATAATCACCATGTCATCACCAACAACCACCACCTCCAACAAAGCCAAGAAACAAAAGCTTGTTATCATACCACCAAAACAACTCTTCATTGACCTCACAAATGAAGATAATACCACTCCATCACCTCAATCTCATTGCTCATCTCCAAGTGCTCCTAATGCACCCTCAAAAACACCATCCACTCATGAAACTTCAACCTCATCCATACCATCAACATCATCAATCAATGACTACATTAACACCCACTTATCACCTCCACCAAGAGTTCCACCACCACCACCAACCATTGAAAATGCATCTCTTGACATCACACTCTCATTATCACCCATAACACCTCTTGATGCACATTTCTCATCATCACCAATTAATCCACCAAACTTCAATCCCATCCCATGGAGCTTGCTTGAAGCCCATGGTGATACATGCCTTTGTTGCATCCATAACCGAACCATCATTTTCGGTCTAAGAGATGAGATACATTACATGTTTTCACACATTGAAAACTTGTTTCATCAACCACCACCAATAACAACTACACCTCCTCCACCACCAACAACAACTACACCTCCTCCACCACCACCATCATCTCCACCTCCACCATCATCCTCTACAAACTAGGGATGATTCATGTTTGGGAAATAAATTTGTTTAAACCATTTTGGTGGCAAGCTCTAGGAAGAACACTAATGTTGGAGCTTTAGTTTTTAGTTAGTTTGTTTGCATTATGTATGCTTGTAAGCCTTTAGGGCATTAGTTAGCTTGGTTGTTTTAAATGCATTTTAAATGTATTACGTTGTTAACCATGTTTAGTTGCTTGTTCTCTAATAGAAATGGTGATTTTTAGTTGCTTGTCATTAATATATATATATATATATATATATATATATATATATATAATATATATATATATATTATATATATATATATATATATATATATATATAGTGCATGTGCTCTAAATATTTTTGCAAGCATTCGATATCTCGTTTTCTTCTTATGACCTCAAAACGAGGGGGAGTATACATCAAGGGGGAGCTCTACGCTCGTCGGGATAACCTTTTTGATGCTAACAAAAAGGGGGAGAAGTGAAATAAACTCAGACTAAAAACTTGTATATATATTAATTTTTAGTTTAATGAGTTTAGATTTTGTAATCATCAAAAAGGGGGAGATTGTTGATATAAATAATGTATAAAAACGTTATTAATATTTTTCGATATCCCTAAGTTTTGACGATCACAAAATATAAAAACATTAAACGCAAAGTTAATACGTAAACAAGTTTTAAGCAAGCTTATATCATCTCATCCAACATAATCACTTAAGGTATGAATAAACAAGTGACTAATACATTTTATGATCAAAGGGATGTTTAATCAAATACTACAAAGTTTATAAAATTAAATAAACTTATTATATATTTTTGAAAAACATTTTTGGTAATAAAGGAAAATGTTTAATTTATAGTAAATATATGAATTCAAATTTTTAACCAAAATCAGTTAGTTTTTCACCAAATAAACTTTCCCCACTAAAAGACAGACATTCTGGCCGTTACAGGAGGGCGGCCCCTTAATTATAAGGGGCGGCCCCCTTAATTTTAAGGGGGCCGGCCATGAATTAAAGGGGCCGGCACGCTCCCCTTGTCAGATTCTGTCAGAAATTATTCCCTATAAATACCACCTCAAACCTGGTATTTTTCTCACCTTTTGCACGAAAATTTGCAGATCCAAATCTCTCTAAACATCCTTCTAAAAACCCTTTGATCACATAATTGTTAATCCTTGTTTCAAGTGATCCAATCCCTCATCCATTCATCTCTCAAAGTGCAAAAGAAGAATACTCCTTCATTCTCAAATCAAGAAGTATTGAAGATTAGTCTTGTATATTGTGTATATCATTTGTATAGTTGTGTTGTGATTGTAATAAGTAGATCTAGGCAAGTATATACTTAAGTCTAGGATAAGTAGTGTTGTGAAGAGGAAGAAGTAGTGAAGTAGTGAAGTTGTGAAGGTGTGTAGTAGTCGTGGTGTGTAGAAGTCATGTTAAGTTATGGTGTGTACAAGTTGTGAAGAAGTCGTGCTAAGTCGTGGTGTGTACAAGTCGTGAAGAAGTCGTGCTAAGTCGTGGTGTGTACAAGTCGTGAAGAAGTCGTGCTAAGTCATGTTGTGGTGTGAGATTGGTTCTAGCTACCATTAGAACTCGACATTTAGCTTTGTGTCGTTAAACCGTGTAAGCAACGTTGTGTAAGGTTTTCTCCGCCAAAAGGGAGTTTGTTGACATAGTGAAGAAAACTCTCGAGTAGGTGACTCGGGGAGTGGAGTAGGGCAAGGAAGGTGTCCTTGTAGCCGAACCACTATAAATCCTTGTGTTGTGGTTAGATCTTTCCAACTCTATCTTTTCATTACTTTCATACTTACTTTATATTTGCTTATATAGTTAGATATAGTTTTTCATATAGTGCAAGTATTGAATTCACATAAACTCGAATTGAAAGTTTTATCAAACAAAGTTTTCATAAATTTAAAAAGACGTAAAACTATTCAACCCCCCTTCTAGTTTTCCACAGGTTCATCTTGAGATAGAAAGCAGGCAAACAGACATGTTTGTTGATCCTTGTGATTCATCCTGTTTTGTTTATAAACAAAACTAAGTAAAGCAGTATGTTGCTTAGAGAAACCTTTAGCTTTGTTTCTTATAACTACTCCTGAAGAGGGTGATCCAATGATATTACTTTGAGGATGAGCTTTATGAACTCGTAATGTTGGAGTTGGTGGAACTGCAAGATCAGATCCCAAATTTGTGAAGTCAGGACCTTCATTGGAATTTGAGAAAATACCTTCATGATTGAGCTCATCATCAATTTCTTCTAACCCAGGAATGTTAGCATTATCCAAATCATCTTCATCAACATTGGAATCATCAGCATTGTTCCAATTTGGTTGTTCTAATCCACCAGAAGTACTGTCAAAAGGATCATCAGTACTTTGATCAAAAGTACTGTGAGCAGTATCTTTGAATTTACCCTTTTTCTTTGCAGCATCATAAGCCCTCCTTTGTTCATCTTCATAGGACTTTGCTATAGTTTCTTGAAAAAGCATCCTATTAAGTTCATCTTGTATGGATTGATCTTCATCAGATACAAAGGTTGGTTGAGCAGTACTTTGTTCCTTATCAATAACTGCGGGTTCTTCATCAGGAACATCTTCTGATCTAACATTAACTCCATGAACAATGTACTGTGAATCATCTTCTTTGTGATCAACTTGATTTTCTTCTCTAACAGGCACATAATTCATAGATGGAGTGAACTTGAGATCAAGATCAAACATCCAATCAGGACCTTTTCCTCTCTGAGTTTCTTTATCTTCCAAAAATTCAACATGAAGACAATCTTGAACCTTTTTGGTACCCCTGTTGTATACTCTGAATCCTTTGCTATTGGTACAGTAACCCAATAGATATCCTTCATCTGACTTACCATCAAATTTTCCTAGAGAATCAATGGTATTAAGAATAGTCAGAGGACAGCCAAAAGGTTTTAGAAAACAAATGTTTGGTTTCTTTCCCATGAGCAACTCATATGGTGTCTTCATCTGAGGTTTAGTCACTGATACTCTATTTAACACATAGCAAGCAGTACTTACAGCTTCAGCCCAAAAGAGAATCGGTAATTGGGAATCTGCAAGCATTGTTCTAGCTGCTTTTATCAATGTCCTGTTCTTTCTTTCTGCAACACCATTCTGCTGTGGAGTTCTAGCAATGCTAAACTCCCTTTTGATTCCTTTCTTGGCACAAAATTCATCCATATGCTTGTTTTTGAATTCTGACCCATTATCACATCTAATACCTCTTACTTTGAGTCTCAATTGATTTTCAAGGGCTACTATCAGGTCATGAATAGCATCAAAGGTTTCATCTTTGAATCCCAAGAAAAAGACCCAACTAAATCTGCTACAATCATCTGTTACAACCAAGCAGTACTTCTTCTTGTTTAAGCTTTCCACTGAAACTGGTCCAAACAGATCCATATGTAGTAACTCCAAAGGCTCCCTTATATCTCTTTCCTCAAGCTTTTTGTATGAAGCTTTATGTTGTTTACCCTTCTTGCAAGCCAAACATGAATGATCAGTCTTGAATGTTTTGGAAGGTAAACCTCTAACTAAATTGCCTTTGACCAATTTGTTGATGTTCTTGAAATTTACATGACCTAATCTTCTATGCCATAGATGTGCTTCTTCCAAGGATGCCTTTGCTACTAAGCATGTTGCTCTTCCAGCAGAATTGAGACTCTTTAAGTCTAAGCTGTACACATCATTGGTTCTTGGTACTTTCAATGTTACCAAGTGATCATCAACAAATTTGAACTCAGGAGAGAGAATGAGACATTCTGTGTCAGTGAACAGAATGGGGTACTTCTTGTCACAAATATGAGAAACTGACAAAAGATTGAAGTTGAGCTCCTTCACATATCTAACATTCTCAAAGTCAATACATCCAGCTTTGATAGTTCCTTTGCCAGTGATTCTCCCTCCATCAGGATCATTACCAAATGCAACTCTTCCTCCATAATATGCCTTAAAATCTGACAGGATCTCCTTGTCCCCTGTCATGCTGCCAGAGCAACCACTATCAACAATAATATGATCTTTAAGATCCTCCTCTGGGTTGCCCTGCACAGTAAAAGAAAAGAGTTAGTTTCTTTTAGGAACCCAAGCCATTACTGACTTGTGTTCCCCTTGTGGAGTGACATACTTGAATTCTTTAAGTATGTAATCTCCACTGGTTTTAAAGGCATGGTCAATAATTATTTGCTTTGGTCCCATGTCCTGTGTTGTATTTTCAACAACACTCCCTGTTTCACCCTTATCTTGTGAAAGTACTGGTTGTCCCCCATAAGTACTTTCTTTCTTAACCCAGTGACGTTTAATACTTTGTTTTGGTTTCTTTGAGCTAGGTACTCTATATGAGGTGTAAGGCCTTCTAGGTTTATATGAATTGAACCTCCTAGGTCTTACATTTGAAAAAGTGTTGGCAGTACCATGATTGGGTGAAAACCTAGCAGTACTTTTAGAGGGTACTGCTTGAGACTTACCAGTACTTGAGGGTACTGGTGGTTTGGAAAAAGGTCTTTTCTGGTGTGGGTACCTATAGTCTTTATAGAAATTACTATGGTTATCCCTATTTGAGTGATTCCAAATTGGTCTAGTCTCCTTTGGCTTATGGTTGGCAGGTCTGTTCTCCTTAGGCTTATGATTGACATGTTTATACTTTGGGAACTGACTTAAATATTCTGAGTGTAAGTCACAGTGCTTAATCAAATGGTCAGGACTATAACACACATAACATAATTTTCGCTTCATATTCCCAAATCCTCTTTTATGATTAAAAGGTTTCCTATAGTGAGCAGTATTTTGAAAAGTTTCTCTTGGAGGTACTGCTGAATGTCTAGCAGTACTTTGAAAAGATTTTGGAGGTACTGCTTGTTTTTGAAAGGCTGTAGGAAACTTTTTATCATTACCCCTTTGAAAATCATCCTTAGGTTTCTCAGAACTAGATTGACCAGTAAGCTTATTCCTAAACTCTAAGTTGTCTACTCCATAACAAGAAACATCTGTCCTAGGTGGTTGAAGCCTACCAGTGGGTGCAGGAACTGAGTGTTACTCCTTATCTTTCTTAAACTCAGGAGGTGATTCAATAATTGGTTCCTCATTCCTAGATGTGTTTTCTTTTGAGCTAGTAAGTTCATCATCACTAGTTGAGATTTCCTCTAAACTAACTGGTTCCTTTTCACTAGATGGAATCTCATCTGAACTACTATCCTCAACACCATAGCCTAGTCCAGTTCTACTGTTTATTCTTCTTTGTTTTTCAACAAATTGAACATGTGATAGACCAGCCTTTTTTATACTAGCAAGTTTTTCTAACAAAGTATCTCTTTCCTTAGTTATCTTTTCTAATTCAGACACCTTACATCCTAACTTCCATTCACTTAATTTTAATTGATAGTCTTGTTGCTCATATTTTTCTCCCCAATCCATTTCATTATTTTCATGTGTTAATATTTTGGCTTCCATTGACTCTAAAGTTAATTGATAACCAGCTACCTCAAACCTAGCAGTTCTACAATTATCTCTTTCAGTCACATAATCTTTAAGCAACTTTTGATACATATCATTACACTTAGAGCATACCTCAGAGACAGTGGATGAACTTGGTGAAGTAGCTACCATAGCAATCTGAACAGGTTCATCTTCATCCTCCATGCTCCAATCAAAGCTTCCAAGACCATCTCTTCATTCCAAAGCAGCATATCCTGGTTCCTCATCAAAAGCTGTGCTCCAATCAAACTCTTCCATTGCAACCATAGAATAGGTGACAGGTTCATCATCAAATTCAGTGCTCCAGTCAATCTCTGCTAGATTTTCTTGAGCCACCAAAGCTTTTGGTTTTGATTTAGTAACAGGAACTTCCTTTCTTTCAACTTTGGGTTGTTCAATCATTCTGTTTGCTTGATATTTTGCAAACTTGCATTCCCTTGCAAAGTCTCTAAGCTTTTGACAATTAAAGCATTCAATTTTGGATTTGTCAAAAGCTATACCCTGTTTGGCTTTGAAATCAATACCCCTTCCTGTCTTGTTCATGAACTTCTTGATCCTTGCAGTGATCATGGCAACTTGCCATCTTATGTCAATCTCCTCTAAAGCATCCTCTTCAATCTGCAATAAGTCTTCTTGATAGGTAACTGGTAGAGTGTCTTGTTGAGCAAAGAAGGAACATACAACATCATCAGAGTTGGTGTTGTTTGTTGGTGATGAGGTGGTGGTAGTCATGGTTGTGCATACGTGCTGTTTATCACCAACAGTACTTTGAGAATGATAAGCAGTACTTTTAGTAGAAGTACTGCCTCTGTTTTTAGAAGACACGAAAGCTATGTTGTGATTTTTTCTGAGAACTGTGACCATTCATCTCTTGCTCGTACATCTTTAGATTGTTGTAGAGATCATCAAAGTCCATAGAATCCAATCCAGGTTGTCCTCTAATCATAGTAGCAACCACATGCCAGGCAGATGGCAAACTCCTTAAGAACTTCAAGTTTGCATCTTCAACTATTGCCTCTGCCCCATACAACTCTACATACTAAGTAGATTTTGGAATATGTCATAGGCAGCATCAGACCTTCTCTTTCACCAATAGTAAAAGTTTCAAACTGCTGCTTCAGTAAGTTTCTATGCATCTTCTTTGAAGCATCATTACCTCCAAATCTTGTCTTGATCGTAGCCCACAATTGCTTTGCATCCTTTGCATCATGGAACTTTAGTAGGTGACCATCAGGAATAGCAGACAGTAGTATGTTGAGAGATCATGAGAGATCAGGAATAGTAGATGGACCAAAAGGACAAAGAATCATGTGGGGTTTTAAGAGATCAAATGGTTTATGGTCCATCTCTATATCCCACAGTAAAAGATACTAGAGGATGTTTAACTTCCAATGGATCAACATTTAACCCTTCTGAGTATGTTGAAAGAACTGTGAAAGCCTTTACTCTTTGTTCATCCGCATCATCAGATTCAACATCATCTTTTTCTTCATCATCTACCTTTAATTTTTCTTCCTCAAATTCTGTATTGCTTTCAAGAACAACTTTTCTCTTCTTTTTAGCCACAGTCTTTTTCCTAGACCTTGACCTTTTCACACCTTGATCAGAAGAAGTTGTTTTCTCTGGTTGACTCTCTTTCTCAACCTTTTGCTCTTTCTCCTCTGCTTTATTACTATCTTTCTCTACCTCATGCTCAACTGCCTCCTTTGCACTTGACTTAGCTTTGTTGTATTTTCTGTTCATCTCAGCAATAGCATCTTCACCTTCTTTAGATCCCAAGAAAAATCCCTTGGTAATGAAATGATCCATTTCTTTCTTGGCCATCTCATACTTTTTGAAGATTTCTATATCTGAGAACTTCTTTAAACTAGCAAGTGTACATCCTTTAACATTTTTGAGGTATTGACATGCATGAGCTCTTTCTTGCTTCACTGTTGGACCCTTAAGCAGTTTCTTCTTCTTTCTGTCAGCCAAATACCATTTTCTTCTTTCAGCTCTAAGATCTTTCCATCTTTTGTCAATTTGTTCTTGTGTCAATGGTTCTGCCAACTCTTCCTTGATCTGCTTCATGAGGGTAATATCAGCATCAGTCTTAATCTTTTCTTCCTCCCAAGCCTCATATTCTCTTCTAGCCATAGACTCTTTCTCAGCTTGAAGTCTTACTCTTACAAGAAGTTCCCTCTGAGCCTGATATTCTTCTTCTTGAGCCTTCCTGCTAGCTTTTTCATCAAACTTTATTTGCTCTTCCTTTGGCCAAAGATGAAAAGGAATGTTAGCCAACAGCTCCTCATCTGAATCAACCTCAGGATCTTCTATCATCTGAATCAACCAACTTTTTCATCAAACTTTATTTTCTTCTCCTTTGGCCAAAGATGAAAAGGAATGTTAGCCAACAGCTCCTCATCTGAATCAACCTCAGATCTGCTATCATCTTTCCTTTTCCCTTGTCTGTACTTGAAGCAACAGAAGTAGACTTTCTTTGTTGAGGAATAGGATCTCTAATCACAATGCCTTTAGCTGGTGGCCTTGATGATTGTTGTTGTGTTTTTGGTTTTGATTGTGGTGGTGGTGGTAGTGTTGTTGTTGTTGTTGGTTCAGCAGCATCTTTGTTACTAAGCATAATGATTGCTTCAGCAGCATCTTTATCTTTTGAACCAGCAGCAGAGTTCTGTGCAGCAGAAGAGTCTTTTGTACTAGCAGCAGGATTTACAACAACAGAATCCTCTTCAACCTTCTCACTTGCAGCAGAATAGCAACACTTGGATTAGTTTTCTCTACTTCTGAATGATGATCACCGGCAGCAGATTCAACTTGTCCCAAACTTTTAACAGCCTTTGTCATTTGAATTGAAGCCTCAACTACTTGCTCAAGCTCCAAATCCTTTAGTTTCTCCACCACTCTTTCCTGAGAAGCTTGTTCCATGACCACTTCTTGACCATCTTTATCAGCAACTACAAACCTTTGATCATTATCATTATCACCACTATCAACATCCATCTCATCTTGACCCATAGCCTCCCCTGAAGCTATACCAGCATCCCCATCACCTACTTTACCCATATCAGCAACTGTATCCAAATTTGCACTTATACCCAGATCATTTTCCTCCCCTGAACCATCAGTTTTATTCCTCCCCTATTTGGAAGTATCCTCTCCCAAACCAGCAGCAATTTCAGAAGAACCAACTAACTGAGCTTTAACCTTTCTCTTGAGCCTCTTTGAAATAGCTGTTCTTGACCTTTTAACACCTCCCAAACATCTGACTTGCAACTTCAAAGTTTGTATCTCCTGAGCCTGTGAAGTTGTAAGTGACTGTAGATCAAGAACTTGAGACTCAAGTGTTGTGCATTTGGTCTCCAAGTTGGTACATGTAACCGTCAATTCCTTAATAAGTTCAATGATATCCTCACCACTTCGACCTGTGTTAACTGGTCCGAGAGGTGGATCACTGGAATTGGCATTTTGTACATTGGGGTTGTCCATCAATTCATTTGTTTCATGTCTGTCCTCATCACTTCAGGATGTGTAACCTTCCTGAGAGGTGAATCTTGGGACATAAACCCAGTATCAAACCTAGTTTGATCACCTGAGCCCCCTATATTTTCCATGTGGCTAGGGTTACCATCACCTGCTTTAGGTTCAATTGAACCTTCCACATTAGATGTTGCTTTGGATTGGGTCTTATGGATGTTACCACTGTCCTGCTCTGCTTCTAAGCTAGTAGCAGTAGTGGCAGCCCTCACCAACATGTCATCTCCATCACCTATGACAGCCTCATCTGCATCGATTTCCATCCTAACACTAGCCTGTGGTAGCTCAGTGTTCTTTGAGGCTTTCTTACGGTTGTAGGTCTTTTTGATGGTGTGAGATGATCTTTCAAAATTGGGTGTGTGTTGGGAGTCAGTGGGAGTGTCTGATCCTTCACCCTGAGTATTTTGCACAAGTTCCACCATATAAGGTAAAAGTGGTGTAACTTTGCCTGAAAAACCTTTTCCATCTTTTTGCAAAAATGTAAACATTTTAGGTACCATTTTAGGTACAGTATAGATGGCTTTATGAGTTCTAGTTTTTGAAATCTGGTTTTCCACAAGGAGTTGAACAAATCTAGGATAAAGCCAATGTTTTCCTTTCTCTTTAATACTCTTTACCATTCCCTCCAAAATCATGTTTGAAAAATTAAATGGGTCTCCTTTGCTTAGACATCCCTCCAGGAAGACAAGAGCTGCTTCATTACCAAAACCTCCCAAACAAGTACTTGGACTTGCTTGTCAGCCAGTGTGGAGTCAAATGAGTGGAAGTGGATACCACAAGATCATGCCTGACTTCAAGAATAAGGGAAAAGGTCCCATGGAGTAGATATGTAGTATGCTGTTGATGTAGTTAATCTTTTGTGTTGGCTCTTCTTCTGTGTACTTTTGCAGTTTTAATGAATAAAAGTCAACTGTTCCTTTGTTAAGAATGTATTGTACAAACAGCAAACCATCTTCAATATAAGCTTATCCTTCAAAATATTAGTCCAAACACAAAAACATACCATGTTCCAATGCACACAAGTCACAATAATCTAGTTATACTCAGCAGTTGATTGATAATATAGCAGTAGAGTTAAACAACTATGAATATAACTAGCAACACATTCAGTAACTGGCAACAAAAACAAACTTAAGACCAATAACAGTACAAATACTTTACAAAACATTACAAAATCACAAAGAGATAAGGTTTTCAAAGATTAAGCATTCCAATATTGTCAATTAAAAATTCAAACCTACCCACATCAGAGTGTTTTGTGAGTAAATCTGCAACATTATTGTCACTATGGATTTTAACAATTTGAATTAGCTTCTTTTCATAACAATCTCTGATAAAGTGATGTCTTATCTCAATATGTTTTGTTTTTGAATGATAAATAATATTTTTAATTATGCACAATGTACTGTTATTGTCAATGTAAATTTTGGTGTTCATGAAATTATACCCATAGTCCAGCAGTTGGTTTTGCATCCAAAGTACTTGACCACAACAACTTGAAGCAACCACATACGCAGCTTCAGTTGAAGAATTTGCCACCACTGTTTGTTTCTTGCATTGCCATGACACCAACCTGCTTCCAAGAAACTAAAAACCTCCTGTTGTGGATTTCATATCCAAACTAGCCCCAGCATAGGCACTATCTGAATATGCCACCAAATCAAAAGGTGAATCCTTAGGATACCAAATCCCCAATGTAGGTTGATGCCTCAGATATCTAAAGATTCTCTTAACTGCATTGAGATGTGATTCTTTGGGATTAACTTGGAATCTTGCACAAGCACATACAACAAACATAATGTCTGGTCAGTAAGCTGTAAGATACATCAATGAACCAATCATTGATCTATACAAGTGAATATCCACATCCTTTCCATATTCATCTTTCACAAGCTTCTTTTCTTTGTCCATGGTTGTCCTTGCAGGCTTCACATTTTCAAACCCAAACTTCTTCAAAATATCAGTCACATACTTGTCTTGACTGATAAAAATACCATTCTCCTTTTGTCTGACCTGTAGTCCCAAGAAGAATGTGAGTTCACCCATAGAACTCATAGCAAACTTATCCTTCATAAGTTTCTCAAACTCTTCACACATAACTTTGTTTGTGGATCCAAAAATGATATCATCAACATAAACTTGGACCAGCAAGATATCATCTTTGTTCTTTTTAATAAACAAAGTTTTATCAATCTTCCCCTTGCTATATCCACATGAAAGCAAATAAGTGGACACCTTTTCATACCAAGCTCTAGGAGCTTGATGTAACCCATACAGTGCCTTTTCCACCTTGTAAACTTTATCAGGAAAATTTGTATCTTCAAAACTAGGAGGCTGAGTAACATAAACCTCTTCTTTAATTTCCCCATACAGAAAAACACTCTTCACATCCATTTGATACACCACAAAGTTTTTATATGAAGCATAAGCCAAGAACAATCTGATGGCTTCAATTCTTGCCACTGGTGCATATACTTCATCATAATCAATGCCTTCTTGTTGTGTGTATCCCTGAGCAACCAATCTTGCTTTATTTCTTATCACTATGCCTCTTTCATCTCTTTTGCATCTAAAAACCCATTTTGTTCCAATAGCTCTTTTTCCATTAGGCAAATCAACCAGGGTCCAAAATTCTTGAATTCTAAACTGAAGAAGTTCTTCTTGCATAGCTTCCACCCAACTGGAATCTTGTAAAGCTTTATAGGCATTCTTGGGTTCTTCTTGTGATAGAAAACAAGCAAATAAGCAGTTTTGTAGATCTTTATGAGTGTTTCTTTGATGAAGAGATCTAGTAAAGAAACCTTGATGAATTTGATCTAGCTGCTCTTTGGTCTTTCTTCTGGTTTGTACAGCTGATGATGGATCACCCAAAATTTGATCGTTGGGGTGATGCTTGTGAATCCTTGTTGTCTTTGTGGGGCTAACAGGTACATTTAGCTCCAAATTGTTGTAATCAACTTCTGCTCCAAATGCTTCACCTTCAAGAACTTCATCATCAGTATCAATATAAATCTCCTCCAAACCAGGCATATCAGGATCAACAGGATACAAAGGATCAGCAAAAGATCTTCCAAATTCATCAGCAGTAGGATACTTTGGTGTAGCAGTAGGATCTTTTTGCCCAGCAGCAGATTTCTTTGGTGTAGCAGTAGAGTCAATGTTCTACTGCTTTCTCCTGCTTTTGCACAATTTGATTTTCCAGCATCCTGATTCTTTTCAATTCTAGGTGATTCTACATTGATCACCTTTTCAATATTGGAAGTCTCAACCACACCTTCTTTGTTTCTAGCATCATCATCTTGTGAATCCTTGTTCTCCACAGTAGGTATAGAGGTTGAGCCAACCTTCCACTTATCAACAAACATAATCTCCTGATCATGCTTAGACACAGAATCATCAGCTTTTGTACCTGCAAAATTGTTAGTGTCTGTTCCTGCAATCACTGGTACATAGTTCATAGATTGTGTTAGCATGTCAATATTAAAATACCACTCTGGTCCTTTTGCACTATTGGTTTTATACTCATCAAACTCAATGTGCAAATTTTCCTCAACATGCTTTGTGCTCTTATTGAATACCCTAAAAGCTTTACTGTTTACAGAGTATCCAACAAAATAACCTTCATCAGCCTTTTCATCAAACTTGCCTAGTTGGTCCTTAGTATTCAAGATAGTAACAGGACACCCAAATGGTTTAAATAAAGCTATCATAGGTTTCCTACCATGAAACAACTCATAAGGGGTCTTGTTGTGAGGCTTAACTACCTTACTCCTATTTTGCACAAAGCAGGCAGTGTTCACTGCTTCAGCCCAAAAAGGTATAGGCAACTTAGAATCTGACAACATAGTCCTAGCAGCCTCAATCAATGTCCTATTCCTCCTCTCAGCTACACCATTTTGTTGAGGAGTCCTAGCAACACTATACTGTCTTAAAATACCCTTACCAACACAAAACTGATTCATTGTATGGTTCTTAAATTCAGTTCCATTGTCACATCTGATTATCTTAACCTTATGATTTACTAAGTTTTCTACTCTAGTTATGAAAACCTTAAGGATCTCAGCAGTCTCATCCTTAGAAGCTAGAAAGAACACCCATGTAAATCTACTAAAGTCATCTGTGACAACCAGGCAATATTGCTTCTTATTCAAACTAAGCACATAAACTGGCCCAAACAAATCCATATGAAGCAAATGTAAAGGCTTGGTTATTGAATTCACAAGCTTTAGACTTAAAAGACACTCTGTGCTGTTTACCCTTCTTACAGGCAACACAGGTTTCATGATTTTCAAAAACTTTTGATGGAAATCCTCTCACAAGATTACCTTTTACCAATTTATTCATTGTTTTGAAAATTAAGTGTCCAAGTCTTCTATGCCAAAAGTTTGGATTCATCATCAGAGGCCTTGGCAAAAAGACAAGTCAAAGCTCTTTTAGGAGCTAAGTTCTTTATATCATCACTGTAAATGTTTTCTGTTCTAGGGACTCTAAGTTGCACAAACTTGTCATCTGGAAACTTAAAGTCAGGAGACAACACAAGACATTCAGTATCAATGAAAAGAATAAAGTTCCTTTTGTCACACATTTGTGAGACACTAAACAGGTTAAACTTAAGTCCCTTAACCAAGTACACCTTTTCAAAATCCATTTTCCCTGTTCTCATAGTACCTCTTCCAACAATTTTACCTCCCTTGGGATCATTACCAAAAGCTACATATCCTCCTTCAAAAGGTTCAAAATCATCCAGGTAGCTTTCATCCCCAGTCATATGTCCAGATCATTCACTATCAACAATGCATTTATCCTTTAGCTTTTCTTGTAGATTGCCCTGCACATGAAAAGTAAAGAGATCAGTTTCTCTTTTTGACCCAAGCCATTACTGACTTGGATCTGCCTTGTGCATCCACATAATCAAATTTCTTTAAGTCTGTTGATGCACTGTTGTTTCTGGAAACTTGATTTAAAACAGTTCCCTTTGGTTTCCAGACCCAACAAGCTGAGGCCTTAACATCATAAAAATGATTGCCCACAACTGTGTCTGTGACAACTTTTAGCTCAGCAGCAGAGTCTACTTTTGCTTTAGCAGTAGAGTCTACTTTTGGTTTAGCAACAACAACAGTTTTATTATGTTGAAAGGGCCTTTTTGGTTGAGCAGTAATGATTGATCTAGTTTCACCAGACCTCAACAACACTGCTCTTGGAACCATGTTTACATTTGGATGAGGGTGAGCATTTTTTGAAATTTTTTTGTGATTCACCCTTCTGTTTTGGTTCCAAACAGGTTTTTGACAGTTATGACATTTAGTTTGAAGATGCTCAAAACTACCACAAGTATAACATGCCTTCTTTCTTAATTGAAAATCATTACCTAATTTATGAGAAACTAGGTTATTGAAATTCCTTTGATTACCCCTAGGCCTGTTATCAAACATTTTCATGTGATCTCTAGGTACCTCATTGTATTCTACCATCTTCCTAGAGATTGAATGACCCAATACAGGTTTTACAAACCTAACCTGTTTTACTTTAGAATCAACTACTTTAGGAATTTTTTCCTTTTTAACACTTTGTATTGACTCAATCTGTTCATCTTCACTGTCTGACACCCAATCTTCAATAGTTGGAGCATCAGAAAATACTTTATTAGCCTTAGGTCACTCATTATTACTAGTTTCACCTACAGATTTGTTGCTATCAAGATCATCTAAGAAAGATAATTGCTTTCCTATTGGTGCATGAGCACTCAAAGGAGGAGGAGGTACTTCATTATAACCTATTCCACTACCTTTCCTCATCAATTGACACTCAATGTTTTTATCTATCACAACAGTAGCATATTTTTGTTTGTTCACTCTAATTATATGCTTATCTTTCTCATCTAAAGTTGCATCTCTCATCTGTTCAGCTTGCTCTAACATTTTCTTAAGCTTCTCGATCTCACTGTTTTTAAGAAAAATCTCACCATCTTGTATATTTATCCTATCAATATATTGAAACTTACACTCTTTAAAATACTCTAGCTTTCTTTCTACATTTTCAATTCCTACTTTATAACCTAAGTTATCAAGTTTTAGCTTTTCAACTTCATTAATAAGACTTTCATTCCTAGCTTTAAGTATCTCAATAGTGTCAGAACAAGATTTAAAAGAGCAAGCAGAACTATCAGATTCATTGGATACCTCCGAATCTGATCCAGATGATGATGATGCATATGCCATAAGAGCAAAGTTATGCTCTTTAGTCTCCACAGCAGCCATCAAAGCATGATTGGGCTCATCTTCCTCTGCCATGTCACTCCAGTCATAATCACCCAAGCCATCACAAGATACCAAAGCTGTAGATGGCTTTGATTCATCAAAAAACTTCTTTCCTTTGTCTCCATTCTCCTTTGGAGCCCTACACTCTCTGGCGAAGTGACCTTCTTGTTGCAGTTGTAGCACTCCATTTTTGATTTGTCAAAACCCAAAGTGTTTTGACTCTTATACTTAAGCTCCCTTCCAGTCTTTCTCATAAACCTTCTAGCTCTCATAGTTAGCATAGCCATCTGCCACTTCAAATCAATTTCTTCAAGATCATCAGGATCAATGTGCTCCATATCTTGATTTAGAACTTGGGTATTTGTTGTAAGGTCAGCCAGAAAAGCATAAATAGCAGCATCACTTATGTTATCATTCCCAGATGGTCCAGCAGCAGATCCACTTGAACCACCAGCAGAGACTCCATAAGCAGCAGAGTGAGTTTCATGAGAACCATTGCTTTTGGTGGACACAAAAGCCAAATTCTGAGCACTAGTTGATGAAGATGTTGAACTCATCTCTGATTCATACACCTTCAAGCTATTGTAAAGATCATCTAGGCTCATTGTATCAAAATCAGGCTTGTTTCTCCATACAACTGAATGCATATCCCAATCAGCAGACAAACTTCTAAGAAACCTGAGATTAATATCTTCTTGAGGAACAGTGTATCCCACAAGCTTTAGTTGACTAACAAGCTTTTGAAGCCTGTTGTATGTGCCATCAAGCTTTTCTCTACTAGCAGCAGTGAAGTTTTCAAATTGATGCTTCAAAGCATTCTTCCTTGACTTCTTAGTGGCAGCATTGCCTCCAAATCTTGTTTCAACAACATCCATCAGACCTTTAGTAGTTTCACAGCCTTCAAAGTCCAACTGAAACTCATTAGTATTCCCATCATAAGAATAGTATGAGCCTTGATCTCCATCTTCCTAGTAGCCTTGTCAGTATCAGATTTAATGGGCACAAGCTTCCCATCAACTGTGGCTGGCAAGGTATCCCCATTCAGAATGACATCCCACATATTGTGGTCAATCATTCTGATGTACTGCTTCATTCTCATCTTCCATAGCTCAAACTCTCCTTGCTTGAGCATTGGAACCTTTGATGCAGTAACCATGTGAGTTTCATCACCCATCTCTTCAGTAGTTGTTTAGAACAGATCTTTGAGTAAACACAAAATCTTCTCGATCACAGCTTCTAGATCACAAGCTCTGATACCACTTGTTGATCCCAGTTGAGCAAACGATCTTATAGAAGCTGACTTAGAATAACAATAACTTTAAACAAAATGCGGAATGTAATGTTTAACTTGAGAAGAATATTTTCACCAAACAACACTTCAATATATTAGATATACGAGCATTCAACAATGCTAGGGTTTACAACCTTGAAGTGAAACGACTCTATGATAATGAGTACATAAACTCTAACCCTAGGATCCCATTTTATAGACTAAGGAGTCCTGTACAAGATAACTATCTTCTATTCAAATAAGATATACACAATATATTTTCTATAATTATCTAAACGCGTACAAGGTCTTATCACATAAGCAGCAGGATCAACCATACTTAGCAGCAGATTCAATCAACCTCGAGCAGCAAAATTGTCTAGCAGTAGATTGGTAGAACTAGCAGTAGGTTCCACTAGTCTAGCAGCAGGTTGACACTTAGACAAATCTTCAATCACCAGAATCTCAAAACCCAACACGAGGCCTGGTGTCATGATTCCCTTCAGTTTATTTGTAGTCGACATCCAGGTTTTTATGTCTTCTTTTGTTTCTTTTTTTCATTCGACTTGAACACATCATATAATACAGAATATGGCACATACTAAACATCTTGAATCATGTAATTATCTTCTGTTTTGATACGTATATATAACACGCATAAATGGATACATGAAATCACAAAGTACACGCCTTATAACCTGTTTTGTAAATCGTTATATTTGTTTTTGTTTTGTGTTTTACCTCAGCCATATTGTCGACCTAATACACCCTAAACATGCATACAAATCTGGAAATTAAACCCTAAGTCATTAATGAGGGGCGTACACATTCAATTGTGGGTTTAGGGCTTGGTTTTGTGTGATTTTATGTGAGTTGTTGCTGTGCAGATTTTTGGGTCGTGTTGCTAGGGTCATAAGTTAATGGTATAAACGTGTTTTTCTGAGTTTCTTGAGTCTAAAACTAAGTTCAAAGAGATTACTAATTGATCCAATTGCTTTGAAGTCGTTTTGAGTTCATTTAGTCACCTTTTTAAATTTTAAGAGATCAAGTGTCAAAGCTGAGAAGTCGAGTCTGAAATTCAGTTGGAGTTTTTGATTTTTCATTTTCAAACCATAAGGAGTTAAGGGCTCTCCTTTTATAGGGGTTATATATAGGATATGTGTGACTTCCTGGAATTTTTGTAGATTTTTATGAAGTGTATGAATGGGCTAACCAAATGCAAACTTTCTGCATGTTTGTGCAATTAATTTTCTGGGTAGGTCTGGATATATGATTCTTGAAAGACTACTAATACTTAATAATAAAATCTGGGAAAATTCAAGTAGACTCCTAAGACATTATAGCTTCTGTGAGAATTGTGGTGAATTTTAGTTTTGAATTCTGATACACTTTCAAAATTCGTTAAGTGGACCTAATTTTGTTATAAAACCAGCCATTTGAAGAACATGTATGTATTAAAGGTTTATCAATAAGTATAAACCCCTAAAATGCACTTAAACATTTATTATGATATTACTGGTCACATGTTAACATAATTCCAATAACGAGACCCTAATCACATTAATGAAAGGTGTTAAGTAATTAAGAATCCGTTATGACATTAATGGCTAATAAGTATAAAATGATCCCAAATTCTTGTAGATTCATTGAAGAAGAAGCGAACCATCTTTCTTGTGTTCTTTCCTTTTGATCTCATTCCATTTGCTAAGGTACAGATATTCTACCCTCTTTCAGTAAGGGTGTCTTTCTCTCATGACTCTTGATCCTTGATTATGATTCGTTATCTTGATATGATCCTTTGAGCCTTTGCTATGATTCTTGTTGCTTGATATTCTTATTTGTGATCCATTTGATATTCATTTTGTAGTTCTATGATTCATTCATTATCTCTGTGACATCAGTATTCGAATTCCTTGATTCTTTGAAAATTCATTTGATATTATAACTGTGTGTGAAAACCTTTTTTTTAACATATCATGGAAATGTTTTGAGAAAACTGTTTTAAAATGATATTTATGAACACGATGCAATACTACTTTTATATGGGATTTTATCGACTTTTATGAAAACTACTTTTAAAGACTTTCCTCATGAAAACCATTATTAAAGATCTCTTTTATGAAAATTATTATTAAAGATTACTTTTATGGAAACTAATATTTAAAGATTGCTTTCTAGGAAAAATATTTTAAAGACTACATTTATGAAATGGTGTTTAGTTGAACCTTATGATTGAACCTTTGCTATGAACCCTATTTAAAAAGAACCTTTGATTATGATATGATCTTTTGACCTTAGATCCTATGTCATTACTATGGCATTCTATTTTGACCTTTCAGGGTGGTCGAGTGATGAACCATCCCGTCCCTTTTTGTTATATATTATGATATCTCAATTATTATATATGTTTGGCCACTAATATCTTTGCAGAGCCGTATGGATGCATCCTAGATTTGTTTCGTACATGATATGATATGTTGTGATTTGTTGGTGATTGATGTTGTGTGCAATACACGTCTTTCACATTCTCGGAGCTGATCACTCCATTGGGTTACTTATGCTATGTTATGATTATGATATGTTTTGTTTTGGGCTTGTGGTAGATTCCTGAATTTCCTTTCATTATTTCTATACCTTGTTATACCTTCTGTTATTCCCCAATGCACCATATTCCTATTTCTTATTTCTGTATCTTTGATTTTTCATGTTCTTTATTCAGTTGACTCATGATACTTGTTCAGTTGACCGTTAATCCCTTATTCATTTGACAGATGACATTCATTCCAACAGGAGCTTATGATTTCTTTCCTTATACTTATATACATTTCAATTATACGTTTGTTTATATATCTGTTCACTGAGCTTTTTAAGTTCAGCCGCATTTCTTTTCCTGCAGCAGGTTTTAGGTTGGAAGCTGGGTTTGAGTGAAGAGTGCATAGGAGCTCTTAGTGGACTACCTTGATGATTAGAAGCCCCTTTTGCATCTTGTTTAGACTTGAATTGGATTTAGTTTGGATTGTATTACATATTGTATAGAGCTAGTATTTCATTTGTTCCCTTAGAATACCGTTGTAATTATTATGTTTATAAGTCTTCCGTTTGCGTTGTATGTTCTGATTTGACACCATAATGTGATACTTCCACCCTTGTCGGGTTGGGGTGTTACACCGCCTAGGCGAAAACACGAGGCGTGACAGAGATTATCGTCACAACACATTAATATAATAATAGAGAAATCACTAAATGAAAAATCAACACCAAAATGATGAATCCCGACACAAGTGGAGACTTGTATCGTGGCTAGTCGAAACTAAAACAAACATAGTCATAAAAAAGAATCCCACAAACCGGGGTAAATTCTAAGCGAAACAAACATGATCCAAAATAATGTGAAATATCAATCTTATATGAAATAAAATAGTCCAAATGATAGTCGCCTAAGGTCTCGCTAAGCCATGCAATAACTCATCCTCCTTAAGCATTGCTATTAGTGTTACCAGAAAATGAATACTCATAAATGTCAACATAAAATTGGTGAGTTCATAGGTTTAAATAATAAAATATAGTTTGTTGTGCAACATATAAGTATGAAAACAGTGTATAATACAAACATGACATCAAATAGTGATAATTATGAATCCAACCGCAACACTGGTTAATGTTGTATGTATCCGACCACCTCGTGATCATGTGCAAAATATAATTTCCAACAAGTCGACTAACAGCTGGCGCTAAAACTGTTGGCTTAATATGAGTATAGAAATCATAGACATGACCAATCAACCACTAAGCTCACATACGCAATTATAGACACATAAGTTGTCCAAAAAAATAAAGTGGTTTAGTACAACAAGAAAAAGTAATTAAAATAGACTTTGAGTATCATTTTCCCTCGAGAAACATAAAAAGAGACAATGAAAACTCACCTTGAAGCAGAAGAAACAAAGTGCACAAAAATTCAATCGATTAATCTATAATAAATGAACTGATTATGTATAGACATCAGTCCCATAGCTGGGCTAGCGGAGGCCCTGTGCAAAACCGTTTATATGACAACTAAACATGATATTTAAAAATATATTGGAACGATTAGCTTTAACTTTGTCACTTGAAGTACAGTTCAACAAATAATTAAAACAAAATTTCATATACATTCAACTTTTTGATGTTGAAAATGAATTTTGAGTCCACAACAATAAAAAGAAGTATATATTTTGAGGCCATGTGCGATAGCAAACCTCGCATACCCTCGTATACACCTCTGATAGACATTATCCTTAAACAATGCAAAACTTCTGAACTAAACGCATCGTAATTTTGTGTGGGGAGAGGTTATTCCCAAACCCCCCCCCCTTTCTTTTTTTAAATGACACCCCTCTTTTTTGATTTTATTATTTTTTTTTAATTTGTTTTATATAAAAAGACTATAAACTGAAAGTACGGAACATAAAATATAATGTTTAATAAGTCAAAAACTTAAAACTGACAAAAACGTAACAGAAACTGATAAAAATTGTGTTGTACTGTAAAATGGGGGTAGAAAAGGAATATTTTGTACCTTTACCCTCTTTATGTCACATCCAATGGGTGGGGATAACATAACCCTTAATTAAAGTCAACCTTGAACATGATGTTTTCTATAGAGCCGACTTGTTTTCTGGTATAATTTAATGGAAAATGCTATATACATTTTTTTTTGTCTTTTTAGGTGTTTTAAGTTACATGAATGAGAAGTGGTTGAAAATAAAAAATAAAAAAAAATGTTTTAATTAATTGATGTTGTGTCACCACTAATGATAACTGCGAGAATATAAATTAAAAATTCAATAATTTATTAAGAACAAAAGAAAATGTGTCAAGTTTGATAGATTTTTAAAGCAATATCCTAACAATATAAAAGATTTTTTTTCCAACCCTAAAAGCTATGTTTAAAAACTAAGGGTGCGTTTGGTTTGTAAGTGGGATTGGAATTGGATTTGGATTTGGGAAAGGTTTGAAAGATTTGGTAAAGGTTTGAGAAAAAAGTAGAGAGAGAAAATATATTATTAGGAGAGATAAAATATATTAAAAAATCTATAAGTTATTATTTTAATATTGAAATTGAAAATATATAATTAAAAAGAAAAGAATCTAAAGAAATCGTGTGGTGGAAATATAGAAAGAGGTATGGTTGTCAGGAGAGAGAGAGTATTTGTCAGAAAAGTAAACCAAAAGTCACCATTTTATAGAGGAATGGATGTATGGGTTTCGTTTGATTGACTGTAACCCATAAAACATACCAAACGTGTCTTTTTCACTTTCATTCAAGTCCAACAGTGGGACACCCACATACCAAACACATACTAAAAGCATGCGATAAGGGTTATAAGCCAACTGGCTAGCCCAATTGGTCATATTTTCTTAGGTGTTTTGGGAGGGGATGTTGGTTAGGGAGGTCTCAAGTTCGAGTCTTACCCTGGACTTTTACCCCTTTAGGCGATAAAAGAGGAGCAGGCGGGTTTCAGGGTCAGCATACTGCCCAATTGGATGTCACTGCTGAACCTGGACCAATAACAATTAACAAGCCGTTAAAAAATAAAATAAAAGTAAAATAAAAATAAGATGTGTTACAGTTAGTTGGTTAGTAGTAGTAGTTAAATTTAAGGTGTATATAATTGTTCTGAAAGTACAAATAATTTTTGCTAAACATAATTAAATGATATGTTTAGCATTTTTTTAAGATTAAATTATTATGTATAGACATTATCCTTAATCAATGCAAAATTTCCGAACTAATTAAACGCATCCTAATTTTCTATTACAAATTAAAGTCAACGTTTAACATGGTGTTTTCTATAGAGCCCACTTTTTTCCTGGTATAATTTAATGGAAGATGCTATATACATTTTTTTTTTTTTGTCTTTTTAGGTGTTTTAAGTTACATGAATGAGAAGTGGTTGAACAAAAAATAAAAAATGTTTCTATCTGTTAGGACTGATTATTCTCTCAACTTTAGTAACAACATAAGTAATAGAGTTGAGAGCCAACACGACAAGTTAAAGTTGTACTTGAAATCTATCCAACACTAAAGGTTGTACTACGAGTTTTTCTCTTTAGACCAGTCCACCACATTCTGACTCATATGAGACTATAGTGATTGCCCATGTGAATTATGACATTATATTAGAGTTGTAATATTTAATCTGGTACATGTATTTGAAAGTTCACGTATCATATTATTTAACTTGGTACATGTATTTGAAAGTTCACGTGTCATATTAGACCGGTAAAACAAGTTTTTGAAAGTTCACTATCTGAAAGTTGTAATATTTAACCTGGTACATGTATTTGAAAGTTCACAATCATATTAGCTGGGTAAATGTATTTCAAAGTTCACGTATCATATTAACCCGGTAAAACAAGTTACATGTATCATATTAGCACAGATTTAAAAGTTCGCGTTTCAAACAAGTAATTTTTTTATGTTTATGTACCATATCGGTATATTTGAATTTTGAAAAGGTACAAATCTATTTTATGGCTTAAACCCTTAATGATTATTTTATTATTGATGTTCAAAGTGTATATTTAGCATGCCTCATAACAATCATTTTAAAATTTTAACTGATTTTTTTCTTTTTTAAAATTCTAATTTTTTATGAATACATGTCATATTCTTTTATTAAAAAATATTTTGTGGACGTAACATCCTTTAATTTAATTGAACGTTTCGAAAAATGGGAAGAAAAAAAAGTTGAGAACGAGTCACATGTATTTACTATAATCTGAATCATATCCATGACATTGCATTGAAGACTGATGACGTATAGTCCGTATTGGGTCACGAACCCGGCCAACACTTAAGCCCATCACGAATGGGCTATCATGATAACTTTTGGGCTTACGAAGGCCCAAACCCAAAGTTATTTATGGTCTCGATATAGGATATCTCTTTTTATGGGATATGTATCAAGTGACCGACTTAAGGCGGATACGCCGAAGGGTAAGGAACACGAAACCAACAAGGATTTCGTGTGTATTATAGAGGGCATCTCGGCTCTCACAGAGGTACGACATCATAACCCTAACTCTTCAACTAAACCCTAAAACCGATTACTTACTCTCACGCCGGAGGATAATCGTGGGAGACAATCCCACGATAAGCCTAACGGTGTCTTTTTGTTCTCTTAGTGCGCAGGTCTCAAGCATTAAGATCTAATTGATACGGGAACATGAACCCAAACAAGGAACGCCCAACTTTTGTATCAACAAGTGGCGCCATCTGTGGGACCATACACTAAGAATTCTGCTAAGTACTAGAATGACAAATTCCGGAAACGCAAACCAGCGGACTCCGCAGGCGAAGAAAGCGCATGGCAACCTACAAGGGAAAAAGCAACAAAGTGATGCAGCCCCTAAACAGGCCTCTGGGACAACCAGTGCGCCTAGAAATCAAGGATCAGGCCCAGATCTGGTCTTTACTGCAGTAGGACCGCTCGCGGGGACTACCTACGCTACTACGACAAGTACTAGCGCGGAAGATCTACACGCACTCCTTTCACCATGCCAGAAACAAACCCCACCGAGCCGCCAGATGCGCATATTCGAAACAGGGGTGCTGACTTGGAAACAAACATCCGCGCGCTAGAAGGAGTCGCGCCGGAATTAGCGCCAAGCGATTTCGTGTCTCAAAACTATGAAACCTTGGCTACCCTCATGCGAGAGGAAGCGAAAAAGAGGTCAAGTCAGAGCCTGCAAGCCCGGCTCAACTTCGACCTGAGCACGAAGCATCTCCACCACGTTGCCGAAAGGAGAGGCGCGAAAAGGATAGCCGCCGACACCCAGTATTTACTAGGATCGGAAGGAAAGTGGTGGATGATGAGGAAACTGACTTACAGTATCTGGAGGAGCGCGGAGATTATGGATGGCGTACCAATGCCCACGCTAGGCTTGGTAGGCGCAGAGTCCATGACAGACTTGGGCGAAGATACTCCCCAAATGAAGGCCCTTCAATCTTATATTCCGATGACAGTCGGCGCAAGCGCCGCAGAAGAGCAAGCTCGGATTCCGATGATAGTAGGCGCAAGCACCGAAAAAGTGTAAGTCCATCCTCAAGTGACTCCTCGGACAACGAGGACGAGGAAACAGGACACTGGAAATCAAGGGGAAGATACCCGACCAGGAGGATGAAGACATGTCTCGTCCCTGGCGTCGCCAAAAGGTTGATGCGTTCACACGACGCATCAGTGATTTTTCAGAAAACAAGAGAAGGCGCATGCCCGCTAATGTTAAAACTTATGATGGGACAGGTGATCCTGACGACCACCTAAAAATTTTCGAATCAGCAGCTACAATCGAAAATTGGCCACAACCTGTGTGGTGCCTATGTTTAACTCTACATTAGTAGGGAATGCGCGAAACTGGTTCAGTAAGCTTCCACGTAGAAGCATTGACGGGTTTGAAGAGTTGCGGAAGGCGTTTCGTTTAAACTTCACTCAGAGGAAGAAGTGCGCCAAGAACCCTGTCGAACTCGCTAGGGTAAAACAGTGCCAAGGGGAGTCCACAAGCGCTTACGTAGAGCGCTACAAGGACGAATGCATACATGTCAAGGCATGCCCCGAAATACTAAAGATCTCAGGTTTTATGAACGGAATCAATAACCCAGAACTGATAAAAAGGTTAAATGATAGGGTTCCCCAAACCTTTGATGAACTCATGAAGCGCACGAGGTCCTTCATCCAAGGAGAAGCCGCCGCTGCGGATAGCAAGACAGGCTACTCAAATTATAGGTCACAAGAACAGCCCATGAGACAATCCAATGACCAGAGTAGCAACCATAATAAAAGTTACCGCAGTGAAGGGGCAGACGAGGGAACGACAAGTATACCCAGTTAACAAAGACTCCAAGGGAGATATTCGCAACAGAAGGTGCGAACTTCCCGAGACCCCCACCAATGCGCACCCCAGAAGGGCAGCGCATAGGAAACGGTTATTGCGAGTATCACGGACAGAAGGGCCATACCACCAATGAGTGCGTCCAATTGCGCCAACTAATTGATAAGTTAGTAAAAGAAGGCAGATTGGACCACCTAGTTAAGAACATCAAGGATGGAAAGAACAAACAGAAGACCGAGGGCAAGAAAGAAGCACCTAAAGACAAGGCTGACACCATCTACATGATACAATCATGGCAGCGAAAGACTAGGCAAAAGGTCAGCCAAAACTCATGGAAGTGAAATCTCCTTTCCCACCTTGGCTGCGGACAACGCAGTGGCGGAACCACTCACCATCGAGATAAATACGGGGGGTCACGATATCCACCGCATGTATGTTGATGGAGGGGCATCCGCAGACATAATGTATGAGCATTGTTTCAAAAGATTGCGACCCGAGATACAAAAACAGTTAAGCCCAGCCACGACATCGCTGACTGGATTCACTGGAGAAAAGATATGGCCCATGGGGCAACTACGACTACTAGTCATTGTTGGTAATAAGGAACACTCTACGGCAGCCTGGATGAATTTTATGGTGATCAGATCTCCTTCACCATACAATGGCATTATTGGAAGACTGGGGATTTCAGCCATACGCGCGGTACCGTCCACAGCACATGGGATGCTCAAGTTCCCGGTAGAAGGCGGCATTGTCACCATCTACAATAACGCTGTGCCACCTAGAGAATGTAACACGATTACAAACGAGACGCCGCACACTCCAGAACAGCGCGCAGCTAAGGTACCAAACCTGAAAGTAGCAATTCATCCTGACTACCTGGAGCAAGAAGTATCGATCGGGGATTGCTGTCTGATAAAGGCGTGCCACGCTCAATCTCAGAACACAAGTTGCAAATCCGACAAGGATATTCCCTAGTGCGGCAGAAGAAGCGTGGCCAAGCTCCAGAGCGCGTGATGAACTCAAATAAGTACATTTTATTACTATCATTTATCCTATTAATTTGACTTGTTTTACTATATTATGTATGAGGATTGATACTTAATCGTTTACTTTTGTAATTCTCAGGTAAAAACAAGCATTTGGTGAAACTTGGCGATTTTGGACTAATTATGGAGCAAAACATGCATAAAGTGAAGAGTCTACTGAAATGGACAAGATCAAGTAAAATCTGCTCCAGATGCGCCGCATCTCACTCATGACATGCGCCGCATCTCTATCAAGATATCACCAGATACGATCCAAGATACAAGAGGACATGCGCCGCATCTAATCATGGAGTTACGCCGCATCTTCTGGCGGTGTACGAATATTCCTGAATATTATAATCTTGGACCCCACGCGAAGTTAAGTCAATGCGCCGCATCTACTTACTAGATGCGCCGCATCTTCCCTCAGACAGAAACTATAAATAACCCAAGACCAGACGAATTTAAAGGGGTTTTGTACACACAATATATTAGATTCGAAGACCGAAGCAGCAGAACCCTAGGACGAATTCAGTCAAGGAGGCAGCACAAGACACACCAAACGAAGATACAAGAGCTGTAAGAAGGTGCTGCATGTGTTTAATTCATTAAGTAGTTTTGTTTTATTGTGTTAGCAAACTTTAATTCATCAGGATTGGTGGCTTGTGTAATGTGACAACGAAAGATTGCACTCCCTTTAATACTTGCTTTCCCATCAATTAAAGTTTATATGTTGATGTCTTTGGTTACTACTTATTAGTGCATTGATAACCTCTGTGTTTATTAGTGGCTTGCGGGCATTTGACTGCGGAAAATAATGTGGCTCCCACGGTTATTACTAAATTGATCACTTAGGAATAACTTTTAGACATAAGTAATCATTAAGGGTTTACTCGCCGATAAGAATAGGACCAACGAGAAAGGGTTAACTACATACACTTCATATAAAGCTATCAATAAAACAAGTGACAATCTACTTAATCATAAGGACAGCCATCTTATTGTCTCGAGTATTTATCTGTGTACGTGTGTGCTACTTGCTGATTCATGCCTATTGGTTTATTTTATTATTTAATTGCAAACAAATCGTGCCATTCTCTCAGGCTGAAACCCTTGCGTTAGGATATTAAAATACTGATTAGAATAACGAGATAATACGTTCCACTCTTAGTGATCGACACTCTACTTACCATTATATTCATACTGACCGGGTACACTGCTCGTTAAGTGTGTGTGTTATTGATAAGTCGGCTAAATATAAATTTAAAACTTGAGTAGGCATTAAAACTGCTAAACCGCAACGACACATCACGCGCATCAGCGCGCAAAAGCCATTCTAGAGGAAGTACATAAGCTTGTGGACGCAGGTATCATGCGAGAAGTCTATTACCATGACTGGCTTTCCAATCCAGTAATGGTCAAAAAGAGCGACGGAAGCTGGCGGATGTGCGTAGACTTCACTGATCTCAACAAAGCATGTCCACAAGACTGCTATCCATTACCAGAGATAGACTGTAAGGTGGAGTCTTTATACGGATACCCCTTTAAATGTTTCTTGGACGCATATAAAGGGTACCACCAAATCCAAATGGCTAAAGAAGATGAGGAAAAAACGGCCTTCCACACAAGCCAAGGGGTCTACTGCTACACGAAGATGCCTTTTGGCTTAAAAAATGCAGGCGCCACCTACCAGCGATTGGTAGATAATGCATTTGAAAAGCAAGTGGGCCGCAACCTGGAGGTCTATGTTGATGATCTTGTCATAAAAATCCATACTGAAGATGAAGTGGTGCGCGACATTGAAGAAACATTTAGAATGCTGCGAAAGATCAACATGAAGTTAAATCCTAAGAAGTGTACTTTTGGCGCTACAGAAGGCATGTTCCTGGGATACTTGATAGAACCAGATGGCATTAAGCCATGCCCAGAAAAAACAGAGGCTGTCATCCAACTCCCTTCGCCACGCACGTTGAAAGAAGTTCAGTCTCTAAATGGAAATCTAGCCGGGTTGAACAGATTCTTGTCCAAGTCAGTAGATAAATCACTTCCCCTCTTTAAAACACTCAAGAAGTGTACAAAAAAGGGATACTTTCGTTGGACTGCAGAAGCGGAAGAAGCCTTTACACAGCTTAAGCAACATATAGCAGCGCTTCCCAAGCTAGTCGCACCCCGACCAGGTGAGGAGTTAATCATCTACTTATTTGTGACTCATGGAGCAGTTAGCGCGGTGCTACTGAAAGATAGGAATTCCGTACAAACACCGGTATATTTTGTGAGCAAAGCGCTCAAGAAGACGGAGATTAACTATAGCTCAATGGAAAAGTTGGTCTTGGCATTAGTATTTGCCGCCAAAAGACTGTGCAGGTACTTCCAAGCGCACCCAATAGCGGTGATCACAGACCAACCTATCAAGCAAGTTATCTCCAAACCCGACGCATCGGGACGATTACAAAAGTGGAGTGTGTTACTAGGCGAGTATAACATCTCTTATAGACCACGCACCGCGGTTAAGGGACAGATACTAGCAGATTTCATCATCGAAAAACCGGACACCGATGATGCACCTCCACGGAGCGAGGTAGAACTACAGGAACCGTGGATCCTGTTCACGGATGGATCTTCATGCGTGGATGGGTCAGGCGCAGGCCTTATCCTTACCAATCCAGAAGGAATGGAATTCACTTACGCACTGCGTTTTGAATTCACAGCCACGAACAATGAGGCAGAATATGAAGCCCTAATTGCTGGACTACGCATCGCAGCTCGAATGGGTGTACGCAACCTAGAAGCAAACGTAGATTCCCGATTAGTAGCCAACCATGTGTTGGGTGAATATGTGGCTAAGGAAGATAACATGGTTCAATACCTCGACAAGACAAAGTCACTAATCCAAGGTTTTGACAGGTTTACCATCAAACAAGTACCTAGAGGGGAAAACAAAAAAGCGGATGCACTAAGCAAGATTGCATCCACAAGCTTTGCGCACCTGTCAAAACAGGTATTGGTGGAGATCCTAAAGAACAAGTCCATCTCGGAGATGGAAATATCAACGGTGATAGAAGAGCAGGATCCTACGTGGATGACCCCTATCATCGAATTTATAAGCAAGGGCGTATTGCCCCATGAACAGAAGGACGCTCGACGGATACGGCGCACAGCGCAGAGATTCGAACTTCGAGATGGTGTCCTATATCGGCGCTCATTTCTACAGCCATGGCTTCATTGCGTTGGACCTCTTCAAGCAGATTACGTACTCCAAGAGATCCACGCCGGTTCATGCAGTATGCACTCAGGACCACGGTCCGTTGTGGCACGAGCCTTGCGGTCAGGATATTACTGGCCCACTATGCATCGCGATGCGCGTTATATGATAAAGAAATGTAGCGATTGCCAGGTTCATAGACCCATTCCGCGCCAACCACAACAAGAGCTAACGCCCATTACTTCGCCATGGCCATTCCATAAGTGGGGTATCGACATCGCAGGTCCCTTCGCTGTTGCAGCAGGGGGACTGAAGTTTCTTATTGTGGCTATAGACTACTTCACTAAATGTATTGAGGCAAAAGCAGTGGCGACAATCACAGGTAATCAAGTAAAACGATTCGTTTGAGAAAATATTGTATGCCGCTTTGGATTACCTGGGGAAATCATCTCAGACAACGGAAAACAATTCCGTGACAACCTGTTCAAAGATTGGTGCGCGCAACTAAATATTACACAACACTTCGCGTCAGTTAAGCACCCACAAACCAATGGTTTAGTTGAGCGCGCAAATCGCAGTCTAGGTGAGGGAATTAAAGCGCGCCTAGACAAACACAAAGGAAGGTGGGTGGATGAATTGTCGCATGTCTTGTGGGCGCACCGCACGACTATCAAAGTTAGCAATGGGGACACTCCTTTTTTCTCTTGTCTATGGGACAGAAGCTGTCATACCAGCTGAAATTGGGATGCCAAATATTCGTACCGCGGAAGTTAATGTTGCAACAAATGATGACGAGCGGCGTATAGACTTGGATCTATTGGAAGAAAGGCGTGAACGCGCAGCGATACGTGAAGAAAAAGCCAAGTCAAAAATGAAGGGATACTACGATGCTAAAGTTCGAAGCACCTCATTCAGACCAGGCGAATTTTTATATCGCGCTAATGATGCAAGCCACGCAGAAGACACAGGAAAGCTTGGACCAAAATGGGAAGGACCCTATGAGGTCATGGAAGCATTGGGAAAAGGCGCATACAAGCTGCGTGACATGAATGGCCATGAGCTACAACGCACATGGAACATTTGCAATCTCAAAAGATGCTATCTCTAGGAAGGGTCACGGCCCACACACGGACACCTCCGCACTTTAGTAAGTGCTCAATAAATATTCGTGTATTTACATTTTGTTTCATTTAGGCAACTATTGTTTCCTTTTCTAAAAACTTGCTAGTATTAATTAAACGTCGCGGTTTCTAGCTAACTCCGCGACACACTTCACTTTATTGTTTACACGTTACCTATGTCTCAATATTGTTATTACATTACTTTTCGCCTACATGGCGTGCATGCACTTATTAAAACCCACGATGGTAAAAGGATGAGTAAACCTACTAAATAACTCGTTGAGTAAGAGGGTTGCAAACCCATCAACATTGGATCACGCATCCTTGTTAAACACCTTACTCTCAAGACGTTGGAGTAAGTTTGATATGCATCCCACGACGGATGTGCAGCAACGCACACTGTGCACGTTTAACAAAATAGGTGTCAAGACTCTTGACCCCTTAATATGGTATTCGCAGTACGCTGCATGCCAATCCATACACTCACTACAAGAAAAGTGGCTTTTTAGGACCCCCATAAGCGTCATAAAATGGTACTTTTTAGGACCTTTCATTTAATAGGACCAACGATGAAAGCGTTTCATGTAAGGCGGTTGTAATAGGTCCAAAGCGTCCTAATATCTCAAATACCTTATGAAACCAATTTTATGGTCGTATTATATGTCTATGAATAACATAGATAGCGTCCTAATAAAACCATATGAGGACACTTTTACAATGTTTTGACATGTGCTTACCTACTTTTAATCTTTTGACACACATAAAAAGGTCCTTAAAAGTTTGTTAGGACGCATATTGATTGAACAAATATTCGTCAACCAAGCCTTCGATGGTGATCAAAGGAATAATGGGGTGTTGAGATTGAGCCAAGCTTGTTCTTAACCTGAAAATAAGAAATACAAAGACACTACGTTAAGTGATTGCGCAGGGGTTGGACCCTGCGAACCACCTCCGGCGTGAGAGTAAGTATGTGTAATGGTAATGTAGGTCGTAAATTGAGAGAGTGAGGTTAACTTGAAAATTTACTTACTTTGTTCTTGGCCCGACTATGCTATTTATAGGTGAGAAATAGGACATAGTGGGCGGTTGCACATAGTTCGGAGATCATGGGGGCGTCCCATGGAAAGTGGTAACCGCTAGGGCTTTGTAGCCCACGATCTCTGTTTTGGCGGGAAGCCAAAGGATAGAGGAGACGTGGGTTTGACCAGGTCTGGATGATCCTTCGTGTTAGTCCCTTCGTCAGGAATACCCCGAAGGGCTTAAGGCTTCGATTGGCGGATTCCCACATGGTAACCATTCGCAGGCGAATGGTTTTACGCCAATGAAACGTGTTAAGGAGATTAACCTGGGCCTCCGAAGAGAGGGCTTTCTACAGGCTCGAAGGGGAGTCCTTCGACCCGTTAGGAGGGTACATCATCAAGCCCCCCAGTCGAAGGCGATATATACGTACGAGTATAAATTGCTTTCGACTCAAAAAATCTTATACACTCTATCCCATTTATCACGAATTCGGACGAAATGAAGATAGGTGCTTTAATTAAATTCAAATGCAAGAAGCAGTATTCTATCCTTAAAAAATAAAAAGGGATACGTCTAACTGAATTCCGCATTAAATGCAAACCATCATTATCCGGCCACTTGCAAACCCTTAATTGCTACTTCTTTGGTAATCGCAAAACGTCATTTCAAATTTAGCATCCATTTGAAATCCGTTTAGATAGTAAAGAAAGTGTACACGTGTTCGGTTATGATCAAAGATTTCATGAGTATTTAATCTTCGACATGTTAAACCCTAGAATACTTTTACCTCCGCCCAAAATATACACAACTCTGTGTCATTGTGCTTCCATTGGAATCTAAAAGGTAAAATTCAGCCATTTTCTTTGCTCTCCTTACTTTATTTATGAGTATGGCTGCCAAACGAATAATTAAAGAACAAACTTGTACCTTGTCGAAACAAGCATTGTCTGATTTTCTGAATGATTATCCCATACCCTTGGAATATAAAATCATGCTTCCCAGTAAAAAGCAAAGTATTTTTGATGCTCCAAAAGGATTTGTAGGCTTATATGTGCATGCGTTTACGCAATCAAACTTTAGGATTCCCATCCACCCTCTTATTTTGGAGTTTTTGCAATATTACAAGGTGCACATTTCAAGGTTTAATCCATTTGGTTTAGCCAAGTTGACAACTTATATTGTGATGTGCAAAGCGTATGGTTTTGAGCCTTCATTGACTGTGTTTAGAGGCTTTGCCAATCTCTACCCTGGTGGAGATTGGGTAACTATTGCAAAAAGGAGTGAGTATGATGTCCCACACCTATTGACTAAACCTTTTTCAAATATTCGAAATTGGAAAGGTCAATTTTTCTATATTGAGAGTACCATCATACCCCCCGAATATCCTGAGCTGTTGGCCGAAGGGAATAGGTTTGATGAAAAACGATACAATGACCCATTACCTTATGAGGTGAGAAGTGAACCTTTGTATCAACGTCTTGCACGTCATCCAGTGGACGTACAAACGTTTCCTGAGCCCATCTTATTCATGGCTGGCATTGCTAGGAGTTGGGAAGGGTCTCCATTGCTTCCTGAAATTATTTGTGAAGGAGAAAGTGTGTATAATTTCTTATTTCATAAATAAATAACTTACCTGCTGATATTCATCTCTTTTCCTTTGTCTTGTGCAGAAATGGCTTTTCGAAACTTTGTCGTGGCTGGAGGTGCCAAAGAAGTTAGCTTTATGCCAAGGGACCCTCAAAATACAAGTTACGGAGCGGGATCTCCTTCCATTTCTGTTAATAACAATGATGTTGATATCTCTCCACCCAAGCCCCTTGCTGTGCTTCCCCCCGTCAAAGCAGTTGGTACTGAGGAAGCCCCCCAGGTAGTGGAGGACATTGGTGATTCTGATGATACCCCTTCCGGAGGTGATCAGCTCAGGATTGTTGGGTCCTCCGGCATCGCTGATAGAGTTCGGACTAGAAAGGGTACTAGTGCCAAGGCTGCAAAGGCTGTCCCCAAGAGAAAATTGAACATTCCTACCCCGACTTCCCGAACCACCAAGCAAAAAACAGAGAAGTCTCGTGGGAAGACCATCATGTATGCTCCGGAAGGACTGGCCGATGAAGATGACATATCTGGTAAGTGGAAATTCTTCCAGCCTCCTTTTTTTTTTTTTTTCGTAATATTGCGTGTTTGGCTTATATTGCTTTTGTATTTAAGGTTTGCCAGATACGAAGGAATTGCCCAACTCTCTCTCCTGCCGCTTGCTTGTTGAGAATGTTACTCCTGCCTCATGGAGGAAGAAAATGAATGAAATGTCCATTGAAGAACTATGTGATCTCAACGACAAGAGTTATATCCGACAAGCAATGCTGGATAGTCATCTGAGCTTTCGCACCAGGGGATTGCTTAATAGGGTCCAGGAAGCGAAGGAGGAGGTTGCTGCTGTTGTTGCCAGAGAAAAGGAGAGGGAGAAAAATTATGCTGAATTGGAGAAGAGATGCGATGAAGCCATGGAGAACTTTGAGAAACATCCAAGGTATGAGGCTCTTCAAGACAGGATTGATAGTCTTGAAAAACAGCTTAAGGAGTCACAGGCAGAATGCGGTAGGTTAATTCTTGAGGAGGCTAAGGTTGTAGGCTATGAGAACCAGGTGAGTGCCCTGGAATCCAAGTGTACTGGGTTGGAGGCTGAGAGAACTAGACTAGTGGAGCAGGATGCTAAACGTTGTCAGGAGGTTGATAGGTTGAAGGTTGAATGCCAAAGGTTGAGAAAAGATAGGGCTGAGGTCGTATCGAAGGTTGTTCCCTATATTGCTATGGAATTATATCATAGCGATGAGGTGGGAGTGGTTGTGGGTAAACTGGTGAATGCAGCCATATTTCATGGCAAATGCACAACTTTGGAAGAGATTGCCGAAACTAAGAAACCCGTTGTGCTTTCAGATGTGCCCTATTATCGCCCAAATTCCGTTCAGGAGTATGATGAAGCTGGTAATGCCTTCACCACTGCAGTTTACCCCTTTCTTGCCGAAGCAACCAAAGATCCTTCAGCCTCCATCGAAGATCTCCTTTCTAAAAAACCGAAAAGTATACAGCCTCCGTCTCCAACTAAAAGAACCTTGTCCGAGAAACCCAAGTCTGCGACTCATCAAGAAGACCCAAACTCTTCCATCAACAAATGAAGGCTGCCATGTTGGCAGTAATTTAGTCTGTAAGGGTGGCGTGTACCCTTTGAAACAATTTGTTTGTGCTTAAAGGCTGATGCCTTTCTTTAAGACAATTTAGTGTGCTTTTGTCAGGCTAGTGCCTGTTTGAATGGTTTGTCTGGGCTTCGTCCCATAACTTTGAACAACTGTCCTTTTTTGAAAATGGCTTCGCCTGTGCGTAGCCTTTATGACTCTTAATTTGGAGGAATATCCTCCTTTTTTTTAATGCCATGCTTATCTTCTCTTACGCTCATTATTAGAACGTACACATACAACCTAAGGTTATAACCTTATTGTGTGTATTTTGGACCAAGATTTTATGCAATCGTATAATTTGACTGCGACAGAGGGTCGCGACCCACTCCGTCTTTATCCTTAAGTTACAGAGGGCTTCAAATACCCTAAGACTTCTTAGGAAAGCTAATGTGAATTGTAATGGATGTTAATGTTATACAAGACATGTGTCTTGCTTCATCCTTCGACATTGAAACTTGTAAAGTACTTGGCTGGATAAATCTATGTTGTATAAAACGAAACAAGAGATTTTGAGGGAAACATGTTATATCATTAAGTGGGTAGGGAGGATTACATCATTTGAAAAAATGAACACTAGACATCTACCATTAATGCTTTTTCCCATGTGAGAAGATTACGTTACATGAAATTGAAAACAACTAAATGTTTTTAGAGGGAGGTAAGTTCTTATATGTAAGACTTACGAGAGCTTGTATCATGTCCAAACTTGTTCACGACATCTTTTGTTTTCCACCTTTCGAGCTTCCACGTCTTTGTTGTCACCGTAATTCTTCTTTGACGCTGGGCTCTTTCATTTTGGCTTTGTTTGCTTTTACTCGAAGGACAACTTCCTATATGCCCTCAAGGCTTTGGGAAGTTTGTCTGCCCATTTATGGTGATATTGCCCTAACTTCGCCTCAATTTCGGTGACAATATCCTTGTCAACACAAATGAATCTTTGCTTCACGTTCAGGCTTTTGCAGAAAGAAGGGAACACTCCTTCGGCAAAGTGTGGTCCTTCGTAAGAGGTGATAACTTGTGGAATTCCAAATCTGAATATTATGTGTTCCCATATGAACTCTTCCACATCTTTTCCTTTTGTTGATGCCAACGGCTTGGCCTCGACCCACTTGGTGAAATGGTCGATGGCTATGACCAAGAATTGTACCCCTCCGGGAGTTAATGGTAAGGGTCCAATTATGCTGACTCCCCACTGATCGAAGGGTCTTATAATCATGCTAGCTGTCGCATCGTACTCTAGCGGTTTATGGGCTTTGGAGTGTGTCTGACATACCGTGCATGTTTTGATTGCTTCCCTTGCATCTTCTAGCACGGTTGGCCAGTAATAACCCCATTTTGTTACCTTCGCGGCGATGGCTCTAGGGCTTGTGTGTCTTCCACAGAATTCTTCATGAGCATCGCAGAGGATGATCGAAGCCTGTTTTAACTCGATACAGCGGAGCCAAGGAGATGAAAGACGCCTTTTGTAGAGATTATCGCCTATGAGCCTGTACTATGGACTTTTGGCTTTGATTTTTCGTGCCGATTTTGACTTATCGGGCAAAACGCCGCTTATCAAATACATTTTGATTGGTTCTATCCAGCTGGAGCCTTCATCAAATGTTTTACTTCTTGCAATTGACCTGGTGGCCAATTTTTCCACTAAAACCTCACGGGGCAAATGGGCGAAAGCAGTCGATGCTAATTTGATTAGGGCCTCCGCCTTCTTATTTTGGCTTCTGTGGATGTTTGTCACCTTGTATCTTTCGAAACCCCGAAGGACTTTTTTAACCTCGTTCAAGTACTCTTTGATTATTGGCTGCCTTGCTCTGCGAGAACCCTTGATTTGACCAGCGACTAAAAGCGAGCCTACGAAAATGGAGAGGTCCTGAACCTCAATACCCTTTGCAAGTCGAAGGCCAGCCAGCAAGGCTTCGTACTCTGCTTCATCTTTCGTTGCCTTGAATTCAAAACGTAGCGCGTAACTGTACTCCTTTCCCTCCGGACTTATTAGGATTAACCCTGTTCCGAAACCATTGAAGCTTGAGGCTCCGTCGGTAAATAACTTCCATTCTTTCGCCGCTGTTGGGAGAGTTTCTCCATTTGGGCCGTGCCCGGAAGGTGTTTCGTCGAGGACTTCTGCGAAAGTCGGCCTCTTGGTGGAGCTTGGATTATCACGCTTTTTCGATGATCCTGGAGCCGGCAGGTCAATAGCTGCTTTGAATTTCGAAGGATCGATTTTGACTTCTTGCTTTGTCGACTTAGTGGGCTTGAAACCCTTGAGTCGATACCCCTTGCCATAGAGCTTGTCATCAGTTCTCGGTGTCGGAGGAGTTCTGATGCTCCTAGGACGTATCCCCTCAAAGATCTTCCCTTCGGCTTTGTGTGGCTTCTCCAATTCTGCTGTGGAACTATTTGGATATTGCTTTTTGCTTATCACTCTTCGTTCTGCACGACGCTTTTTTGCGACAATATCTTCTTCCCTATCCGTACTTCCAATAACATCATTCGGAGGCTTTTTATAGCCTTCTATCTTTTTCTTGCCGTCCTTCGGGCTGTGCTCAGAGAATATCGTCCCTATTCCGTTGGGTGTGTGAAACTTTACTGCTGCATGTATAGTGGAGACTACTATACCCATCTTTTGCATGGCGGTCCTCCCTATCAATAAGTTGTAAGGAGAGTTGGACCCTACGATAGTAAACATGAGGGTTTCTGTCCTTGCGATCCTGCCTTCTCCGATTGTTATTTCCAGCGGAACTTCCCCTAGGGGCCACGAGCGTTCGCCAGAAAACCCTACTAAAGGCCTCTTCGAATCGACCCTTTGAGACCTGACTGCCGACGAGAGCTTTCGAAAGCAATGTTCATATATGACTTCGCAAGGGCTTCCGCAGTCCATGTAGGCTCCCCTTATTTCTTGGCTAAAAATTAGGACTTTGATGACCACTGGATCGTTCGAAGGGATCCTGCCTGAGATAGGGGAAAACGTTACATCCCTTATCTTGTTTGCTTCCGACTCCGGTACCTTCCTTTTTGAAGTGGTTTCGTCCCTGCGTATCATTAGTATGGGGGCTTCGGTAGGGTTAGTATCCTTGGCCATTTGAGTGTCAGTCATCTTTTCTTTGCCTTTCTTGATTCCTTTTACCAGGTGTGCCAATTGCCCAGATCTTACGGCTTCTTCAATTTGTTTCTTTAATTCCCTGCAACTGTTCGTATCGTGACCATTGTCTTCGTGGAAGTGACAGTACTTGCTGGTATCCCTGTTTTTACCCTTACTCGTCATGCGTGGAGGTGCTTCGAAAGCTTTGGCCGCCCTCTCTGTAGCAAGTATTTCTTTTGGAGACTTCGTTAGATTGCTCAACAAACCATGGTTGGGGCCTTTGTTGTACGGAGAGAACCTATCTCTGTTCTTGTTCTTGTTCTTGGACCCTTCCCACGTGGAATGCTTCGAAAACTTGTTATTGCTATCCTTATCTATCGGAGCCCCATTAGTGGATACCTCTTTGGCTTCGATCCAAGGGTACGTCTTCTCGGTCAGGCCCTTGTAAGTTGTTGGAAGGTCGGTGGATAAGAATTCCACCAAACTCCGATTCCGAAGGCCATGTACGAAACCAGAAATACGCTGATCTTCATGAAGACCCAAAATTTGCAAAGTCTCATCGGTGTACCTAGTGACGAAGGCCCTGGTGCTTTCATTTTCTTTTTGTTTGATGTTGTGCACCGTTAAATGAGTCCTTGTGAATTTCTTTTGCTGACTGAAGTGTGACCGGAACTTAGCCTTGAGATCATCAAGATTGACAATGCTGCCGGGTTTTTGCCCATTCCACCAAATACGAGCAGAATCCCGAAGGGTGTATGTAAACATGTGACAGGCCACCGGCATAACCCACTTTTGCATTTTGATAGCCCCTTCGAACAAGTGTAAGAAATTGTCCGGATCCCCTTTCCCATCATAAGTCCCGACATGTGAAGGCATTTTCAAACCATCAGGCAGTGGGTAATCTTCTATCCACCTAACGAAGGGTGTAGCTGAACCCATGGGGTCTGAATATAGACAATTATAAGGTGGTGCGTACATGGGGACTGTATTGTATGGATTGCTGTTTGGGGGCATTCCCATAGGAGTTTGGCCTGGGTAGGACTGATAAGGTGTGCTCATGGCGAACGGGTAACTGTTTCCCATGGCGTATGGAGGGTACGCCATAGGGTGGCCGAAGGGCATGCTCCCATAGTTTTGAGGGAAGCTTGGGTTATTGGGCTGTCCATTTATAGGAGGATATAAATTTTGAGGATAAGACTGAGTTTGGAACGAGGGGTACATACCATTGGGAGGAAGATTTCCTCCCATATTGATTGTAGACGGATTGCCTTCTACGCCTGACGCGTGAGAAGGCTGCAACGGAACCCCGGCTTCAGTTCTTCCAAGATGAGCGGCTAGCAATGGAGGTAAAGTCACCCCCCTTTCTTCCCTAAGCTGACTCCTACCGTTGGAGCCTTCGGTAACCGCCCCTTCTCGTCTTGTCGGAGCCCTCTCGGGGACCCCTTCGAAACCAACAGACCTTTTGCTTAGCCTTCGGCCAACCGGAGAACCAATCCTTAAGGCAGATAGGGTTGGTCCTTGGGTCGGAGGCCTAGGTTCCATCTCCATTTCCTCATCATACTCTTCACTCGAGTATTCCAACTCCTTTCGTACCTCAGCATTCCTGACTTGCCTGTTGCGAGCCCTTAAAAGGGTTTCTAACACTTCATGGTTGGCTTCGACAAAGGCTGGGCTAATGACAGGTTCCGGGTTGGCTGATGTCGAAGCATGATTGTTGGTTGTGATTTCTGGGTGAGAACGTGTTGTGAAAGTGGAGGCGGTTATTGGGGGAAGGTTGTTAGGGTCGTCGACTGGTATCGGTGTTAAGGTAGAGAAGCCCGGTGGGGGAGTATCTTCTCTCCCTTGATCCATGCCGGAATAATAGTGAAATTGGTTGGTAGGTTAAAAGCTCGGAAATAACGAGACCAATTGTAGCGGTCCCACGGATGGCGCCACTGATTGAACAAATATTCGTCAACCAAGCCTTCGATGGTGATCAAAGGAATAATGGGGTGTTGAGATTGAGCCAAGCTTGTTCTTAACCTGAAAATAAGAAATACAAAGACACTACGTTAAGTGATTGCGCAGGGGTTGGACCCTGCGAACCACCTCCGGCGTGAGAGTAAGTATGTGTAATGGTAATGTAGGTCGTAAATTGAGAGAGTGAGGTTAACTTGAAAATTTACTTACTTTGTTCTTGGCCCGACTATGCTATTTATAGGTGAGAAATAGGACATAGTGGGCGGTTGCACATAGTTCGGAGATCATGGGGGCGTCCCATGGAAAGTGGTAACCGCTAGGGCTTTGTAGCCCACGATCTCTGTTTTGGCGGGAAGCCAAAGGATAGAGGAGACGTGGGTTTGACCAGGTCTGGATGATCCTTCGTGTTAGTCCCTTCGTCAGGAATACCCCGAAGGGCTTAAGGCTTCGATTGGCGGATTCCCACATGGTAACCATTCGCAGGCGAATGGTTTTACGCCAATGAAACGTGTTAAGGAGATTAACCTGGGCCTCCGAAGAGAGGGCTTTCTACAGGCTCGAAGGGGAGTCCTTCGACCCGTTAGGAGGGTACATCATCACATATGATGCAACATCATAGCTATTTTAGCAACCAAGAAAAGGGTCCTAATAACTCAAATAAGATTATGATACCAATTTTATGGTCGCATAATAGATCTATAAACAACCCAAATAATGTCCTAATAAAAACATATTAGGACACTATTACAATTTTAAGCATCCTTAAAAGTTAATTGTTAGGACGCTTAATAAGTTTAATAAGACAATTTCAAAGTCCTAACAAGTCATATGATAGGACGCTATTTTCAGCATGCACACTCTATTTTACGATATGAATAAAACATCAACTAATTATTAAATGAATAAAACGAAATTGTATTTCAAATAAGCAATTTTCATAACAAAAGCACTAAACATAAATAAGGTATAGACATTATCCAACATAAAGTCTTGTAACATTAAACAAGAAATTAAAGCAACAAGAAGCTTAGTCCGGGGTCATCATGCATCCTTTCTCAATCCTCACGGCCCGCCTACAAATAAACATCCATGTATAAGCATTAAGTTCCATGTTATTAAAATTATTGGTATCACAAGTTTAACCGGACATATGAACCAAGTTGAAATATTTACCTCCTTCACTATAGGATCATCATATTGTGGAAGCATTTTCTTTTCAAACCCCGCTTCTTCATTAAACCTGCACACAAAAAATTTACCAGAATGCAACATTAGCTTCAGAAAACATTAATAGAAAGTAGTCATCGGAACAATAATACGGGTCAAAATCATTAAGTTTGTACTAGTCAGGTTGAAAACTGCTAATGGTCGGAGGACTAATTTCAAAATGAAATGGATTCTCAAAAGTTTCAACAGGAAGCCCCCGTAACACCACACATCTAACCTAGCAATCTTGTATTTTCATTCATAAACTAGCACTAGCCAATACCTCATTGAGCTGGTCATTTTTTAGAAGACTCTTCACTCTATATATCTGATTTTTTAACAGATACTCATGTCTCAAGAGCTTGGCATCTCTTGTCAAGAGAACTCTCCTCTTTTATAGCTTGATCTATCAGCTCCCTGAAAATGAATAAAATATTTCAGGAAGACACGTTAACTACAATATTCAGATGAACTAAAATATTTCATAAATCAGGATACCATATGCTCCTTGAACCTCAAAACAGTGATATTAAAAATAAATAAATAAAAAAGCTTTCGATTTTATCTTGAAGCATTCCTAAATCTGATTGGGGAAGCTGGAGGAATCAGATTGTAAAAAGGGGGATACGAGATATATGTATCTAACGAAAACATTGTTAGTTTGTTACAATATTATGTTTACAGAGTGATTAGAACAAAACAGACTCAGACAACTCGGTGATGGTAGTAGGTTGCGTGGAGTGAAGATGACACTGAAAAGATCCATGCTACTTCACTTAAAGCAATAACAATCCCTGATTTTTTTGAACTTGATTAAACATGATCTACTTTTTTTTAAGGAGATGGCGCCTGATGCAGTAGCACTACCTGGTTTCTGGCTTTTTAGAATAGGGAACAACAGCATCAATTCCAACACACCTTAGATGTTTCAGCAAGCCCTCCACCTGAGGGGGGGAAATAATTATGAATCAAATACATCAGACTATTATTTCGGAGTCCTACAAACAATTCATTCAGTGAAGAAGACAAGGACAAGAAAATTGGGATCATCCATTGACCACCTAAAACCAATCATACAAACTGATCACCTATAAAAACAACGTGTGGAAAAAGAAACACATGCTGCCATAACATGCTAAAAAGTTTACCCCATCTAATCCAAGATTGTGGCCCAGCGGTAAGGGTTTGGGATTCAACAAAGGTGGTCCTAAGTTCAGATGTTGTAGCTGTGATTCCTTGCGGCCACCCAGCCCAGGCTAATAATGTGCAAGCATGAAGGGCTGGCGACCTACAAGGCTCCATGGGTTTTGCAGGGTGGTGTGTGTAATCCGGGGTTTACCTGCCAGGCAACCAAAGGTAGCTCCGGGTGGGTCCTACCTTGTACTCAATAAAAGAAAAAAATTTCCTAGCCCATTATATTCAGCAATATCTGATGTATCCTATTTTCTAAAGTTCTGTGTTTGATAATGTTCCTTATTGTTTAGGTTTAAATGTTCCTTATTATGGGTAGCCCAAAGATCATATCATGTACTACACTACCATTAAGAATGTTAGTCCTTTTTCTATCAAACTGAAAACAAAGGCATATAGCAGAGCAGGAAATAGGAACCTAGGAGGAAAACGACATATTAAGTGGTGTGTATCTACCCAAAGTTCATTTGACAGCATATTAAGTGAAGAGCCAAACCCCAATAACGAGAAAGCCATCACCTCTTTAGAACTACCTCCTCCTGAAAGAATTTGAAAACAGAAAAAGAAAAAAATGAGAGCAAAGCGTAATAAACCACTAGAGGAGACAACTTTGACCCATTACAAATGGCTCGAATTTGGGTTGTATTCTAAATCAGGTAAACATAAAGTAAATTAATTTAGCTAGAAGTAGAGTGAGTCACATGTTTGAAATTCGTCCAAAGACATTGTTTTAATGTGTACAACCTCCTTAAAAAAACCTGGAAAAATATGTCGTATTTAAACGTTCCAAATAAGATTGTTTTCAATTATTTTAAATTAATATTGTAAAAGTAATGTTTGTCTGTAAAAACATTTCATTATTTACCAACTGAGAGAAAAACTTTCTAAATCTGCGTGTGGTTATAAAATATTTAAACCTGGATAAACACGTGTTTCGGGCCATCCCGAACCAGCTTGTTTCAGGCTGTTGCCTACCCTACCCATCTAACCACCTCTAAACATACTATGGAAAATTCAAGCCTACCATCTCTTCATGAGTCAAAACCATTCTTTGTGTCATTGTACAAAGAGCTTTTGCTTCAGATTCAGCTTCTTTGAGCCCAATTATCACGGAGTTGAGATGCCTCATGCTGATCTCCCATATCTTTGCCACGTCCAATGTCATTTGTGAACCTACAATATACACTTGTAAGATCACAACACACATGTTGCTGTAGCACAATATGCATCTATAAATTGGAAGGGAGATATTTTACTGCCTACTCATACCCCTGGTATCTAAAGCATAGATAACAAATGTGCAAATAAATTATGCTAAACAAGTAACCCTATTATCCAAGAAGTAATAACAACAGTAAACATGTAATAAAAAATTAAGCACATGTTGAATATGTAAATTAACGGAATTGACATATAATGAACAATAATTACTGTAAAAATGATGTTTGAAGTTTATAGATTCGGATTCACATAAACCCTAAATTCGAAAATCACCAAAATAAAAAATTTACCCATGAACACCTTAAATTGGTTTCTAAATTGAACAGATAACATATTGTATTACCTGATTTGTTGATTAACAGCCTAGAAATCAGGACCAATGATGGTGTATGGCATTAGCTTTTGGTTCGTATGAATGTGTTCGAGTACTGGCGGAGAGGATGTGTAAGGTGGTTCGTAGTTTGTAATGAGATGAAAGAGGATGTGATTTTTCATTTTGGGGGAAAAGATAAGTGTGGCTGAATAATTGAAAAAAGATGGAGGGATAACTAAAGTTGTGATTTTGATTTTGGGGTAAAGTTAGGCGGGATAAGGTGAAAAAATATTGGGGGAATGTATTTTGGGGGAATAATAGTTTTAAAAAAAATGATGTTATACTCCTTATGACTCAAAAATGAAATGTTGTACCATAATAAAACCATTGTGCATAAGCGTCCTATAAAGTATAACGTTATAATACTTTTGTGAATAAGCGTTTTAACTAACTGATGTCTTTTGACTCAAAACTCAATATGGTGTATTATAATAAAACCATAATGAATAAATGTCCTATAAAGGTTAAAGTTATAAGACCCAAGTGTCAAGGGTCTTATTAGGTCATGTCATAATAGGACATCTAGTGATCAAGTGTCGTATTACACTATCACATAATGGGACACCAACAACTAAATGTCTTATAAAGTAATTTATTATGATCCATATTTTAAGTGTCCTATTAAGTTATACGATAATATGACCCCAAATAATCAACCATCCTATTATATAACTTTTTAGGACACCGCCTAAGTAGCAAATATTTAAAAAGGACCCTAAACGCTCATATGTCCTATTAAACAGTTTTTTAGGACTCCATTATCATACCGTCCCAGACAAAAGGTCCTAAAAAGCCACTTTTCTTGTAGTGACTTGTAAAAATTTCATACACGACTATGATCTTTTAAAGTTATAAATTTCGTACACGATTATGATTTTCTTTAAGTTCATACACGATTATGATCTTTTTTAAGTGCGTTTATGTAAACAGTTTGACTCTTAGACATAAATTGACGTCTTTTATGCAATGATATATAACTAAGTACAAACATCATAACCACAATCACATACAATATGCGTACAATCGCAATTTCAAAATAAATTTTTATTATGGACTACGAGTTCGTACAAAAGTATAGATTCAACATGCACAAGTGCTACAAAATGTTAATCTATTACAAAAAAATGGCAAAGCCAAACAGCCTATATACTATGAGTACGTTTGAGCCCTGAGCTGCCCACTTGGCGCGCCACACTACCAGCATCTTCAAGCCTCTTCAACAAGTCAACATCCTTGGGTGCTACCGTTCATCAGATCTGGGGATATGTGCAGCACCAACACCACAAAGGATTGCTTTCCCTTTCACACCCTTTTTCCTTGCGAGTCTCATCTCATGGGCCTCTAGGGACACCTTCAGAGGAATTTCCTTCTCAAGGGCGAAGGGGTTGAGGATATCGCGTGGACGGGCAAAAACAGGCACATGCAGCTGCGACACATCCGGCTTCAGAAAGTAGTCAGGCTGTGCCTCAACATCCTCGGATAAATGCCTAGCCAAGGTTAAGCCCTGCATGATCACACTTATAGGGTAATCCTGGTCGCGCTCCAGCTGAGCAATATGAGGAAGCTCTAAAAGTTTCAACTTCTCCATAGCAGCAACAAGATCACCATAAGCGTTCTCGTTATAACCAGGTACTTGGGAGGGAGACATAGTCAACACCTTGGTCGCACACAGCTCCTCTACAGCCTCTGCCTTACCGCGTGCCAGTGCACACTGAACCACATCTCCAAAGGAGTCCTTCACCTCTTGAGACTCCAATGTAGTCAAGGCAGCCAGGTGCAAGCCATGGCTGATAAGCCACCTGCGCTCAGCAATGGAAGACACTAGGTGCGGATACAACTCTTCGTCATACTCTATACTAAGCTTGCGCAGTTTCATCTCCTGATTTTCCAATGAGTCCTCCGCAGCCTTACGAAACTCCTCCAGTTTAGACAAGTGTTCGTTCTTCCCTTGCTCCAAGTACTTCAAGACCCACAGACAATTGGCCTTGTATTTTTTGAACTCAGCGCGCTCTTGGTTGACTTGAGCAAACAGCGACAGCTTTTCATCAGCCAGCTTCTGAGCATATGTACTAGACGACGCTACTTCAGCCTGCGCATCAGCCAACTGCACCTTTAGTAGCGCAATTTCCTCATCTTTTTGCGTACTGCTGCCTATGTCACCAACATACCTCGTTCTTAGCTGCGCAACTAATGCAGCTTGGTGTGCAGCAGCCAAACCCAGCTCCTCTATAAGACGATCCGTAGGCACATATATCCTTGGCTCAGCATCTTGGCTCTTCGGCGACAAGTCATCAGAATGAACAGAACTGGCTTTGGGTGGCGATCTCTCAGCATGCGCAGCAACATCTCCATCAGCCTCAACACTGCACGCAAAAGACAAGGGTTAAAGTTATTCTATAACATAAACGCAGACTATGATTTAAAGTTTCAAGAACACAAGTTTAAATCACTTACTTGGGAGAAGAAGTTTCCATGGTATCCTGCGCATCCTCCTTTGAAGACGAATGCTCACCAGATATAAGATGGCGCCTTCTTTTTGATGTACCAACACCATCATCACCGGAAGCTTGCTTGCGCTTCACTCCTTGACCAGCGTCCTCTGTCGAATCAGTCTGCGACAGCTCTATCACAGGGACTTGCGCCACAGGAGTGGGAAAACTGCGAATGGGCTGCAGCGCTAAAACAACTGGGGGGGACTCCTCTGGCTCCTCCTGTACGAACTCCATCGTACGCCCCGCAGTAGCCTCTAAAATGGGCGTCTCACCTTCCCTTAAAGGGCGCACCCCTACTGTCACCTGCGTAGGCTTCGCCAAGCGGACAACACCGAATAGATCCATCTCTGCGCAACAAACAACAAACAAACACAAAACAAGTTAGATAAGCAACAAAGAGAAGAGCGCTTACAACTAATAAACGAAGAAGAAGGAAGGACAAGCATCCACCCCGGCTATTCTCGTCCAAAAAAGTTGGAACCTCATCCGGACCCCCGAAGAAGTTACAACTAATGCCCATATGCACTAAAAACTCTTCTGGGTAGGCTTTGATCGCGATGCGATGGGAACTTATCATATTCGCATCATCAAGGTTATATTCCTCGGGGGTAGGGCGCTCATCCTTCGGTAAAGTTTCTCGGATATATCGGAGAAAAAGTCAGTTAATTGAAGAACCATGGTTAAAATTTAGTGGATTATACAGCGCACGCGCTATTACCTTCGAGTTTTTGATTTCTGGATTGCTGTTTGAAGGTTTAACAATGGTGGAAAAGAAGATATTTTTTTTTACTGTGATAGACACAGTGAAATGACGGCAACACTTTATAGGGTTACTGCCCTTATAGATGATCGACACATGTCCCCCACTTGCTCTAATCGTGTGGCTAGGAGATCAAGAGGTACAACACTTTTTCACCCACCCCTCACGATTTACGAGGAAGATTCGGATATACTTGGTCTAGATTCATCATATTATTTTTAGGCGGGAAACATTTGAAACTTCCCCGCTACGCATGTTGGAGTATTTTTGCAACAGTTGTTAGTCTAGCATCCGCGGGTTCCACCCTGCGCATACTAGACTGGGGGGACATGATGACATATAGTCCGTATTCGGGTCACGAACCTGGCCAACACTTAAGCCCATCACGAATGGGCTATCATGATAACGTTTTTGGCTTACGAAGGCCCAAACCCAAAGTTATTTATGGTCTCGATATATGATATCTCTTATTTATGGGATATGTATCAAGTGACCGACTTAGGCGGATACGCCGAAGGGTAAGGAACACGAAACCATCAAGGATTTCGTGTGTATATATAGAGGGCATCTCGGCTCTCACAGAGGTATGACACCATAACCCTAACTCTTCAACTAAACCCTAAAACCGATTACTTACTCTCACGCCGGAGGATAATCGTGGGAGACAATCCCACGATAAGCCTAACGGTGTCTTTTTGTTCTCTTAGTGCGCAGGTCTCAAGCATTAAGATCTAATTGATACGGGAACAGGACTCCAAATAAGGAACGCCCAACTTTTGTATCAACAAAGACCTTAACAATGATACTCAAAATGATAGAAGCAAATTTATTAAACTTAATTGTCTTGCTAATATTCACTCTTCTAATAATTTTCAAGCTATTCACAAACAAAAAAAGATCATCAAACCTACCTCCAAGCCCACCTTCAATTCCTATTCTTGGCCATCTCCCTTTACTAAAACAACCCCTACATGAAACTCTACGTAACTTTTCTCGCAAGTTCGGCCCTGTTATGTTGCTACGTTTAGGCGTTCGAAGAACACTAGTTGTTTCCTCCCCATCTCTTGTCGAAGAATGTTTTACCAAAACTAACGACATCGTGTTTGCCAATAGACCTTTAGTCCCCTCGGTTAAACACCTTACCTACAATTTTACATTCATGGGTGCTGCCCCATGTGGACACCTTTGGCGTTCTCTACGTCGTGTTGCTGCTTCGGTGCTCTTTTCCTCCACTCGGCTTGTAGCCACTACACAAGCCCGTGAGCATGAAGTCAAACTTATGTGTGCACATATTTGTAAAGAATCATCGCAAAAAGTGGAGCTTAAGTCTAGGTTTTGCGACCTTTTGAATAACATAACGACCATGGCGATGATGGGAAAGAGGTACTATGGAGACGTGATCACTGCTAGAGATGTTATGTCAGCACCAAGGTTTCGGGACATTATGGATGAGATGTTTAAGCTCATGCATGCACCACATTTTGCAGATTTCTTGCCGCTTTTAGCGTGGATCGACTTTGGTGTTAACGAAAAGAGGACAATTGCGTTAATGAAAAGAGTAGACGTGTTCTTCGATGAGGTTATGGAAGAACGACGTAGTATAGGAAGTTGTGAGTCGGGGATTATGGTAGATAAATTGTTGGCTTTGCAGGAAGAAGAACCTGAGCTATATACTGATCAAATAATAAGAGGCCTTATTTTGGTAAATTTTCTTTATCTTCCTTTTTTTATTTTGTGAATGAAAATCCATGGATAATCATGTTTTATTTTCATGTTTTATTTCATTTTTTTAAAGGCTATTAAAAGATATAAGCAACCGGACATGTTTTAGCTTTTAAAACGTTATAACGTACCTGTATTCTTTCAGAATATATTATGTTGCTTTAAATTTTGAGCCAAAGGAAATGATATACTCAAATATCCAAAATGATTCGTTTTTTTTTTTTCAATTCGAAAATTATTGTTGAAAAAACATATTTTTGATATGCTTTCGTATGTATTTTTTTTTTTTAGAAAGACAACATATATTAGAGGGAACAAACCCAAGGACAAGATACAAAAGAAATGGCAACTCACCTTCTAAACAAGACGATTAAAAAAGATAAGCCCCAAACACAAAATACAACAAAGCACAATACTAGAACTACCCAACAAAAAGCTAAGACAAAATAGAGAAAAAAGAATAAAAGACCAGATCCTAGAAAACTAAAGGCCTGCAGCACAAACCAAAACTCACAAAAGGAATGCCAAACCACCAAGCCCATCACATCGTTGACCATTGCATGAACAAAGGAACAGAAATAGGACAGATCGAAAAAGAGCACACCCACAACCATGCGCAGTGCACTTATCCATCCAAAACCGCCCACAAAAACCAATACCAAAACTGCCGATCACACTGATATCCCACTTAACTTAGAACTTAACCTTTAAAGCCAAAAACCACAATGACAGCACCTGAGAATCACAGATACTTGCAGCATACACTGACCAAACACACGGAACTCACTGCAGCATGACTTTTAACACAAACTGTACCAAAAACTTACTCAAGCCGAATTTTTTGAGGATCCCATAACCATTGCCAATCTATCACTTTATATTTTTAGATTTTCTAATAATCCACTCGAAGCTTTTGAGTTGAATGTCTTGAACAATCTTATCAGTACTAGACACCTTTTTATCGAACACACGAGCATTTCTTTCTTTCCAAATGTAGTAGCCGGAAGTCCAGATAACCGCTTGCCAAACACAAGATAGAAATTTAAGTGGGAACATTAACGCCTCCACAATGAGAAAATACTTCCTCAATAGTAAAAGCATTAACTTCCGATCCCCCACCTTCCACCAATTAAAAATTTTAGACCACACACCTTCGTATTGAATGATATCTCCGTATATCGATAATCTTATATGGTGTTGTGTTAGGGCACGAGTCACTCATTGAATGATATCTTTTATGTAATAAAACAAAACTCCAAGTGAGGACTTTCGTATTTCAAAAAACAAGATTATTTCTTTATTAGGTAATATTTTAATTATTATTTTTTAATTTATAAATTTATAAATTTGTTTTGTTGATATACTACACAAGTAGAAGATAAATACAAAAAAATATAGATAAGATGCAATTAACAATAGGATTAAACTTTTTAAATTATTATCTTTAATAATAAAAAACTATAATTAAAAATCATAAATCAAACAAAACAAAGATTAAATTATTAGTTTTTTAATAAATAAAATATATCATACAAAAGAAATTTAAGACTAATATATAATGCATTTAAGACTATTCTAAAAATAGAAAGGCTTAAAAGTTCAGACTTTTTATTTCTTATTATGCAAAGATTTCAAATATTGATTGAAGAAAGGATTTCATTTCATACATAAATTGCAGAAAACTGAAAACAGAAAACTTGAAAAACAGAAAACTTAAAAGTGAAAACTGGAAAATTGGAAAACTGAAAAACTAGAAAACTGGAAAACTAGAAAAACTAGTAAACTGGAAAAACTGAAAAACTGAAAATTGAAAAACAAAAAAACTGAAAACTTGAAAAACTGAAAATTGAAAACCTGAAAAACTGAAAACCTGAAAAATAAAAAAAACTGAAAAACCAGAAAACTGAAAAACTGAAAACTAGAAAAACTAGAAAACTGGGAAAACAGAAAACTAGAAAAACAGAAAAACTGAAAACTGAAACTGAAAAACTGAAAACTTGTAAAACTGAAAACTTGAAAACCTGAAAAACCGAAAACCGAAAAACCGAAAACTGAAAACAGAAAAACTGAAAAACTGAAAACAAAAAACAAAAAACAAAAAACAAAAAACAAAAAAGTAAAAGCAGAAAAGCAGAAAATCTCTACTTATAAAGCATGAAGACAATTAAATTTGTAACCGACCGCAAAATATAATCACAGGGTACCCGCCGCCGCATTACGCGGGTACCGTTCTAGTTATATAACAATATCTCTAGTACTTCACCAAGTTGTCATGCAAATGTGCCACTTCCTTGTACCAAATTAGTCCCAAATTGATTATGCACTTTCCACTAATAATGTCCACCAATAGAATGTACATCCCACATTTTAGAACCATTTTGGACTTATGGGGCTAGATTTAGATACGGTCACATTATATGTTGCTGTTTCTTTTTTGTCTAAATCTTTTAAATCATCTGTGCGTGGGGGTGAAGCAAAAAAGGATGAATGTCCTCCATAAGTCGTGATATAAAGCAATGGACTTATGGTGAATACTTTACAAGTTTAGGCAATACAAAGCTGTTTTTTCTATAGGGATATTATAAAACGAATTTTCAATATAAGATTTATATAAGAGTTTTCAATATAGGAGTAAATTATAAATTATTAGTATATATTAGGATTTATTAGGATAATAAGGAATGAATGATGTTAATTAACCGCCTATCTTAATGATTCAATCTTATAGATAATGCTAGTTGCGGGTACGGAGACAGGAGACTCCATATCTAACACTAGAATGGGCAATGTCGTTGCTACTTAATCATCCAGATGCCTTGGAGAAAATCAAGAATGAGATTGATACTCACGTTGGGTCGCAACGTCTGTTACAAGAAAATGATCTGGACAAACTAAGTTACCTTCAAAATGTAATCAATGAGTGTCTACGTTTGTATCCAACTCTACCCATGTTACTTCCACGTGAATCATCCGAAGACATTAAAATAGGTGGCTACTTGGTTCCTAGTGGAACAATGCTAATGGTGAATGCGTGGGCTATTCAGAGAGACCCGATCTTGTGGGATAAACCAGATGAGTTTGTACCTGAAAGATTTGAAGCGATATTAGAGGATAAGTACAAAATGCTAGCGTTTGGCGTTGGTAGGCGAGGGTGTCCCGGAACCAATTAATTTAGGGTATCGGGTGCTTGGTTTGGCTCTCGGAACTTTGATTCAGGCATTCGAATGGAAAAAGATAGGGGACGAGGAAGTCGACATGAATGCTTTTTATGGAATGTCCACGGCAAAATTAAAGCCATTACAAGCTCTTTGTAAACCTCGTCCAGACATGATTCCTCTATTTGTATAGTCATTATTATTATTGGCCGTATGATAATATCTACATAAATGTCCTTTTTTTTAATAATTTCTTAATGAATATGATGTATACTAGTCGATACAATGCAATTGGATTCGACTTTCCTAGGCGGCTAGGCCACATCGTCTACTTGAAAAGAATTCTATTTTCACACATTCATTTTGAGGAACACAATTTAGTTACTCCACCACAAGAAGTCGTATGTAATGGGCATTACAAAAAATCCTGTTTTTTTTTTTTTTTTTTTTTTTTTTTTTTTTTTGGAACTAAATCCTGTTAGTTACTCATGAAAAATCCACGTTTGTTGATTTCTCATTTGTGGGAAAACACCTGAGTATTGAAAAACAGCCCCAAAACACACACTTCAAGCTAGTCTTGTGTTAACCTTGAACAGCTACTTTTGTGTTGAGCTTGCACAAAACTAGTTTTAGCCGAACATATGTATATACAATGTTGCTCTCCAGTGGCGGATCCAGGAAATTCACTTATGTGTGGCACAAATTTTTTTTTTTTACATCAAGTTCTAACTTATATAGGATGAAAAGTACGATAGTTACACAACTTATATATAAGTTAACAAAGTTACCTCGATCGACCTAAGCTAATTTACCCTTTCGATCTCTCATGGATTGTTGCAGTAGCCACGGGCAAAACCAATGCGAGCTTCAATAACATATATATCAAAGGAAAAGACTTATGTTTATCTAATCTCACCATCTTTGTAGCAAGCTCGGTAATAGTATGTAGCTTTGAAAAAGATTCATTCTGAACCACATTCACATGATTTAGCTTTGAAAAATCTTCTCATCATGAGCACGAAATGGTAACGAAGCTTTTAGTAAGAATCTGCGCGTCTCAACCGAAAGATTCAAATGAATTCCATAATCTTTTGCCTCGCCTTCACTTTGCTTTTTAAAGGCAACATGAATAGATTCTTGTTGAGAAAAAGGACTCATCCGATATCTGGTACTAACAACAAGGACTAATTTGGTATGTTTGCATTTTCAGTATTAGTCCCATTTGGAGCTTCCTGAAGTTATGATAAACATTGGAGGTTGGTTTTAGTCATTTGCTCAATGATTTGTGGCTGATTGCATTAAGGAGAAAGCACGGAGGGGCCAAAGGTGTAAATGTAGAAGATATACACCCATTAGGGTGTCTCATTGTGTTGTGTGTTGTTTTGTTATCTCCTTAGCCGTTTTCCTGTCTTGTTCCTGGAAAACGACTTGTGCTTGATCTCACTATATATTGTGATCTACTCTCTCATTTGTTATCATCCAGAAAACTTTATCATTCACTCTATTATTCTGGTTATTATACTTGATTGAGATCAAGCTTTTATTTATCTGTTTGAGAACAGTTTGGTTTGTAATCTTTAAGTTTTCATTAATAAAATCGTTCGGTTTATATTTTTCTACATGGTATCAGAGACAGGTTTCAAAAACTTGCTTTGATTATCGTTCAAAATTTTTTAGGGTTTCAAAAAATTTTGGGGATTTTTTAAAATTGATTGTTAATTATCAATTAAACATCGTTATATTAAAGTTTTAGCTTGCAATTGGTCAGATCTAAAGGTTCTTTGAAAAACGCCTAATTTTGGAAAAATTAGGGTTTGATATCTTTTGGGGCTTTTGTCATTTGAGGGCTTCTGGTGTTAATTTAGTGGTGTTTATCCACATATCTGGTGCTGATCTATCGATTGGAGGTGGTAATTTGGGTTGGCCCTAATTTCAAAATTAGGGTTTGGTGATTTTTGGTGATCCTGGTTCTGGGCTCGTGCTGTATTCCTGCTATATCTCTAGACTAAGTGAATCTAGAGTGTAGTAGGGATGTTATTCCGCTGCTATCTGTCTTGCGTGCTCTGTAACACCTCGCACACTCTCTCTCTTTTTTAATTTCAGTCTTTTATTTTCTGATTAGTGATGGAGAGTAGGATGTGAGAGATTGTTGAAGTTGTTGTTGTTCTTTATTTCATATCTGTTGCTAGTAGATAAAGCCCTTGACCTGCCACCATGAGTGGTACGGAAACCTGGGAACTATTTCTCTCCTTTACCTTGTGTGTTTGTTTATCTGTTGATCATGTCTGTTCATGGTTATACTGATGATGAGGTTGATGGTAATAATGTTGATCTTAATGATAATAATGTTACTTTAATCAGTAAACTGGACCTAAGTCACCCATTACATTTACATCCTAATGATTCTGCTGCTTTAACTGTTATCTCTATAAAGCTAAAAGGGACTGAGAATTACAATGTGTGGTCTTGTGCTATGCTTTTAGCCCTTGAGGGCAAGAATAAAACTGGTTTTATTGATGGTACATGTAGGAGATCTCATACTGATGTTGTTTTGGGTAGACAATGGGATAGAGTCAATGCTGTTGTGCTGGGATGGATCCTAAACTCCATCTCAGATGAGTTATTTCTTGGGCAAATATTTTCTAAAAGGGCTTGTGATGTTTGGAATGAATTAAAGGATACCTTTGATAGGGTTGATGTGTCTGTCACATTTAACTTGCATCATAAGATAAACTCATTAACTCAAAATGGTTCAACTGTATCTGAATATTTTAACAAGTTAAGCACTTTGTGGAAACAATTTGATGCTATGGTGAAACTGCCTAGGTGCACTTGTCATGCTGCAGATGATTTTAAAAAGCATAATCAACTTATGAAACTTATGCAATTCTTAATGGGGCTTGATGATACATATATGCAAATAAGAAGCAACATTCTATCTAGAGAACCCTTACCTGATGTCAAAGGTGCTTATGCTATTATCTGTAGTGAGGAGTCTCATAGGCATGTGGTTGCTGGAAGTTCTAGCAGAACCCATAATTCTGCTATTTCTTCCAGGGTTGTTACTCAAACTAGTCAATCTAGTGCTACACCTATTAATCAGACCAATAACGTTTCTGCCAACTTTAATAGAGTTCCTGATTATAGGAGAAACACTAGTGCTAGTCCCATCGTTACTTGTGAAAACTGTGGTTATAATGGTCATACTAAGGAAAGATGTTTTAAACTTATTGGGTTCCCTCCAAATTTTGGAAAAAAGGGGAACAATCAAAGATCTCAGAACAACAACAAGAGATTTTATTCTAATAACAACTCTTTTGCTTCTGGTCCTGGTTCATCTTCTGGTTCTGGTTCATCCTCTGGTTTCACAGATGAACAACTTAATACTCTTATGTCTCTCATCAAAGACAACTCTCTCAAAGGAAACAATGTGCAAGCCAATATGGCAGGTACATATTACAACAAGAGTAAAAATTTTAATCAAAACTTCCAAAGGTTTTTTTTCCACTAATAGCAACTTAAAACTTAAGTTAAATTCAGATGGAAAAAGCATTGATTCTAGTGCTAACCAACACATGACATACATTGATAAGGACTTAGTCAATGTCGTTGACATTTCTAATTTTAGAATAAAGGTTGGTCATCCAAATGGATCAGAAGCCTTTATAACTAAAATTGGAAATCTCAAGCTAAATGAGTCCTTAACATTGTATGATGTTCTGGTTATACCAGAATATTGTGTCACTTTGATTTCTGTTCATAAACTTGCTAAGGATAATAAAGTTTTGGTTGCCTTTGATGAGAACAAATGTTACTTTTTGGATCAGGATTTGAAAATGGGAAAGGTTCTGGGGATTGGTAATCAATGTGGTGGCCTATATTATTTCAACTCTGGAGGTATCTCTTATAATACTTCCTCTTTTATTACAAACCTCTCTCAATATGACTGGCACTGCAGGCTTGGTCACCCTGCAGACCCTGTTCTGAATGTTCTGAGATCTGATTTAAAATTGAACTCTAATTCTCAAAATATGGTTTGTGAAATCTGTCAAAGAGCTAAACAAACTAGAGAGCCATTTCCTTTAAGTGATCATTCTACAACTACTTTAGGTGATCTTGTTCATTTAGATCTTTGGGGACCTTACAAGGTTGCTAGTAGAGAAGGTTATAGATATTTTTTTACTATTGTGGATGATTTCACTAGAGCTGTTTGGGTATACCTTATCAAAACTAAAGATGAAGTTTTTCATTATATCACCGTTCTTTATAACTTACTTGAAACTCAATTTGATAAAAGAGTTAAAAGTTTTAGAAGTGATAACGGAACTGAGTTTGTTAATCAAATCTTCTCTAAGTTCTGTGAAACAAAAGGTATCATCCACCAGACTTCTTGTGCTTACACTCCACAGCAAAATGGCATTGCTGAGAGAAAACATAGGCACTTATTGAATGTGGCTAGATCCCTTCTGTTTCAGGGGGGAATCCCTCTTAGATTTTGGACTGAATGTATTCTCACTGCTACGTTTCTTATTAACAGATTACCTTCTTCAGTCCTTAATGGGAAATCTCCATTTGAAATGATATATAATAAAAAACCAGCTCTCTCTGATTTACGCATGTTTGGCTGCTTATGTTTTGCTACTACTGTTAACAACAATGATAAAATGAGTAGTAGATCTGAGAAATGTGTTATGATGGGGTATTCTAATTCAAAAAGGGATATAGGTTATATAGTCTTGATAAACATCAGTTCATTTTTTCAAGGGATGTAAGGTTCTTTGAAAATATATTTCCCTTTAAAGAGTCGGTCTCAAATACTGATGCTTCTGAAAATGTTTTGCAAGGCTTAAATCATGTGAACTTTTTTGATTTTGAAACCCCTGAACTGCCCAATGATGAAGAGAGAGTAGACCATAAGCTGAATAGTGACCCTGTGTCACAAAGTGAAGGCGACTACTCTCCTCTGTCTGGCGGAATCCATGTCACTGATCAAAACAGTGACAATGATTTTGCCGATAAGGATGAGATGGTTGCTACACTTGAAGAAAATCAAATCTCTGAGGGCAATTTGAATCATATTTCAAATCCTTCTGTTCAGGGTGAAGTTCCTTTGAGAAGGTCTTCTAGACCTTCTGTGTTTCCAAAAAATTACAATGATTTTGTCGTTGACTCTAAAGTCAAATACGGTCTTGAAAAATATGTCAACTACTCCAATCTTGACTCTGCAAATTATTGTTTTACCACCAAACTTATTAAACTGAGTGAACCAAAGTCTTTCTTTGAAGCTTCTAAATGTCCCTATTGGATTAATGCTATGAATGATGAAATAGAAGCTTTAAATAAAAATGATACTTATGAATTATGTTAGTTACCCACTGGTAGAAAGGCTATAGGTAATAAGTGGGTTTGGAAAATAAAGTTTAAGTCTAATGGAGAAGTTGATAGATATAAAGCTAGACTAGTTGTCAAAGGGTGTAACCAAAAAGAAGGGGTTGATTTTGATGAAACTTTCTCCCCTGTTGTCAAAATGGTTACCATTAGATGTTTGCTTGTTGTTGCTATTCAAAACAGTTGGCCTGTGTTTCAACTTGATGTTAACAATGCCTTTCTTTATGGTGATCTTGAAGAAACTGTTTATATGAAATTACCAGAGGGTTATTTTCCTAATGATGATACCAGAGTTTGTAGACTTAAGAAGTCTTTGTATGGGTTGAAACAAGCTCCTAGGCAATGGAATGCTAAATTGACTTCTGCTCTTATTGAAAATGGCTTTAGTCAAAGTAAATCTGACTACTCTCTTTTTACTAAGTCCAATAATAATGTGTTTCTTGCTTTGCTGGTTTACGTTGATGATATTATTATCACTGGCAACAGTCTTACTGAGATTGATAAGTTTAAAGCTTTTCTTAATTCTAAGTTCATGATTAAGGACTTAGGAAATTTAAAATACTTTCTTGGCATTGAGGTTAATGATACTGATGATGGCATTTGCATTAATCAAAGAAAATATTACCTTGATCTGTTATCTGAGTATGGTATGCTTGCCTGTAAACCAGCTAAAACTCCTTTACAGTCCAAACTTGTTCTAACCAATGAGCCTTCTGATAATGATCCTATCCTTGACAACATTACTGATTATCAGAAACTCATTGGGAAGTTGATTTACTTGACTAATACTAGGCCTGACATCTCTTATGCTGTTCAATGTTTAAGTCAATTCATGCATTGTCCTCTTAAGTCTCATCTCAGAATTGCATTCAAGATACTAAGGTATCTTAAAGGATCTCCAGGTATGGGCATTAATATTGCAAAAAACTCAGGTATGTCTCTCTTGGCTTACTCTGATGCTGACTGGGCCAAGTGTCTTGTCACCAGGAGATCTGTTACTGGATATTGTGTTTTCTTGAATAATACACTTGTTTCTTGGAAAAGCAAGAAACAAGCAACTCTCTCTAAATCCTCAACTGAAGCAGAGTACAGAGCTTTTGCTTCAGTTACCAGTGAAGTCACTTGGATTCTTAAAGTTTTAAAGGATTTAAATCTTGAAAATTTTCTTCCTGTTGCTCTTCACTGTGATAGTAATTCTGCAATTAAAATTGCAGCCAACCCTGTGTTTCATGAGAGAACAAAACATCTTGAAATTGATTTACACTTTGTTAGAGAAAAAATCTTAAAAGGTGTTATCAAAACTGTTAAAGTGGAGTCTGCAAATCAAATTGCAGATATCCTCACTAAAGGGTTGGACACAGATCAACATAAGTTTTTGACTAAAAAACTTGGGCTTATTGACATCTACCAGATATCAGATGAAGGGGGGATGTTGAGAAAAAGGACTCATCCGATATCTGGTACTAACAACAAGGACTAATTTGGTATGTTTGCATTTTCAGTATTAATCCCATTTGGAGCTTCCTGAAGTTATGATAAACATTGGAGGTTGGTTTTAGTCATTTGCTCAAAGATTTGTGGCTGATTGCATTAAGGAGAAAGCACGGAGGGGCCAAAGGTGTAAATGTAGAAGATATACACCCGTTAGGGTGTCTCATTGTGTTGTGTATTGTTTTGTTATCTCCTTAGCCGTTTTCCTGTCTTGTTCCTGGAAAACGAATTGTGCTTGATCTCACTATATATTGTGATCTACTCTCTCATTTGTAATCATCCAGAAAACTTTATCATTCACTCTATTATTCTGGTTGTTATACTTGATTGAGATCAAGCTTTTATTTATCTGTTTGAGAACAGTTTGGTTTGCAATCTTTAAGTTTTCATTAATAAAATCGTTCGGTTTATATTTTTCTACAATTCTTTTTGCTTTAACAGAATTTCACATTTTTGAAGTGCTTTGTTGTGATAACTATTAACCTCACCAAACATGTTCTTACCAAACAAGCTCGACTAATAGCGGTTCACAAAAAAATCATGATTTCTGGTCTATTTCGTCACTTCACAAAAAAGATCATGAGAAACCAACCCTAATTATAATCCTTATGCGTTGGTTTTTGATGGCCACAAAGAAGTAAGAAGTTATCGGTGGATGACAATGAATCATTTTTTTTTAATAAAAAGAAAGAAAAGAGACAATTAACAATGGTTACAATTTACATACTTGATACAATGATACATGGGCTTTAGTTCGTCATTTTATTACTAAATGGGCTTATGGGCTTCAGGCCTTCTGTTCATGGCTTGTTTAGGTGTTTTGATATTGGGTTTTAGAAATAAAAATAGTGCATAACTGCCATAACAGCATATGTGGCACAAACGTTATAATCAGCCGACACAAAAAAAATTTATAAAAATTCTCTACTTGGCATGGCCTACCCATATGTGGCACGTGCCACAGGTAGCCAATGCTTCCCTCCGCCCCTGTTGCTCTCTCCTCTAGGGGCGATTTCCTAGCCGCCACCTCTACCTCCTCCGCCAAATTCATCCTTTTAAATTGTTTCTCTACCTTTGGTATGCAATCGGTTTATGAGGGTGTGAATCTTTAGAGGTGGCGTGCTGTTTTCTTTTGCATATTTATGAGAGCAAAAGGTGTAGATGAAGAGCCAAACTCTTCATTCCGGGCCCACGGGTGCCACATCACCCCAACACCTCTTCACAACTAACCCCTTCCTCACCAAACAACTAACTTCAACTTACTCATTTGAGCCCCACTACTTACAACTTTATTTTTGTATTTATTTTATTAAATAAAATAAATTCATTCCACCCAAATTTCATCTAACCAAATTAATGACTAAAAATTCAGCTCAAGTTTGTGTTAACTCAAATATTCGTATAAGCCAATATTCCGTCACAACTTTCGGCTGTAGGCCCATTTACCCGTTTTGTCAAAAATCTGATTAGAAGGCACAAAATGAGTTAACCCTAAAAACAAGGGATTATATAAAGGGAAAATTCCATAAACACCCCACAAGTACAATGTTGCCAACCCCTATTGTCCCCACCAAGTTTTTTTTTCTTCAAATACCCTTGAGGCGGAGGTCGCCCAAAAATCTTGGGCGGATTAATTAGTAATGTGACATGTGTCCCTAGGTGTGACCCCACCAGGTACACTTTAGCACATGCATTATTTGGGCGACTAGGCCCACAAAACTTGGGCGACTTGATGTGTTTGTCTTTTTCCTAGTACATATATCTTGGGCGAATGAGTCCCACTGTTCTTTATTCTTGGGTGACTTGTTATGTATGTAGTACACTTTTAATTTAATTTATTTTATGGGGACTCGTGCCTCTATAAGAATACATTTAAATACACATAAATACTAATAAACATTTAAATACGAATATACACGTATTCTTGGGCGACCATACTTGTATATGAACTTTCTTGGGCGACTGGGTCCCACTTTTTTTAAAATAAAAGTAAAGTCTTCTTAGTCTTTTTATATTAAAACAAAAAATGTATTTAAAAACAACAAAACACTTTTTATACTCATTATACACACAAAAACAACACAACACTTCCCTTTTACGCTTATCCACTCCCTAACCAGTCCCCGTTTATCCACTCTCTCGGTCTCAGTCCCCGTTTTCAATAATCAAGAATCAACCACTATTTAACAACTACAACAATCACAGATATTCAACAAACAAAGTTAATCGGCTGTTGGTTTAGATCCAATCGAAACCCTAACGTTAGCTAGTAGACACAGATCGGAATTAGGGATTCGATTTAAATATTTTGAAAGATGGTTTGGGGAAGGGTAAGTAGTTATCTATTTGATTTAGGTTTACGCTTATTTAGGGTTTAGGTTAAGCAATTATAAAATTCGTTTAGGGTTTAATTTATTATTTAATTGTTAGTGTTTCTATTTTTTAATGTTTATATCTTGTTTTCTAGTGTTAGGGTTCATTGATGCTTTTTATGGTTGTTTAGAACCCATATTATGTAATTGCTTATTAATGCTTTATAGTGAAAATGTTTATTGTTGCTTTCTGGATATCTATTTAAGTAAGATGACTGACATGCTAAGAAAATGCACATCAACTTAATACATAACTGTAGGGTGTAATTATGTCTTTACTGCTAGCGTTTATTGCTGGTTTTGGCAGATGTTTTGTTAATATGCTTAAGTTGTTCCGACGTTAGTCGACTAAAATTTATGTTAATATGCGTGATATGTGAAAGAAATTTCAAGTTTTTGTTGCTTTGGAATCCTTTGTGTTTGTCTTTGCGATGACTATCTAAGTGGTATCACATCGGTGGTGATCGGCTTATCTATGGGAACCAAAGATGGTAACTAGGCCGAACGGATCAAGGGGTGATTCCGGGGATCGCTTGAACCATAGATGGTCGGTTGACTTAACCCGGTAGCGTTGTGCTCAGGTATCGGGCCTCGGACTATATACATCCTTCTTACACACGGCGGGAAATAGTCTGTACTCCCGATCAGGTTCAAACTACTCGTGGCAATCGTTTTGATTACTTACTTATGATTGTTGTTGTGAAGATTTGAATACATTGGTAGTACGCACAAGCTTGTAAATTCTTTTTAAAAACTTTTCCACATAATATCTGCCATAAACATATGAATTAGTAGTTTTGTCTTAGGTTTGACACGTGATTAATTTTTAGGCTAGTATGTTTATGTAAACACCATATGGATGTTTTTTCTTTAAAATATTTAGTCGCTAAATATACTTACTAATATCTTTTGCAAATTTCATATATGTTGTGGTATTCAAGATCTACCCTGGTCATTTTGACGTCTTGAATGCGAGAATGATATGGTGTGTATTGTCCGTTACATGCGACAGTCCTTCATTATGGCATTCAAGATGCGTGATGTTACCAGGAATTAGTTCTTTACTAAACATTTTTAACGTATTGACATTTTATTACAACCGAAAGTAGTAGCTTTTGAACTATGTTTATTATGTTGATAAGTAGGTTTTTTTATGTTGTTCTAAGCTGCGTTTTTTTATTTTTGTCTTAAAGGAATATGAAGCAAAAGTGATCGTTAGGAGTAAACTTAATTACATTTCCTTAATTAGAGATAAGCTTAATGAAAAGCGAAGGATTTTATTTAGGACCTCTTGTTTTGGAGGATGGTTGGATCTTTACTTTTTTGACCATGAACCACACATCTTAGATTATATATTACAAAATCAGCGTTATGTAGATGATGCACACTTTGACATGCCCCTCATATATAATGTGGATGGCCGTGAACTACATTTTGGTCGTCCCGAGTTTTCTCTAACAACAGGGTTTCGTTTTGGAAACCGGCTTAGCTCAGTGGATATTAGTAAAGGTGATATAAAATTTAAGACAAGGGTATTTCCAAAAAAATCAGGGGTAAAAATTTCAAACTTAGATCTTCTAGGTCTTGTTGAGGATGAAGAGTTATTCTTTAAGTTGTCTGACGAGGATGCAGTCCGTGTGTGTCTACTGTTAGCGTTAGAGGTCATTTTTATGGGTCGGTTGTTGGCTGATGAAGTGGATGATAAACTCCTTCGTTTGGTTGAAGACCTTGAAGCATGGAATTCGTTTCAATGGGGTGAGTACATTTGGAGGCAATTGTACAACCAGATTATTAATGTCGTTGACAGACATAAGTGGCAACATCTTAAAGGACTAGAAGGATCTCCGAAGTTTGTTCCAACGTATACAGTCGGAGGATTCGTATGGGCTTTAAAGGTTATTCTACTGTATTTTATTTAACAATGAACAATTCAACACGAGTTGATCAATTTTTTTATTAACTGTCTCAGGCTAACGCATTCTTGAACTTTATAGATCTGGATTCTTGAGTCTTTTGAAAGAAGCAATCGTTGGTGGAATAAACAGGAAGATGTGATACCTAGGGGTGTAGCCTGGTCAAAGAAAGAGGCATTTACAAGAGCGGATCATGGATTGTTATTCGGCAAGGTAAAAACAGTATCATTTTTGTGAATATTTATTAATATTTTTGTTTTTTTAACATATTATTTACATGCCCACTTTGTTGGTTTATGTTTTTTGTAGGACTCAAAGATAAAGTTCGACCTGAAACCAACACTAGCCGAGCAGAAGTCAGATTGGTATATCAAATTCCTTGATTATTACAAGGGATACACACCAAGGACTCGAAAACCGAGAGTGCCACATGATTACGATGTTTATCTACAGAAACTCGAAGCATCACGAAAACGTGGGAGGACAGAAGAAAAGTATGTACCGCTGGTTCCTAGGGTTCATACCTCTGATCTTATTACAGAGATCAGCCTTAAGGATTCTGTCATTCAGAAGTTGAATACGCGTGTTTACAAACTTGAGTCTGTTATTAAGGTGATTCTCGTTACACCATTATATTAAATGCACGTCCGAATAATATCTACTAATATCTATTTATATGATTGTATCCTAATTTTAAGTCGATGAAAAAATACTTTGTAGGTACTTGCTTGCGAAAGAACTTGCGGATATCGGGTAAGCACGTTGTTGCAGATAAATAATTTGTAAATTTAATTAAGGAATTATCTGTTTTATTGTATTTAACATGTCGTTCCTTTTTTTCATTTACAGTCGAAATTGGACTTCAGTGAATCTTTCTCTCATCTTAAAAATGAATTCCGCGAAAAACTCCAACTTGAATTCTTTGAAATCGTTGACTCCCTTATTTCCGGCAGTCGTTCGTCGCAGATAAATGATGACTCTGATGATGATATTATACAGGTAATGCTCTTTTTGCAAACATTATTACACAGATTATCAACACAGAATCTAAAGCTTACTGTTTGTTACATATATTTCTGAATTGACTTTTGTAATCTAGTATAAAGTATACATATGTTATATTCTGTAAATAGAAAGGTATTAAAAAGTCTACATATGTGTCTAATATGATAACAATGTTAATTTGTTACAGGAGTATCTTTTGGAAGAGGAATTAAGTCTGAGGAAGCAACAGGAAGAAAGGTGGAAGATGGAAGAACTAAATCGTATGGAAAAGGTGTTTTACAATGCTTTGATAGAGGAGACGGAACGATGAATTGAAAGGGAAGAGAAGTTGAAGATTGCAAGGGAGAAGAAGAACAAGCTTTTAGGTTTATATAATTCAGAGCATTGGAAAAGAAGTAATGCAGACATGCAATCTGACAAGCGGAGCAAAAGGGATGGTTCTCATTATGCATATTACTGGACCGAAGAATTTAGTGAATTGATTAAAAAAACGCACACCTCCTATTGGCTGTCGTCGGAATCCAGATATGTCTGATAAACTAAAAGATGTTCAACCTTGGGTGGAGGTACAACGTCTCTTACTTATTTGTAATGATAAATTGTTAACTTTTTTTTCCTAATATTATTACAATGTTTGTGCAGAATCTTTCCCGCTGGAACAACGCTATCGATAGAGTACATTTTTCTGAAGAGTATGACGAATTTCTTGGTAAGCCGGGTCCGCTTTGTTGTACATTTCCTTGGTCAAGAGAACCTGTACGTGTTGATAGGAGGTTTTGGGAGACCTTAGTTTGTTTAGATCCTCCCAAAAAGGGATGGCTGATGGATGAGGTGAATGTCTTGTAGTTGTTGATCTATATATATATCGTTATTATATCATGTAACATTTCTTTGTGTCTCATGAACCGTTTTTTTTTTTTTTTTTTTTTTTTTTTTTTTTTTACAGCATATAGAGCTTTGGGTCGAATACATGTTGCATTTCAGACCCGCTGAAGTTGATTGGCTTATGGTAACGTCGTACTTTGTTCAGCTGCTATTGCAGGATTCCATCCCCATATGGTATGTTAATGGAGATAAGTACAAAATTCCATGGGCCCATGTTGAGCAGGTATTACTTTTATACATATAATTATTTAGACGCTAGTAATATATATGAGTTGTATTTAATTTATTTTTTGTTCCAGGTTTTTATGCCCATCAACGAAAAAGATAAACATTGGTTTGTTGCCCGGTTCCATATCAAGTCAGGGGTCGTAACTTTTTATGACAGTGGTTACAAGCATGAACCTGAGTGGCGTGATTGGTATTTAAAAATGCGGGCACGGCTAGAGGTAAAACTTTATAAATGCAAGTAAATAATTATAGTTTAATTTTAAATACATTTTCTAAAATATTATACATGCATCTTTTTCCTAAAATATTATCAAAATACATTTTATATATGTTTATAATTTAAATTTATATAAATTGTAAAAAATGGTTGTACACAAGACAAACCAACTTCTTAAATGTAACATAAGTCAACACCTTCAATCCTAATTTAAGTCTTAAAGTATTCCTTTCAAAGTACAAGTCTGAGTTAATACTTAAAGACATGGTAGGTCTTTGATATGAATGCACAAGGTTTATTTAAACTCTTCTTCTATTCATTATTCTACACACACAATATAGTTACAAAACCATCTAAAATAATTTTATCAATGTCTGACAACATACCAATTGAGGTCCAAATGGATATTATCCGTAGGCTTCCAGTTAGTCGCATACTTCAAAGCCGTAGTGTATGCAAGAGTTGGAAGGCCGCCATTGACACCTTGCATTTCACTTTTATCACCGGTGTTCGTCAGGACATGCATTTCCCATATCTGATACAATTTCGCCAGGTTTTGAAAGGTTACATGCATTATGTGTGCCAAAATTTCGCATTCACACCTGTTCCTACAAACCTTTCCTTTTCTTACTTGATACCTATAGGTTGGTCACACGGCGTTTGGGCTTTTTCTTATGGTCCAATTCTCCCTCACTATATGGCATTTGTTTGGAACCCATCCATTAGGAGATCGGTTGGGACACTCATCCCTTATATGAACACTACACAAGCGTATGAAAAGCGTCTTTTGGCTTTTGGGATTCGGCCTGACAACCTAGACCCAACCATTCTCAAAATTGCTTATCCATTCAATCCTGAAAATACATGGTGTGTCTTAGTTTTCTCCTTCAACTCTAAACAACGGAAAGTTTTGGAAAATGAGTTTTTGCCTCGTCAATCTATACGGCTAAAAAAATCCAGTCAAGCAGTGGTTGATGAGCACATCTTCTGGTGTGCGTATGAAAGTTTCATTGCTAATGATGGTAGCGAGTACAAGAGGTATATGATGGTGTCTTTTAACTTGGTTACCCACCGTTTCAATGTTTTAGACATACCGGACCAATTGCTAGTCCGACTACCTGTTTCCTTCTTTGTATCTAACCTTAGAGACAACGTTGTGGTCTCCGGAAACATAAGTGCTGATGACAACTTTGTTTTCTCTATATGGATGTTAGAGATTGCTGGCGGATCCATACAATCTTTTCAATCTCTCATCACCATTACTACTCCATTTGTATTGAAGTTAATTGGATTTCAGAATGACGAAAACCCGATACTTGAAGTGCATAACCCAGAAGGATTCGTTATGAATCTTGTAGTCTACAATGTTTCTTCCGGGACCTATATGTATATCGGTGCTGAGGGAAATTGTGCTTCATTTTTTATCAATCCCAACTGCGAGTCACTAATTCTTCAAACACATGATGATAAGGATGTGTATTAGATTTTTAGAATTACAATGTTGTAATCTATTATCTTTTGTAATCGGTGTATGTTTTTGTTTATGAACTTGGTAACTTTTTAGAATGTTTACCCTTACTATTTTTTATTATATATATCTGTTGCATTATTTTATCTGCATGTTGCAGTTTTTTATACATAACATCTACCTACAGGTTGGACTTCCAGTTGTTCTAGAACAATGCAAAATTTTCTAGATGAAAGGAATAGATCCTACAACATATGCAATCACCTTCAAGAATGCAAAAAATGTTCCTTCTCAGGGAGGCCTGTTTGGTGATTGTGGTGTTTGGGCTTGCATTGTCTTATACCGACTGGCACATGGGAAGTCGCTGCATGTGGATGATCCTGTTCAGGCAGCATTAGCTTACCGTGAACAAATGTCTAGGTTCTTTTACAAACATCGGGTGTATAGTTGGTAGGGTTGTTTAGTTTAGTATGTTGTCCAACATAATTTGTTTTGGGTTACAACTTTAGATGCTTTAACAACTAGACAATGATGTATTATGCCACAAGTTTGTGTTTGTATTTTGCAACAAGTTTGTATCTCTGGACATTTAGTATATTTGACGACTTTTCAATTGACGTTATAAACGTATGGAGAAGTTTTGACCATTCATGGTTCGTTCTTCGGTATGACATTGAACGATTCAATTCAATCATAAGACCTTTTTATAAATTCTGGATTGTTATTTGTTGGTTTTATCTTTTAATCATGGTTATCGCTGACTTAGATAACATTTTGTATGCAGCAGTCACATACATTTAGACGATTGCACATGGCAAGGGTTTCATGTGGATATCAAAATTGTAGACAGGAAAATGCTATGAGGTAAACATATTTCTACTCACTTATTACTACAATTTCCAGTCTTTGCATTTTTATAGTCACTTATAATGTATGCAAATATCATAGTAGATTATTTATGATGAAACACATGACTGGAAATATTAAATATATGACTGGTAATCTAGTAGTCGCCCAAAAATGTGTTTGGTCACCCAACATTAATTATGCTCAACATTTTCCCTTTTATTCCATTTCCAATCTTTCAAAGTTCTTTTTGTTTTTAACTAAACTGCACATATGCCTTGAATGTTGAGGTCGCCCAAGGAATTCTCAATTCGCCCAAGAATATTTAATTTCAGTAGATTCATATTAAGGTTGTGTGAACCTATCAATGTACTTTGTCAATAGATATTCACTTAAATGTGCCTTAATATCCATAAGTCAACTCCTAACAAGTGTTACTTAAGTCTTTTAAAATAAAATTAAAGTACATATCTAGTAAAAGATACATAAATTTGAAGTATCACTAACAATATTTAGTTGGTATATGGCATAAATGATCAAGGTATATTGTTCTATTTATACTACAAAGTATGTATACTAATTTACACCAACAATTACCATCAACTTCATTATCTAGTTTCTTCTTTTGTCACATAAAAAATCAAACTAAAAAATAAAACACTTTGATCAAATGTCTGACAATATACCAATTGAAGTTCAAATGGACATTGTCCGTAGGCTTTCTTTGAAGGCTGTAGCGCAATGCCGAACTGTTTGCAAGATGTGGAGGTCCCGCATTGACACAATGCATTTCACTTTCCGGTTCGGGGTTCGCATGAATTCAACTTTTTCATACATTTTAATCCATCAATTTAGGTTCAAAGGTTACGCCCGTTTTGTCGATACAAATTTTGATGTGACGCCTATTGACTCCAACATAAGCTTTTCTGGTTTGACACCCATAGGATGGTCCCACGGCGTATGGGGTTTTTCGTTTGGACCAAAAGTCCGTCATTTCATGGGGTTTATTTGGAACCCATCTGTCCATAAATCAGTAGGAGCATATGTCCCTTATTACACTTTGGGTCAAGAGTATGAGAAACGACTTTTGGGCTTTGGGGTGCGTCCGCATAATCTTGATCCAATAATTTTAAAAATTGCATTCCCGTTTGATCCAAAAGAACCTTGGTCTGTTCAAATTTTCACGTTGTCAACAAGAGAATGGAGTTTCTTAGAAAGTCAGTGTTTGCTTCCACACACTTTCAGAATTAAAAAGGCAAGTCAAGCAAACATTGGTCGTCATATCTACTGGTGTGGGTATGAAAAGCTCCTTTGTAACGATGCAACCTCTTACAAGAGCTATGTTATTGTCTATTTTGACCTGCTAAGGTACCGTTTCAAGATTTTAACAATCCCTGACAGGTTACTCCGTCAACTTCCCTTGCCATTCTACGTGACTAGCCTAGGTGAAAACCTAGTTGTTTCTGGCAACATACAAGGGGATGACATCTGTATGTTCTGTATATGGGTGTTATCAGTTGATGGTGGAACAATCTCATCGTTTAGCAAGCTACTAGACATCCCCTCACCAATTACACTGAAATTGATTGGATTTCATGACAACATTGACCCTATTGTTGAAGTTCCAAGCCAAGTAGGTTTTTCTGCATCTCTGATACTATACAGGCTGGCGACCGGAGACTTTCATGGCCTCGGTATCGAGGGAGATGCAGGATCATTTTTTATCAAGCCCTTTTGTGAGTCACTAGTTCTGCAAATCCATGCTGATAGGACAATGTACTGCGAGTCACTTGTTTATCCAGGTCTCATTGATACGACTCTCAATCTTGGGGCTCACTGATTGTCATATGTTTGCTTTTGTTTATTAAGTCAGTCATGTATTAAGTTGATGTGCGTTTTCTGTGGTTGTAGTTGATAATAGGTTTAGGCTATCGGTTGTTGTATTGTATGTCCCGCGTGATCGTTTTATTGTTTAGTAAGTCAGTCATGTATTAAGTTGATGTGCATTTTCTTGGGTCGTAGTTGATAATAGGTGTAGGCTATCGGTTGTTGTATTGTATGTCCCGCGTCATCGTTTTATTGTACTAGTAAAAGTGTTTTGTGCGCGATCATGTTTAAACGCTTGTTTGTTTAAATGAATGCCTTTAATATTTATGTCACTAATATGTTTTAATTAACTTTGTGTCGTAATGTAATATCGTATGAATTGTTACTTATACATAAAATGCATTTATCCTAATACATAACATATATTAGACAAATAACTGCCACACATTGAATTTATCAAATAGACAATAACCATTAAGTTTTCAAATACTTAACTAAATTAAACAGAAACTATAAATCGTCCAAGTGATGAGGATTATATGAACCTGGGTAATCATTTAGGTTGATGCTGGAAGAAGATGCTTCACCTCCCCAGACCGCATCACCCTCGTAAAGGTTGGCAGATGCTTCATCTAGCCAATCTAAGTTATCCCAATCTTGGTATATTCTTCCATTCTGAAAGTACTCCTCCACATCCGTATTCGGCTCAACTATAACTTCTGTTTCTTTAACTGTGTTTGGCTCTACTATCTCTTCCTTGTCGCTACCTGACTTACGCTTACGGGTTTCTCTAGAATAAAAAACTGCTTTCCCGTTATCTGACCTAGGCAATGGTTGCATACACGCGTCACGCGTGTGCGATTTGCAGCCACACCTTCCACAATTGTTTAATTTTCGGATCCTCATTCTTTGAGAGGAAACGGTCTTTGTTCTTTGGTCTTCCTGCCTGCTTAACCATCACCGGAGGTTTAACCTTAGGTAAATTACCTGGACTATGCCAATTCGCCTCGTCAGGCAAAGGAAAAACCATTTCATGATATGTTCCTTTGAGGTTGGTTTTAGTAAACCAAGGTAACGCCCATTGGTTACAGTTAGTGAAACCTTCTGCTCTACACACAACACATACATGACCACAAGGTATACCCGAAAGTTGCCATTGCCTGCAAGTTGAACATAAACAAATGCTAGTTATATATAAATAAATTGCTGATTAGTTAATGAACGGGTCTGTACTACATACCTGCAAGTGCATTCCCTTTTTAGAAAATCAACAATATGAGAATTATAAGGGTCTATTACTTGGTACACAGCACACATGGCGATGCCTCTAACTTCCCATTTTTCACTCTTGTACATCCTTTGGTGCACCTTCATAGCGGCCCAGTCTGTAAGTTCAAATTCCGGTGCGTCTAAACGGTTGATTACACAAAAGAATAATTGTGAATATTCTACAAATGTATGAATTATACACTAAAAGTTATATCAAAAAAGCTCCTAAGTAAGCATTTACCTATATATTTTTCCCGACGTTCACAATACCAGTCTTGTAAAAGCCTTCTGTAATACTCCATGAGCATCGTTATTGGAACTCTTCGGACTAGTCTAGTTAGAGCATTTATTGATTCTGCACTGTTTGAAGTCAAGTAATTGTATCTATTTGCTGGACAATATGCTCTTGACCACTTTTCAAACCCTGCTTCTTCGAGTTTTTTTACCGCTTGAGGCCTTTTAGCCCGTAGCTCAGATATTGTTTTCTGAAAGACTTCAATACTATATGCTTTGCATGACTTCCAGAATAGATACCGCACTAAGTCGCTTTTCAAATTGCAATTCATCATCAAGTGACGACAGCAATGACCATGAAAGCTTTCTGGGAAAACTGTATTACATGCTTGGATTATAGATTGATGCCTATCAGAAATAATAGCCAACCCAGGAACAACACCGATACATTCTTTCAACTTTGTGAGAAATAATGTCCATGATGCACCCGTCTCACCCTGACAAACACCAGTAGCTATTGGAATAATCTGATTGTTACCGTCCATACCAACAGCAAGCAAGTTGGTTCCTTTATATTTCCCTTTCAAATGCACTGCATCAATTATTAACAATGGCCGCATGAAGGCTATAAAACTCCGAATCTGATTCAATAATAGTATATTAGTATTAAACTAGAAAACATGAAAAAGTAAACCTATGTAAATTTCAATAAGTATATAAACATTTAAATAGTAGTAACAATAAACAAGGCTTACCGCAACACCAAATGCTATGAAAACAAACTTAAATCGTTCCTCGTCGTCAGTTTCAATGTGTGTTACCGTACCCGGGTTAGCCAACTTTAAGTTGTGGCAATAATAGGGCAACTGCTCAAACGAATCCTCAGGTGTTCCGTTCAACAACTCAAATGATAAGTTCCTTCCACCCCAGATGCGTTTGTACGAAATGTCTATTTTCCAATCAAGCCTAAGGTCTGTTTGTATGTCCCTGACCCTATATACCCTGCTATGATCTTTCATTTTGTCGTATAGTAGCTGACTAAGTAATTTAATTGTAGCATTACGATGATTAGGACAAAATTCATTACGTGAACAAGTGTGAACGTCATTTATCGTTGCTACATAGAACTCATCACCCCCAAGCACTCGCCTTGTGTATATTCTCCATGGGCAGCCTTGTTTTGTGCATTGTACGGTGTACCTCGTTTTATCGGATTTAACAATACAGTATTCAAACCTTTCTATTAATGATTTCTTTCCGATATTAAACATGCAATCTGCCTTATTAGCAAACTCCCTAAACTTGTAAAAGGTTGTATCATTATTACCATTCAGGATATTTCTATCAATGCATTTGACAACTGGATTCGGGGTTTTGGGAGGGAGGGGCATATGTTTAAAAGAGTTTTTTTGCCATATAGGTAGCGAATCATCTTTGTTGTGAAAAGAATAGGCTTCAACCTTTGGTGTGGGATGAATAACTTGTTCGGGTAACGACAGAATATTAACATCGATTGGTAATTGATTTAAAGCATAAGATGATTTTACCTGAGACGGTACTTCTTTTATTGATACGAATAGTTTCTGAACTTGTTCTTTATTACCACAAACATCATGTATGAAGTATTGGACATCATCGTCATCGACTATGTCTAATGACAGTGTGCCATCTTTGTAAAACAACCTGATGTTATCATTTCCTTCCCCTTTCGCCGCTTCCACCTTTTTCTTAACGTATGCCAGTAGGTTGTTGTACCTGATGTCTTTAGGTAGTTTAACAGCATGCTTTGCACATGGATGCACTAAAATTACCTTAAACTTACAACTTTCCTCATCAGCCATATTTAGTTTGCATTGAATTTACATGAACAAACTCCTATTGTGATAAAGCATGCGATACTTTGATATACAGTTAAACACTTATGTCTAATAACCACCATTTCTACTTGTTTCCTCATCAGCCATATTTATGTCTAATAACCACCATTTGTACTTGTACATTTAAATTGTTGTACTTATATGTAATTTTTTATATAGTCGCCCAAAGACCATAAATTTAAAGACTTGGCTAGTGGCCCAAGCGCATTTAGGAAGCATAAGACATACACATTTAGTGCATTCTACCTGCGTTTGTACTTGTACATTTATAATGGTGTACTTATGGGATATGTTACAAAGTCGCCCAAATACCATAAAATATGTCAACTTTTGAGAAACACATTTATGTGCACTCAGCCCACTTTCTCTTACATTAAAAACATCTAGATCTAATTTGTATTTGTGGAAATGTCTAAAGGTAAAAACATGTATTATGATTATGGTTTTATCCTTAAAAATTAATAATTATGTTTATTCGTTTGTTTTTTACATAATCAATTAGTTTTGTTTTTGTTTTTATTGACTAGATACAAAAGCATCCCCTTTGAAAGAGTTCGAGGATGAACCTGTGCATGAATCTGATGCTAAAGCAGTAGAAGAGTCATGTGAGAAGCCGGTTAATGAAGCAGATAACGATTTGTTGTATGAAATTTATGCAGATGCATTTTATGAGGAAAGTCATGGAATTGTAGATGAACATGCATATGTTAATGAGTATCTTGAACGTCCAACAAAACAAGACGAAGAAGTATTAATGGAACTACTAGCCGAAGAAGATAGGGATAAAAGAGAAATGGAGGAGAGAATGATGCAAGATCGAGAATTTGAAGATTTGCTGTGGAAAATTGAGTATGGGATAGCGGAAACGGAAGACTTTGGGAATTACCGATACGAAACAAACTGGGATGTGCTACTTAACAGATTGAAAGGCCCCATCCGTTAACAAATTTTTCATAATTCCTAGACTAGTAATGCATTTTGTTTTGTAAAAATTCATTTTACGTGTAGCATGTTGTTCAGTTTGATGCACTAGTACCATGTTTAGTTTTAATCCATTTTCATATGTAAACTTTCCTGCACTAGTACCATTTACTTTTTTTCTAATTTTCATGCACTTGTGGTTTGTTGTAGTATCTTGTTAACTTTATGGCACTATGTTTACGTCTTCTTGGTTTGTTGTTTTAACATGGGATATACTTGTAATAGGTCATACCACAAATAAACAGCCATCTACACAATTTGTATTGCTTTATAACTTCCTTCCTTATATTATGCCTGGTCGCCCAAAAATATTAAAGGTAACCAACCACCAAGTGTACTTGTTTAATGATGTGCATATACCATCTAATGTGCTAGTGTATTTATGTTGAGGTCCAATATAAATACAAGGGAACACTTTATACCCATTGTTTTAACCATTTCATTGTGGTTTGTTATACGCAAAACAAGTGAAACTCATGCATTCATCTTCCTCCTCGAGTAGGTCATATCGTAGGAATCAGTACGAATACCACGATGTTGCTAACATGACACATTGCAAATGTAATCCGCCTTATCAAATGCATATCAAAACATCTTGGACGCATAAAAACCCAGGCAGAAGGTACAAAGGATGTCCTATGGATAGATGTGGAGTTTATGGTTTTCTTGACCCCGAGCTCCCCTCCCAATACTACAAAGATTTGTTTTGGGGAGAGCATGAAGAGAAAAAATCACTTCTAAATCAACCAGGTGGTGGTGTTGTGACACATTCAGAAGATTCACCAGAAATAATTGGACTCTTAGAACAAGAAATGAAGGCCTTGAAGAGGAAATCAGAGTTTCATGATACAATCATGCTTTTCTTTGGGTTGCTTAGTACTTATGTTTTTCATTGTGTTGTATTTTACGTATTAACTATAATGGTATTATCATGTTAGGACATGGTATTGTCATATTAAATATCTTTTGTTTTCCTCAAATAGCTAGTTTTTATGTTTTCAATCATGGTTGTGTTGGTTGTATATGTTTGCTATGTTATGTATCTTTTGTTTCGTTCTTGCGTTATTGTCTAGTATATCAAGGACATGGTTAATGATATGATCTTCTTGGGATATAAATTGCATTGGACACACCCAAGTAAAAAATTTTGACCTACCTAGCAATCGAGCATTGCTTTTCTAAACATAAAGTATACAAAAAGTTGTACAAAATTACAGGACACACTAATTATTACATTAAGGTGTCCATACATTACATCTAACCATAAACTAATTATTACATTAAGGTGTCCATACATTACATCTACCAACTTTACATGAAACGACATACTTACAAGCTATACCAGTTTTGGGTCATGACAAATTTTGGGTTGGGAATAAAGAATCTTGTACTTCCAAAAGTATTCCGCCATTCGTTCACGATAAGCTAAACCTACACTTAAAGGTTTGTTTACCTTTAAAGGCATATTATGAGCCAAACGGTAGAGGTTTATACAAACCCATACACCGCAGTCACCATAAGAACATCCTTGGCTGGGGACATCCTTTCCTTGTTTCCAACTTAACGCATAACTATCCGCTTGTATTCCCTTTGCCTCTAAAACACCCTCGTCTTTAAGGTAGTTTACCAAATACTTTTCAAAAGCAGCTGGCATGGTGATATTCCACCAGTCTCTAGTTCTAGTAAATTTGCGAAGCGAATTGAACACTGTCACAACACCTGTACGTAATTGAAGCTCACCTGTGGCCCAGTGCACTCCGGGTTCGTTTATTGGAAAAAGTACCTATGTTAAACGGAAACAACTATTAGCAGTATACATGATGAACAACATAGTGAAAAAAAAGGAAAAGAAAAAACAACACAATTCATCTGAGGGTAAGTTATGATGACCTTTTCGACATCCGTCCAAGGCACTGGATACTTTATACCGTTTGCCCAATATGGTCGTAGCATATTGCCCATGACAGCAGGACAGAAAAATGCACCGGCCATGGCCCAATCGGCATCTACTGGTCGGAATGTCCACATCAAGTCTACCCATAAGTCTATATGCTGTATTTTCAGTACAGTTACAAAAATGTTTAAAATCAATAGTCATAGACGATCAAACTTGTAGTTAAAAAATTAATCCCATCTTTATGTTATACGTACCTCGTCCCTAAGCCACCCAGAGCTACAATCATCCATGGCCAATAAACACTTCCAGAAACGGACATCAGCGAGCGTGTCTTCACCACCCCATGGAAACATGAACTTAATGTCCATTTTTGTTTGAATATAGTTTTGAATCGCATCTGGCACATTCACCTCTGTTCTCTTCGCCTTTGGAGCTCTTTCCAGGTTCTGAAATAAAAATATCATAGTCAAGCATATTTTTTTCAGTTTGAAGAGAAATATATATTTAAAGATTAACGTCATACAAAAAAAGCGGGAAACACATGTTTAAACTTTTACATACCTCAGCAAATGGTTCCAATGGTGGTATTCCCAAAGTTTGGTCAAAATCAGGCGCTTTAGGAGGGGTTATTTTTTGATATTTGTTTCTGCATGAACGCCTTCGCAAAACTCTAGGAGTAGTGTCAGGAAGATTGGTATAAGGGGAGTTGTTATATTTTCCTGTTTTCCTCTTTCGTTTATTGGCATTGAATATGGATCTTACGTTTTGCACAAGTACAACGTTCACGTCATCCGGGAACGTATTAGGAACCTGTAAGAAATTTACGTATTAGCTCATAACATAAGTCTACATTTTTTTCTAGTGCATTTTTTCTATACATTTGTCTTTTGTCATCTGGCTAATTAGACAAAACCAACTATCATGATTGACTGGGATTTTATTTTCAAAACATCTATCATAACTGCATCTGACCCATTTTTTGTGGCTTGGGTTTTGCTAAGGCTGAGTGGACAAAATGTGCACTGTGTACATGTGACTTACTGCATCAAGAGGACTATGAAATTGCTTTTCCTATTAAATAGTGGACACATGGCTGATAAATTTTACATTTCATTCTAGCAATAGAGAGTAAATTGATGTCTTCATTCAGAGGCTCAAGAGTATGTTACCATTGTGAGACGCATGTTTGTGCACTCATTAATCGTTTCACTGAAGGTTGTGGCATTAGTGCATCAAATATATAGTATTCTGTTGTCGCAATATGTATGTGCGTGGTGTCATTCCCCAGTTTTGTAAGGTGTTCTACTTATGTATAATATTGTACATGTGTCGTTTGTCATTGACTATATGGGTTGTAATATATAAGTGCATGCTACTTATTAAATAAATCCTTGTTTACTTCTTCTTATATTGGTTTGGATTTAAACAATAAAGGGCTAATGATAAAAAAAAATTAAAAATAAAATAAGTAAATGAAGAATACCTGTAGATCGTCATTTTCGACCTCAACATCAATGCAAATAACTTCATCAACGTCCGAACCAGGTTCTTTTGTTTTATCAACATCGCCAGACAGTTCTTCTGATGCCTTTGACAGGTCGAACGACGGTTCTTCATGTTTATCCATGTCAGCGAGAACCCTTGACGGTTCTTGTTTTATATGACCAATTTCACCACCCATGTCTTCTGTTTTTCCGGACTCCTGATCATGAGGGAGTTCTTGTTGTATCGCAGTTTTTGGATCATCGACAACCATATCCATGATATCCTTAAATAACAAAAATGATATATACTTAAAAGACAACACAGGTATATTTAAAAGACAATACTAGTATAACTAAATTAACTTTAAAGGTGACGAAGGAAACATACAGCGTTAGGTGTAAGATTGATCCCCTCATCACAAAATGAGGAGAATGCAGCATTCAAATTTGGTAACGAACCAAAATCGCAACTTTTTGTGTGCTCCATTTCTATTAAATGATCAGCTGTATCAGATTGAACAGAACAAATGCCTTTGACAACTTGCGTCATAGGACCTGTGTAGCCTTCCGTGTCCGTATACAAGAAGTTTTGGACGTCGGGTTCACCAACACTGGGATTCACAGGAGTGTCACCATTCAAATCTTGGCAAAAATCCTGCATAACAGACGGGAATACAAAGTAAATTATATTCAATTTGAATTAATACAAAGAATAAAACATTAGAGTTGTATTCATACCTTATTGTCACCACCTATATCTTCGGCCTTGTCATTTTCCATACAAAAGGTCGACTCTTTTGCCTTTTGTTCACACTTTCGATCAGATGGATTTCTACGAATACAAGTCGACTGTTCTGAATTGTCTATTTGTAAAACATTCTCAATAACCTGGATTCTTCTCTTGACGACGTCTAACTCACGATATAATTCTTTAACATCAACCTCCCCAACACGTTCTTCAATGGATACAACTGATGACTTAATAACATCAACCTCATTTCGCATATGATCCTTAGCAGCGTCCGAAACTGTGTTACCCTCCACAAGATGTTCATTTACAAACACGGATCTTTCCTTCGCAGTCTGAACTTCTTCATTGTATGACCCAGTACCTACCGCACCATTGCCGGTTACACCGTGTCCATCACCATGTACATCTCGTCCTCCACAATCTTCGTCACCATCAACATCTCGTCCAGTTGGGGCATCACCTAACAACACAATGCCATCACTATACAACACGTCTGGAACTTTATTACCTATGTTTTCTTCAGCCTCAATTCCTTCACCACCAACATTCAATGGTTCAGTCAAAGGTAAAACAACCACAAGTTTTAACTGTAGCCCGTTGATATATTCCATGCTACGAGTGTACCACAGACAGACCATCTCGTCATTTCTTAGAACAAGCTTCTCCAATGGTTTAAAACCCTATAAAAACAACAAAGTAAACATATAACATGATTCAAAACTATACAAACAAGAAATACAAAAAGACAACACATACACAGAGGTTACCTACCGGATCAAATAGAATAGGGTAATGTTTTTTCTCAAAGTTGTTAGATTTTGACCATGCTAAACCGCGGGGGGTCTTTGTAGAATCTTTGATCCAGAACTGCACACTGTTCGGGAAAGTTTCCAAAATCCATATCTGAAATAATCATCAAAATAATCTAAATTTAGGCACGATAACATGATTCACAACTGCATCTTATTTACCTATTATTTGCTAACCCATTATAACCTATGATATCTATGTTCTCAATAACAATCATATATACGTTAATAATGGAACGTTGTTACCTTGAGGGCCCATACAAACCCATACAGGTTGTATGTTTGCTCTTTATTGGGTGATTTTTTTCCCGGGTTATTTGCTACAGCCTTCTTTCCCGGCTTCTTTGTTTCACCTTCAATATGCCTCTTTACAACATTCAGAGTCCTTTTATACAAATGTATCCACATGTACTCACCCCAGGGATAAGAATTCCAAACATCAAAATTCTCAATCATTGCCAAAAGATGGTCAGGAATGTAGAACCTTCCTTCCCGACCTATGAATACACATGTTGCCATAACTAACAAACACTCCCTAACAGCATCCTCATCACTTAAAGCATTCCACACATTACCAGGGTTCATCAATGCCAAAAGCTGCTCACCCTTTACTTTCTTAAACTTACGGTTTTTGTTTTCCGGAAACAATCGATCAGAGAATGGACTATGTTCTAAACCATGAACAAGGGAACCTACATTAGTTTCTTCTTTCGCAATAGGGCCAAAGAGAAAGCCAGTTATGAGACAAAATTGTTCACGTCCAAATTCAAGCAAATTATCACCTATTTTAAATTTAAGCGAAGGGCACTCTTCACTTTCATCAGCATTCACCTCACGTTGATAAAAATAATTTAACAAATGAACATCAGCAGAAAATGGGGGGATGTCTAACCATGGACCAAAAACAGTTTTCCTAAACAATGTAGTTCTAGCTGTATTCAACAAACCTCTAATCTTATTTATAGGCTCTAATCTAGATCTGACAGTTACCTTTGCATCGGATATTGTATATGGAGTTGACGTCGATGTACTACCTGAATCCATTGATCAAATTAGGGTTTCAATGGAAAGAGAAAATCAAGCTTTGTTTGTGCGTAACAATGGAGGTTAATGTTTAGGGTTTGTGATTTGAATGTGCGTTCTGGGTTTAATTTTTTTTTTCGTTTCGGAAGTGTGTGAGTTTGTGTGTGTGAGTTTCTGGTTTAAAAGTTTTTTGAGTTTGATGGTAAATATTTGTATTTGTGTTTTTAGTTTAAAATGTATTTGTGTATATGTTTTTGTATTGGCACAAGTACCAATAAAATAAAGTGTACTACATACATAACAAGTCGCCCAAGAATAAAGAACAGTGGGACCCATTCGCCCAAGATATATGTACTAGAAAACAATAAAAAAAGACCATACTTTTTTAGAAAAAAGACAAAAAGATCAAGTCGCCCAAGTTTTGTGGGCCTAGTCGCCCAAGAAATGCATGTGATAACTTGTACCTGGTGGGGACAACACTAGGGACACATGTCACATTATTATAATACCCGCCCAAGATTTTTGGGCGACCTCCGCCTCAAGGGTATTTAAAGAAAAAAAACCTTGGTGGGGACAATAGGGGTGGGGACATTGTACTTTAAGACCAATTAAAGAATTTTCCCTTATATAAAAGCCTCTCACCTAACATGCCCGTGAGTTAAGTTATAACTTACTGTCACGTCAGCGCCACATCAACTTTAACCTTTTAACCTTAATTATCACTTTCTACCATGGTAGCATAACTCACCTATAACTCACCTTCACCTCAATTACTTTTAATTTCAACATCAAACTTTAACTAACACTTCATTAATTTAAAACATAACATTAATTCAAGCAACACATCACAATACGAAATTAAAAAAAAAAAAAAAAAAAAAAAAAAAAAAACGATAATAAAAAAAAGTACGAAATAAATAAAACACAACATCACATAATTATTCAATCTTCACGCGGAGGCAACCCAAGTTTCTTGGCGATTCGATCCTTTTCCATATTAACGAACGCCACATAATGTGGATCTTTGCCCGTAGTGTCGAGCATCAAAAATTATCTCCCTCAACCTTTGTTGTGAGGCTTGGTTTTCTGCGGTCGCCTGATACGCCCTGGCCGCCTCTTCACGTTTTGACCGGTACTTTTCGCGCATCATCTCCCCGAAATTGAACGAAGAAAAGGAACCACCGGTGCTAGCCGTGCCTCCGGTGCTTGTCATTGTCTCGGATTTTTGTTTCTTGGAAGCCCGCTTTTTTCCAATGGGCCGTGGTATTTCATCACGACCAAACAACGCCTCGTTTGTTTGGCTTGGGATGTCACCGGTTAAATCAATCGGGTCCGGCGAGTTCCATTCGGAATATTTACGTAAAACGTTCCAAGCATCTTCATTCGAGAACGGCGTGTTGGCGCTTTCTTCACGATAGTAGCGGTTAGCCCATTGTAGGATATCAAATTCACTTTCCCCACTTTTTTGGTCGCGGTACGCTCGTTTGTAAGCAGCGTTGAACTTAGTGCAATCACGGTTCAACGTTTTCCACTTGGATTGTAGCATATCTTTGTTGTGGAATTTGGAGTTCACTCTATTGAACTCCGCTTTTATACGTTGCCATAACGTATCGCGAGATTGGGAACGGCCGACAACCGGATCCTCTAAACATACCACCCAACAATCGGCAAGTAATTTTTCTTCACTTGGCGTCCAGTGTTCCTTTTTCTTTTCAGCTTCTACTTCATTGCTGTTGGGAATTATGATGCGTATCAAGAGCAGACAGCTTAAGTCTGGTAGTTTACTAAGTTAGGTCTGTTTGTGATTTAGGTCTGGTTAGGTAAAGTTAAGTCTGGTAGTACATGTTAAGTCTGGTTGACTTATAAAGTTAAGTCTGGTCTGGTCGTAAAGATAGGAAAGTTTGTTAGAGTTATATTAGGAAAAGATACAATGCGTGTATGTATCTTTATAGAAGATTTGTGTATATCTTCTGTGTCGTCTAGGGTTTCCTTGTGTTATAAAAGGATCCCTAAAGTTTGTTAGTTTGGGGTGTGAGTTGTACGAATTGATCAATAGTGAATATCAATATACGAAGTTAGTGATATCCCTGCTTGTGTTCTTAATTGTTCTTGTTAAGATTCCGCATTAACAATAACAATCACTTAGGGTTTCTCACTTAGATTGGTTCGGATTTATCCTAACCATCTACTAGGTATTCAAGACTACTTAGTGATCCATATACAATTTGTGGACCAACAAGTGGTATCAGAGCAAGGGAGAGACTCTGAATTCGAAGAACACTAAAACCTAATTCTCACTCAAATCACCCTTCACAATGTCTGAACTCGATAAGCCTGAAACTTTCTCAATCCATAACAGTGAGGATGAGCAATCAAACCATGAAGATGAAGGAAAAACCGAAACCAGTAACTCCCAAACACAACAACAACCCATCCCTTCCACAACCACAATCTCAAACATAAAACTTCCACTACTGAAGAGAGAAGAGTATGATATATGGGCCATGGAGATGGAACATTATCTGGAATACATTGATAGTGATGTATGGAAGGTGATTCAAAAGGGAAATTCTAAGAAGAGAATTTCACAAGGGAATGATGGGCAGCTCAGAATAATGCCACCAGTATCTGCTGAGGAGATTAGGGCTGTGGAGAAGGAAAAGAAGGCCAGAACCTTGCTTCTTATGGCTATTCCTAAGGAGCATCTACAAAGGTTTCATGGCATTCTTGATGCTAAGGAGATGTGGGAAGCTATTAAGAAACGGTTTGGAGGTAATGCTAACTCCAAAAAGATGCAAAAGGCTGTTCTTAAACAGCAATTTGAAACATTTAGTGTTTCAAAGACTGAAGGTTTGGAGAAGGGCTATGACAGATTTCAACATCTGTTAACACAACTGGAAGTTCATGGTGCAGCAGTCTCGAATGAGGATGCAAATCACAAATTCCTTAGATCTTTACCATCAGAATGGGGCAATGTATCTGTGGCAATGAGGATTAAGGAGGAAGTAGATTCTATGACACCTGATGACCTATACAATAATCTCAGGATGTTTGAAAGGGACATCAGTAACAACACTCAGGGTTCAACCAGTTCATCAAATGTTGCTTTTGTGTCTCAAAACAAAAGCAGTACTTACAAGGTTAGGTCTGGTGTTAGGTCTGGTAACTATGAAACTCCTTCAAGTGAAAGGTCTGCTTCAAGTTTTACTGATGAGGTGATACATTCTTTCTTTGCAAATCAAACGGAAGATGAAAGCTTTATTAGTGAAGACCTTGAACAAATTAATGATGCTGAAGTTGAGGAGATGGATATAAAATGGCACATTGCCATGGTTGCTTTAAGGGTCAAACGATTTCAGAAGCAATATGGTAGGACTATCAACTTCAACAACAAATCACCAGTGGGATACACAAAGAGGACTGTTGAATGCTACAACTGTCACAAGCATGGGCATTTTTCAAGAGATTGTCCAGAGAAGAAGTCTGCTGATGAGAAAAGAGTTGAAGATGGGAAGATGGAAAAGAATCAGATGAGTCTGCTGACAATGGAAGCTGGAGGAGTCAATTGGGGTGAGCATCCAAGAGTAAATGAGGAGTCTGATCATGCTCTCATGGCCATTGGTAATGAGGTATCATTATGCTCTAAATTATGTACTGAATCATATAATCATGTTAAAGCTTTGTGTGATGAGCAGCAAGAACAAATAGGTGATCTAGAAGTAAATTTATTAGCACATAAAAATGTTGTAAAAACTTTAGAGGCACAAAAGGTCACCCTTCAAAATCAACATGCTGCTTTAAATGAAAAACTATACTTTCAAGCTAATAAGATATATGAACAAGATGAGAAGCTTAAAAGGTATAGACAATTAGGGCTTAAAATTCAGAAGGAGAGGGATGAGCTGAGAAAAAGGGTAGATCAATGGAACAATTCAAATAAAAACCTGTTTAAGTGTTGGGATTCTCAAATTAAGTCAAATAAAAAATGTGGCTTAGGATATGAGGAAAATGAGAATAGGGATATATTTAAGAATAGAGAAGAGGACTATGCTGATAAACCTTTGTACAATAGGTTTGTTAAGACTGGTCACTTTAAGGGAGTACCACCACCTTTGAGTGATGACTATACTCCTCTTGAAAAAGAAGAGTTAGATGATTCACTCTTTGTGTATGGTAAGAAAGGTCCTCAAGTGCCTGAACCAACTACCTCAGAGGACAAATCTAGTAGATATTCTTCTTGTCAATCCAATGACTCTGAAGGATCTATTGATGGTTCCTCTGATCACTCTAAGACTGAGTCAATCAGTGAGGGAAAAAAGAATCCTGAACCTAAGGTTGTTAAGAAGTGTGAACCTGTTGTTACTAAACCTTTAGTGACTGAACAAAAGGATGAAACAGTTAAACCTAGTTGTGTCAATCACATAAAAACTCCTAGGGAATCTGTTAAATTGAATGAGTCACCTAGAAGCAATAGTATTCACAGAGAAAGTAGGAGTAGTTACACTTATGCTCCTAAAAGATGCTTTGTGTGTGGAAGTTTGAGTCATTTAATAAGAGACTGTGACTTCCATGAAAAGAGAATGAAAAGAGAGGCTGAGCAAAAGAGAATGAATGTTAATAAGGTTCAAGGGTTAAATAAACCAGTTTGGAACAATGCTAGTAGAGTTAATCATGCTAACCAGTTTGTCCCCAGACCTGTTCTACTAAATAACACTACCAGACCTAACTCCTTTGTTAGTTCTGGTAGACCAAATTTTGGGTCTGGCTACAGAAACTTTAATGTGAATAGGCAAAATGTTAATTTTAGGAGGCCTAAAGTGAATACTGGTTATGTTAACTCTGTGAGACCTAATGTGAACACTGGTTTTGTAAGACCCAAGCAACCTTTTCAAAAACCTCAGGTGAATGAAAATTTTAAAAGAAATAATTTTTACAAAGCTCATTCACCTGTAAGAACACAAACAACTGGGGTTCTACTGATAATTTCTCTGATTGCTGGACTTGGAATCCATTTAAAAATGAATTTACCTATAAGTCCAAACATGGTTTCACTGGAGCAAGTTCATACAAGACCTATAAGTATGTTGCTCCACAGGAAGGACACAAGCCCACTCAGGCTTGGGTTGTTAAGAAAAACTGATCTTCTTTCTTAACTTTGTATAGTTTGTATATTTGTTTGTTCTTTATCTTGCTATTCTTCTTGGTTATTCTTATTTTCAGTAATTATTTTGTCTTCTATAGTATGTGTGTTTGGTATTTTGGGCTTAACTTTGTTTTGCAGTTATTAGCTCTTTTCTATTTGCAAGTAATTCAAAAGTGGAAAATTAAAACATCAGAACCAAAGAGCTTTTTATTTAATGACAAGAAATTGCATTCTAGGATGCAAGTTACAAAGCTTCATAAGACAAAAGATTTTTCCCAAACCAGCTAAACATCACCACCTACACTTTCTGCTTCCCTTTTCCCATGAAGTCAGGAATGGTCTTCTTGGCTCCTCTGCCACCAAATTGATTCCATGCTTTTGGGCATGGAAGTGCAAGAATCACACTGCTTGGTGGAGGACGTGGCACAGAACCACTACTCAGGGAAGGCACAATCTTCGAAGGAAAGGTCTCTTCATCATTCTTGGAGGGGTCTTCTTCTTTGGCACTTTTATCATCTACATCAGAAGGAGGAGTTGGTCTTGAAGTTTTTGGTGTTTCATTGTCTGGTTCCTTTTCAGACAGATCATAAGCAGCTAGCCATTGTTTCAGAGTTGCTTCTCTCAATGTCTTGCTTCTTGTGATGGATGAATACCCTGGTGGGAAGTATCCACCCCATCCTCCTGAGGATGTATCAGAGGATGAGTCATTTGGATCCCAGGAATCGGATGAAATCTCTATGGTTTTTAAGTTGGATGGATCCATTATGCTTATAAGGTTTTATTCTGGTTTGTGATGGTATTTGTGATAAAACTATGGGTGGTTTTATAGGGAAAATCAAGGTTTAATGTCTTTTAATGCTTGGTTGGTGTATGAGTTAATACTTGCAGGGAAAGAGTTATTAATTGTGTTTTTGGAAAGTTGACCTTCGTTTTTATTTTGGTTAAGTATTTATTAGTGATAAAAAAAAAAAAAAAAAAAAAAAAAAAAAAAAAAAAAAAGGGAATTTACACTTAAGGGGAGGTAATGTACATTTAAGGGGAGGCAAATGTACAAGTTTTTGAATGTTTTAAATCGGGTAACCTTAAGTGTTAAATCTGGTAGCTCATGTGTCTTGCAAAAATTGGTTTTTGTCTCCTGTTTCTTGTTATTTCAACTAATTCTTGCAGAGAAGAGTGGAATGAGGTGTTACAAAGCTTTGCATTTGCTATAGTAAGTGTGTAAGTCCACTCTCTTGGTTAGGTCTGGTAAGTGTATGATTCGGCCTGGTTGACTTTTTAGGTCGGGTAGTGTTAATTTTATGACCGTTAGATCTGGTCAGAGTAAATAAAGATTTTACTAATATATTACCGTTGCACTATTTTCGGTAAAACAAGATATTTATGAAGTATATAAGCTTAAAATTTGATATTATTTATCTTCTTTTATTCTTTATTTGCTTCCAAATTTACATAATCTTTATTTCTCACGACTCTGTTTCTACGCAAATATTTTTCAAAACCCTACCTTACTTGTCAACCAGACCTAAATCATTAACTCATCTATGGCTAATCTCAAGTTTGTGGACAAGCATAATCAAGTCGGGTTCTTGAAGAAGCCTGATCAAAGTGCAGGTTTTGAGAAGATTGTGGATTTTCTAAAAGGTTCTTATATTTGTTATTCATTAACTCATAATCCTACTATTTATCAGTCCCTTGTCAAGCAGTTCTGGAGGTCGGTTACCTCTGAGACTCTTGATGATGGGACACAATGTTTAAGGGCAATCATAGATAAAAATGGTTTTACCATTACTGAAGCCTCGATTAGGGAAAGTCTCCAATTAGATGATGCTTTAGGAGACTTTGATTTGTCTAGTGAGGATATTTTGGAGGGTTTGAATAGCATTGGGTACCCCACAGATGGAAGTTTTACCTTTTGGAAAAGTCATTTTTCACCTCAGTGGAGGTTTTTAGTACATCATTTACTTCAGAGTTTAAGTCCCAAGAGTGGTGGATGGGATCAATTTGGAAGCAGAATTGCTTCTGCATTGGTCTGTTTATCATTTGGAAGGAAATTTAACTTTTCAAAATTAATTTTTGAAGGAATGGTGAAAAATGCTAAGAACCCAAAATTTTTAATGTATCCAAGATTTTTGCAAATGATCTTAAATTTTGAAACTAGGGATAAAGTGCCTTACATCAGTGTGGCCTTTACCTCCAAACTTTTTGCAAATCTAAAAAGGAGTTTTCAAGGGACAGACAAACCTTTGCTTGCTGCTATGCTTGGTACTAACAATGCAAGTACTTCTGGAGCTGCACAAGTGAATCCTGATGAAGCTCAAGACCAAGCCTCATCTAGGTCTGCTACACCTAGGTCTTCTCAAACTCCATCCCCTCAACCAGGTCCCTCACCATCAGTTGAAAGATCATCTACACCTATCCAACAATCTTCACCTCCACAACCACATGTTTCAAGTCCTGAAAGGGAGGAGGCACATAATCCCATAACTGTGGAAGATCTCCTTGTTATTGTTCCTCAACTACAAAAGAAGATTGACATTTTGGAAAAGACTAATGAGGCACTCAGAAAAGCTTATGTGACTTTGGTGAAGAAAGTAAAGAAAATGGGAGTAGCAATGAAGAAAAAGGGTGTCTCTTTTGATGATGAGGAAGATGAAGCTGAAAATTCTTCCAAACAGGGGAGGAATTTGGAGCAAGAACAACATGAACAAGAAAATATTCTTCAAACACCAGTTCAAGAACCACTTGTTCAAGATAATGTCACCACAATTAGTCCAGAGACACTGGAAGTTGCAGAGACTTTGGCTCAATCAATGGGCAAAATTAAACAAGATAGGAAGAGAAGAAAGTTAATTTTGTCTGCTGAGGAAGAGATTGAGAAGTTTGGAACTATTTCTGATGAAAAGTCTGGTAATGAGTCTGGTGATGAGTCTGGTAAAGAAGAAAAGTCTGGTAATGAACTTAGTTCTGGTAATGAAGAACAAAAATCTGCACTAAGAAAGGGAAAGCAGGTCATGGAAGAAACTTCATTGCCAAAGAAGTCTAAAAGAAAAACAAGAGAAGAACTTGCATCTGATGAAGAAAGACAAAAGATGTTAGATGCAGTCTATGCAAGACAGTTGGCTGAAGAATCTGATGATTTTACAAAATTACTCAATGTTGATGATGAAGTGAGAGCAAAGTATGAAGAATTGCTAACTATTGAAGGCTTAACTGCTGATGAAAGAGCCAAACAGTTAGCTGACTTCATTAATGCAAGAAGTAATGATGATACATTGGGTGGATTTTTGGAAAAGTTCAAACTTCAAAAGAAATCTAAGATTCCTAAGAAGATGTCTATGGCAGGAAAGAAGTATGATATGAAGATGTATCTTAAGAATCAAATGCATCTTTCTTTGGAACAGATGAAAAAGAAGTCATATGAAGAAATTCAAGTAGCATATCTCAAGGCATTTGAGAGAGATCAAGGTTACAAAGTTACTGATTATGATGATGTGCAGAAATATTGCTTTCAAGGTAGAAAGGCTAAAGGGACTGAACTAGTCATTGAACCTGATAAAGTGATTGATACACAACCTGAAGCTGGTAAGTCAACAGAAGAAGTGCAGGATGAAGTAATTAAGCCTATTGTGTTTCAAAGAAGAAAAGGTTTGGAAAGGAAGAGTAAATCCAAGAAAGTAGTTGTTGAAGAGGAATTAGATGAAGAACCTTCATCTGAAGGAGTGACAATGGGGACTATTGAAAGCACTAAGGAACCTACTAAGGTTGTCAAGTATCAACTTATCATGACTGGTGGAAGGGCTGCATATCAAATAATAAGAGAAGATAATTCTAACATTGTTTATATGAATTTTGCTGGCATTTTGATTGATGTGAATACGAAGGATCTTCAAGAACTGTATCAGTTGGTAAATATTAAACATGGAGATCATCCACCTGAAGATGAGTTTGAAAGAGTCTTTTGGGGAAATTTGAAGGTGATGTTTGAGCCACCAACTGAGTCTGATATAGTGTGGAAACTTCCTGAAGAACATAACATTGTCAGCTGGAGATATTTTCATACCTGCAAGGTACATTGTGTTTCATTAAAGAATGTTGATATTTATATGCTTGCAGAGGTGGAATATCCTTTATCATCAAGTGTTTGCAAGGAAATGATGAGTAAAAAGTTATATGCTAGTAAAGAGGATGAAGGATATGAGATGTTATTGGATTTGATTAAGAAGCAGTCTTTGAAGGATGTAGCCTAAGGGTGTTTGAAAGAATTTTCACAAGTTGTTGAGTGAGACTATTGGAACTTCTCACTTGGTGAAGGTGCTTTGCACTAACACATCAAAAGGTTATCAGTCCACCTTGTCTCATCAACACAAGGACTGGCTAATCCTGAGCAAACGGCTAACAGGTAAAGATTGCTCAAATCCGTTTATGGCTGACAATTTGCCAAAAATTGTATGGTATTCAACTCACCATATCTAAGATAAGTGAAGAGTTGGCTAGCCCACAAGGTTATGGCTTGTGGTAAAGGCAGTGGAAAACCATAAATGGTAATCAATTCACCATGATGAGGTGCTTTTCCATCAAAGAATTGACTAGTCCAGAAGCAAACGGCTTTTGGTAAAGACTTAACAAATCCGTTGATAAGCTGATGATTTGCTTAAAATCATATGGTTATCAGTGTAACATGGTCTTACACACCAAAACATTTGGCTACTCCAGTAGTTATGGCTATTGGTAAAGAGACATCAAATCCATTAAATTTCAATGATTCACCTCTCACAGATGTTAACACATCTGGAAGTGATGAGAATAGATATGAAACTTAATATGAATTGATGTACATATAGTCAATGTTGCTGCAAAGACCATATCAGAAGAGCTTATCAAGATTCAAGCTGCTAGAAAGGGACAAGACCTAAATACATTTCAAAGTGTTCAAGATTCAATCCTCAGAAGGCTAAATCAGAAGAACTTGAAGTTCATGAAGCATGAAGATCAAGTTAGGGGAGGATTGTTGGGAATTATGATGCGTATCAAGAGCAGACAGCTTAAGTCTGGTAGTTTACTAAGTTAGGTCTGTTTGTGATTTAGGTCTGGTTAGGTAAAGTTAAGTCTGGTAGTACATGTTAAGTCTGGTTGACTTATAAAGTTAAGTCTAGTCTGGTCGTAAAGATAGGAAAGTTTGTTAGAGTTATATTAGGAAAAGATACAATGCGTGTATGTATCTTTATAGAAGATTTGTGTATATCTTCTGTGTCGTCTAGGGTTTCCTTGTGTTATAAAAGGATCCCTAAAGTTTGTTAGTTTGGGGTGTGAGTTGTACGAATTGATCAATAGTGAATATCAATATACGAAGTTAGTGATATCCCTGCTTGTGTTCTTAATTGTTCTTGTTAAGATTCCGCATTAACATTAACAATCACTTAGGGTTTCTCACTTAGATTGGTTCGGATTTATCCTAACCATCTACTAGGTATTCAAGACTACTTAGTGATCCATATAATTTGTGGACCAACAATTGCCCTCGTCTTCTACAGGTTCTTTGGAGTTTTTTGCCGTTCGTTTACCATGGCTTTTCGGTTTCATAGGAGAAGTAGTTGTTTCCGGAAATTCATTTGTTTCCGTTTGGGATTGTTGTGATGGTTGAGTGAATTGAAGATTTTGAAAATTGGAGTTTAGGGTGTTTTGTTGGGTTTCTTGCCGATATTGCATTGCTTGATGTTGTTGGAAAACTTCTTCACTCGACATACCCAATTCGGATTTTAGGAAGAACCCGCGTATGGATTACCCCACCCTCCGAGGAGATTCGAGAACGAGTCGTTGTTGTTGTTGCCGCCCGACATTTTTTTTTGCTAGTATAAGTGGATTGTAGAGTATATAAAGTAGTGGAAGTATGAAAAAAAATTGTGCGGGTGAATGGGTATTTATAGTTGTGATAAAATGGGTTTGAATAATTTTTTTTTTTTTTTTTTTTTTTTACACACATAACGGTAATATAAACGTTTAGGGGCTAAAGTGATTTTTTTTAATGTAACGGTAATATACACGTTACAGGGGGCAAAGTGATTTTTTTATTCAATTCGCAGCGTTAAGCTGCGTTAACAATTTAACGCTCCACGTTAACGTGGGCTTGCCCTCGAATGCTGGTAACGTTTAACGCTGCAATTATTGGGGTGAGTTATGGGTTAACGCATGGGGTGCGTTATGTTACCCAAGGCTCTAATATCTCTCACATAAACTTCCGCCCCCATCATTCATTTCATCAAAAAAATGCAGATCCACATCCTTATCTCGCCATTTAAAAAAACATAAATCGTTTTTTTCCCCAACGTACACAAACCCAGACCTTTGTCAGAAAAATCACCTCGCCGTGCCCACGAGGAGGTGCCTAACGGCGAGGTTCGGCGAGGGTGGGACGGTGTGGTGAAGAAGAACGGCGAGCCGAACACCCTGCCACGTATGAACGGCGAGGGTCTTCGAAGAGCTGCACCGTCCGCTCTAATAAACATAAAATCATTCATATATCTAGGGTTGCTGTGGAAGTTGTCCCTATCATAAGTTTCTGCTTATCCCTATAAACCTATTTCGCTTTTGATGATCGATTCTTATAGGTTTTTTATGGATTCATATGGTGATGCCTTTTCTAGGGTTACGATTTGGGACTTCAGTTGATGTGGTTAACCTTTTAGGGTTTACCAAAGCGTATGTTGTTTTTATTCATACGGTGTATCTGGTTCAAATCGTTGCTCTTTGGTGATCATGGCGAAACCCAAATTTTTAGGGTTTGTTTTCTTATCGTTATTCCTGTATACGCTGCACATTGGTTTAACCCTATCGTTTAGGGTGTATCTTGGTTTCATTCAACGATTACCCTCTTTGGGTGTCGTCTAGTGTGCGTGTTACACCTTGCTGAATGATGATGCTGTTCGCAATGCCATAAACCAATATCTTTTTTAGGGTTTGGTTTTAATATTATCCTGTGTTAGGGTTGTCAGTACATTGGAGTTGTGATTCATGCAAGTTTTGGTTAGACGTATTATGTAAGTGAGTTGCTGATCTTGTGAACGTTTTTGGTTGGTGGGGTCGATTGATGATCTCTGTTTGTGGGTTTAGAGAGTTGGAAGTTCAAGTTTCATAGGGTATCCTTGTTCAAAAAGCCTAGTTTACAATTATTCTCAAACATGTGTTGTTGGTTGTCATTCGTATTCGGTGGGTCATGAGAATTGGTTGTGTATGGACGTTAGGGTTATTCTTAATCCTAGTACGTACTTGTTACATCAGGTCTGTTATGCGGGTTTTTTGGTTGCTTTCTATAATTATGGCTGATTTGGATCTGGTTGTTACGTTGTATGCAAGTCGTGCTTTGCAACCTGGTGCCTGCTTTATTGTTACATCATGGTTATACAAGCATGTTACTTTTATATTTGTCAAAGATGTTATTCACTCCGGCTGCACATTGGTATATTGAGGAGCATCTGCTGGAAAGGGGATTGGCACTAGTACATTCAGACGCTCCGGCGTCGACTTTTTTTCCACCGTGCCGACGTCATGACGTCGGCAACACACCTTCTCGACGTCATGTCGTCGGCAACAATTAGTCGACAGAGCCACGTCGGCAACGTCCATACCGACGAATGACGCCGACGACAGAGAGGGACCCACATGTTTTTCGGTCAAACGTTAGTTTTTGTTCGACAATTTGTTACCGACGCCTAGTCGTCGGTAACATAATAAATATTTAATGACTTAATTAGATTAACTAAATAAAATGCTAGAAGTGTATATGCATCCAAACAAACACACAACTGATTCAGCTGCCTTACTTCACGACCTTTATAATGACATGGTAGGTGATATGGGAAATCTTCGTATGTAGGTTGTTGTTGTTGCTGTTATTGTTGTTGTTGTTGCTGTTATTGTCGTTGTTGTTGTTTGTTGTGTTATTGTTGTTGTTTAATAAAATGTTGTTGTTGTTGTGAAAACTGATGTCGAACGTGCTTTATATTTTTAATTTGTACGCTTTAATGTTGGAGGCGTTGTGAAAACTTAAGTATCCATCAAGATTCAACCATAAGGGGTCGTTTGGTTTATGATGTCCAAACAGGGCCGTTTGGTTTATGTTGTTTTCTTAACAACAGCCCACAAGAGCCGTTTGGTTTATGCTGTCCAAATAGGGGTGTTTGGGATTGCTTATTTCCTGCACCAAAAGGGTGTTTTGGTTTATGACCTTATTTGAAGAAACAACATCACAATTAACAAACACGAATGCACACATTTTATTTAAAACACGCAAGAGTTCTCAAACGAAAAACTCGACAACCAAACAAAACAACTCAAACTAAACAACTCGACAACCAAACGAAACAACTCGACAACCAAACGAAACAGATCAAACGAAACAACATTTTTTTTTTGCGGCTACTTCCCGCTTTGCTGGAACTCGCACCATCTTTTCCCTTCCTTGCTCTCAGTTCCTTGATACGTGCAAACGTAGCTTCGAGATTTGTTACTCTATTTTCCAGATTACCAAATTCGGTGTTGAGGTCCAACGTGCTTTCAGCTTCATCGTCACCTCCAACAGCAGCAGCTTGAGCTTCAGCAGCACGTTGAGCTTCAGCAGCATCTAGCTCTTCCAAATACTCTCTATAGTACGGCTTTCTCCTCAACCATTCCAGAATCTTGTCCCTCTGCCACGGTGCACAGTTCTCATAAGAACCATATTCATCAAAAATTTCCCAGCCCCAATGAAGTATAATTTCATTATACAGGAGCTCGTGTGATAAAGCCTTCGACCATTCCTGTTCCGGCGTTAAACCATCCATTGGCGGGGTGGAGGGAAATTTTGGCGGGAAATATCACCGACGACCTGTCGTCGGCATAATAAAGGCGGGAAAAACCCCGCCCAATTATTCGCTATTATTCACAAGAGGGAAAAGTCAAAAAATTTGACTTAAATATGTGCCGACGTCATGTCGTCGGCGTCATTAAACTAAAGGCAAAACAACCCTTAATCATCCGCTAATCCCGCGCTAATCACAATTATTTTTTGGTTTATACTATGCCGACGACATGACGTCGACATGGTTTTGGCGGGTCAAATTCCCGCCCAGGTTTTCACCAAGTCAAACATTAGAATTATGGTACCGACGAAACGTCGTCGGCATAATAATGACAGAAAAATTCAACGCAACCTTGGCTTGGTCAATTAATTTTTTTGTCGTTTAGCGAATGTTGCCGACGACACTCGGTCGTCGGCACGGTGTCCGTCGCCCGTGCTATTTTTTCTTGTAGTGTGGATACATCTTTTGATCTGATATTTGGATGTAATGGGTCCTGTGGTCGGGTTTCATTCTGGCCGCATGCTCTTTTTTTGGTTTAATGTCATTTGAGCCTGTTAAGGCTTATCCGTATTGGATGTTTGTTTGGATACAATGAAGGTGAACCATGATTTTGTGTGTGTAAGTTCAAGCTGCTATGTCGTATTCAGACGTGTTTTATGTGGATAATTTATAGATTCTGGTTTTTTTACTGGGGTGGAGATTTCTGGTTCGCATGGAGTTTGATTCTAAGTACTATAATGACTATGGCTTCGGTTCTTACCTAAAGGAAGCAAACACTTATTTTTTTCATTTTATATCCGCTTGTATAGTCGTTGTAGGTTGTAAGATTATTATATAAGTTATAAGGATGGTCTGTCATTCTTATATAGTGGTTGCATCTAAGTGTCCTAAGGGACTGAGATGAGGGAAATCACCCTCATCCTTTGTACTTCAATGTTTTTTGACGTAATGAATTTTAACAGGGTGAAAAATCCCTTTTACCCAAATAAAAAATGTATATACAATGTTTGTAAGCTGTCTCCTTCATATGTTGCCTTTAACTAGACGTGGCCAAAAATTATGTTACACTATATAAAAGTTCTTTTAGTTGAACCAAAACTTTTAAGATGAAGTTTGTCGGGTTATCTAGACGTTATAAACTCATATTGCTTTTTGAACCGCAGATGTATTGATTATAGCTTGTATATTTAGTAATGACCATGACTATATAATTCTACAAAAGTATAGTCATACAAACACTAGATAAACAATGTTGAATACATATGTGGAAGTTCAAGTGTAAAAGAGATTCTGGGAGCGACTAGAGCTTAGAGTTTTCAGATGCTAGCTATAATCCAACATTAGCATGATTCCTGATTCGAATGTACTTGGCAAACATATGGGCACCATGATTCCTGATTCGCCGTACGTTGTCATAAGTAAAAGGCATGTAGTAACTCAAAACTTCAGAAATGAGCTTTTCAGTCGCATGCCCTCCATGTTAGACTACATTTAGATAATACCAAATATTTGGAGTATATTAGAATGATAAGACCAAATATTTGGTATTCATTAGTCGTATATTACATTCATGTGTGGGTTGTCAAATTAGCATAATTTGTGGGGTTCCCTAATATAAGTCTTGTAACATTCTTTTATATTGGTCCTCATTTGTCTGTAATTGTGATTCAATTCAATAAAATCATTGTCGTGTATATTCAATATATTGTATATTCTTACATGGTATCAGGCCATTAAGATCCAAAAAAAAAAAAAAAAAAACCTAAACTCTTCCGCTGCCGCCGGCTACACGCCAGAGGTTCGGAGGGCTCCCTTTAATCCGTAACCAAAATAAACCAGAACTTCTTCTAAATATGTGATCTTTATGTTTTTCTAGGGAAAAACACGCCCCGTTTGTTCGGAAGGTTCTTTGGAGGTTGAAGTTTTAGAACCAACTTTCGTTTTATCATATCTTCTTTTGATGTTAATGCATGAGTTTATTGTTTGTCAATTAGTTGATTGTTCGTACGGCTTTGTTACCAGTCGACTAAAGTTGACCGTTGGTACCAGTCCCTAAAGTCGACCATTTGTACGGTTGTGTTACCGGTCGACTTAGCTGACCGTTGGTACCGGTCGACTAAAGTCGACCGTTGGTATGGTTTTATTACGAGTCGACTAAAGTTATCTTAACGGAAGGATTGCCCTCTGCTTTGTTTGAGGAATTTCGCTCCAGTCTCAGCGTCCGGTGTCCTCCTGCTCCGACTGCGGGGTAGTGTTAGACTACATTTAGATAAGACCAAATATTTGGAGTATATTAGATTGATAAGACCAAATATTTGGTATTCATTAGTCGTATATTACATTCATGTGTAGGTTGTCAAATTAGCATAATTTGTGGGGTTCCCTAATATAAGTCTTGTAACATTCTTTTATATTGGTCCTCATTTGTCTGTAATTGTGATTCAATTCAATAAAATCATTGTCGTGTATATTCAACATTGTATATTCTTACAGTCCATTGGTTGCTTCCCCCCAGCCGAAGTTAATTTCTTCAAATCCAGATCTAGTGAGGCTTGATGTCAGGTAGGTCGTCTGCAATATTAAAATAAGGTCCATCTTTGATAGCCATTAGGTCGACTGTTGACCTCACATACTCTTTAGAGACGATAGATTTGGCCTTCATTACAAGTTCTGCCGCATAACCGAAAGCTTTATTGGATAGGTCTCTTGCCTTTGAATTTGCACATGGTATGGCGACACAGTTTCCATAACAGTCAAGAGGGATAGGAGGATTAAACATGGTACGTGCATTGACGAAGAACATTAAACGCATATTCTCTTCTAGTCTTCTGGATCTGGTTGTAAAGCAATAGTATGGCAACACCATAAACAAGCTGTTATCATCTCAAAAGTCGTGCAAGTTTTCAAGTTATCTGGAACAAACGTATCAAGGTCTGAGGTCTCACTAGGCACGAAGAAAAATGATTTTTTGGTTAGCTCATCCAATACTAGGATCATATTGTTATTGCTAGAGATCCTACTTTATCATACACTTCTTTGTAATATACGAATGGCAGCAAGAATAATAAGAACAATAAGAAGAGGATAATATAGATGGGAATATGAGAAGTAGAGATAAGGTGAGATGGTGGCAGTGGAGAAAACCTGGAAATGTATGTTTATTAGATTGAGAGAAAAGATACAAATAAAACACACACACTCTCTCACAGCACACTTGCTAAATGAGAGAGTGTTTGGTTTTGTATGATGGCAGCCATCCAAAGACATTTGGATGGGCTTTACATTATGACCATGTGTGGGCTAAAGTATTGCACTACACTTATAACATAAGATACTATCAATACTAATGCCTTTAGCCCACATTACTTAATACATATTATACATGATACTAAAGTTCTAGTCTACAAATGACCATCACTTCCAAAGTAGCATAAATTAAATGCTAACAATCTCCCCCTAAGGGATGGTCATTTCAATGATGCTCCCGTGATTGGTCTTTTGCTTTTGATGGCTTGAACTTTGTGTGTCATTGTATAATAGACTTGATTCATTGTTCCTTCATGCTCTGTGATCTTCAAAGTATTGACTTTGAATGTTCTTGCCTTGATCTACTTCTTCTTATCAGATGCGTCTACGTTGTAGATGATGATGGTGAATGGACTTTCGTCAGTACCTGCATAAGACAGTTAGCAATAAATCGTCCAGTGGTCATCATGTCGTGAGGCAAGATCCAAAGATCTCATTAAGACTCATACAACTTGTATCCTTTTGATGAACACAAGTGTATTGCATAGGAAGTGTTCCTAAGAGATCTTTGATGAATCTCATGTCTCTAGACTCAATAATGTGCGTTTTAGATTTAGTCGTCGGAGGCATGGAGCAGAGTGCCACCTTTTCAATATCAACACATCTCAGAGTGAGAGGTCAATAGATTATGTAGTGTTCTCCGTGAGAAATGAAACAAATATCTTTTAAGAGATATCTGAGTGGCAAGGAGGGGTTTGTGCACCGCGTCACTGGGTCCATGACGTCTTGTCTTCAATATCAGTATCACCTTAGTGAGTACCGATAGCATATGTATTGACCCGGTTTCTGACCTAAGTTTTCATGGAGGGCTATTTCTTTTCACCCTTACAAAAACTTTTCTTTTTCATTCTTCAACCCCTTCTTTCTCCTTTCTCATTTACTCCTTTTTTCAATCTTACCTAAGGACTTCTAATTCTAGACTATTGGAATTGTCCTTGGGAAGATCCCTCCGGCTCTGGCTGATCATAGGACATAACCTAACCATAATCACCTTATAACTCCATGATTATCCTAGATTTGTTGATCGCATGCCATAAAACCATTTGTGAAAATCTCTCAAAGTGTTTATGAATAAACACATTTTGTTAATACTTCGAGAGTTTTGCATTTTCTGAAATACTCCCCCTTCACATGTGCATATGAGATTTAAGAAAGAATTGCACATGATGGGTAGAGTTCGCACTTTTTGAACTGATCGATTTTCAATTAATATGACCATTGCGAGACACGTTTACATCACTAGTTAGACTAGCTTGAAGTTATTACCCGTCCCGGTCATATCAAAAGATCATCTCTCGAATTGGTACATTCTACTCAGACAAGTCCTTTGCGAGACACGTTTACATCAATGGATAACCATCTTGAAATTATTACCCGTCCCGGACTAGTCTTTTCGATTACTGACATTTATCTTTCGTCAATTCGAGGGTTCATGCTGAGTCTTTTTGAGATTCCTTTTCGATCACATTTTAATCACATCTTCTCCCCCTCAAAAATAGCATGCAGTGATATTTTTGATATCAACTGATTAAAATGAAACTTTTTGGAGAGATAGACGGATTTGAGCATGAAATTGGAACATTTTTGTTTTTCTACTCCCCCTTAAACAAAGCATATGGTTAAACATTTTAGTTTAAAAGCAGTTTTAAGGGTTTAGGAGGGAGTTATCTTGAGCACTTTATGAAAGATTTGGAAAAATCTTATTGAAAAATCTTGAAGAAAATGTGCTCAAGATAGAGAAGATTTTGAAAATCTTTGAAGATATGTAAGGAGAAATATCTTCATTTGTTTTTAGGATAAGTGTTAGAAAAAGAAATTGGTTTTGCACAACACTTTCCTTTATTTGAAGTTCGGGTTGTAAGCTGAAATGCTTACAAGCCATTTAAGAAAAAAAGTTTGAGAAAACGACATGTTTTGAAAACATTTAAAGAACTCTCGCTCAAGCATCTGTACATGCCCGTATCATTGTTGAATGATATTTCTAAGTACGTACAGAATATTGATTATACGAGAGACATGTCGGAGAAGAATATTTTTGGATTTTTGTGATTTTATATTGTTTTTGTATTTTTTGAAAATTTTCCATTTTTGTATATTCTTTTTGATGTTTTCAAAAAATGTATATGCACAAAGAATGATTAAGTATGAACAAGTAAAAGTGGAGTTAAGAGTGGATGTAGACCAGGATTTCCAAATGCGATGTTGGCATAAAGGTCTTCTCTTCCACATTCAGCGAGTGAACTCTCAACACTTTCACGAGTACCTGCAATCACAGAATCCACAAAGGAAGAATATGCACAAATAATAGTGTTAGAAGAACATGAATCATCACATTGAGGGTGTCCACTGTCAACAGTTGTAGTGGTTTCTACATCCTTATCCTGATGATTCTCACTATTACTTGTTGTGGTGCAACTATCAAGAATCTTTCCTGTGGGAATCCATCTAAGACCAACTGTTTTAAAAACTTTTCCCGTGGGAATCCACCTAGGGCTAGATCTAGGAGATGTTTCCTTATCAGATGCAGCGGAAGTCTCATTTTGAGAAACACTACGTCCTGTAGAGATCCACCTAGTTGGTTTCTTAGCCTTTTGCTTCTTAGTAACGGGTTTGTTGCTATTTGATGTCTTAGAGGATTGTGCCGTAGCACTTGCATTTGCTTTCTTGATATATTGTGCAACACATGTATCATGATTAGCTGAAAAGACACATTTTTGACATGTAGGACAAACAAATTCAACATTCTTGTTTAAAACGGCAACCTTAATGTTGTCACTACTGTCATTTTGAACTTGCTTTGAGTTCGAAGAGGAATTTGATCTCATAGTGTTGGATTCTACGTGGATAACATTTTCATTTTCGCAACTACTCTTAGATGCAAGCCAATCCCTAGTCTTTAGTTGAATGATCCTAGGTAGTGGTTTACTACTACTAGCAGTGCTTTGTAATGTTGTAGAATTCATCACTCTAGGTTTTGTGCCTAAAATTCCGTCTTGTCGAACCTGTGCCTTTTGCCTAGCAGTTTCTAGGTAGTGATTGTGGACCGTTTTGTTTGAACCAACTGATTCCTTAACAGTTTTTATGGTCACATTCAGTGAGCTATTCCTAGAAATGCCAGGTGCTATCACTTTTGGTATTTTAGGCAAAGATGTTGGAGTGACTGGTTTTGTCAAATTAATTGTCACATCAACTGTTGGAACCGTTTGAGAAATTGACATTTTTGGTTGTTCCGAAGTTGATGGTTTTGCAAACTTAGTTTCCGCACCCTGCCTTTTTTGACTCTCAAGCTGAGACTTCAAAAGATCAATTTGTTCTTTCAGTTGTTTGTAAGAACGCTCATACGACAGTTTGTCATACTTGCATTCTTCCTTTTTTGTATCAAGTTGTTTAAAATATGTGCAATTTTGTTTTTCAAGTTTCAAAAGCGCCTTTTCATATTTTTCAACAATTTGAGAAGTCTCAGCTCGAAGTGTTTCTTCATCTTCCACAGAATATGTTTGGTAAATAATTGACATGATATCGGTCGATAGAGCTTCGAAGCAGAGATTGTCATTATGCTTTTCCAAAACTTTTATGTGTTCCAAGTATTCATTAGCTTCCTTCACTAAGGATTTGTGGTCCTTAACAAATTCGGCTGACTCTTTCAAAAGACATCGTTCAACATTAAGAACTACCGCATAAATTGCAGCAATATGTGGATTAATTTCCGATTCAAAAATCTTTTTAATTTCATCCTGAACACCTGGAAACCATTCAAATTTTTGATTATTTGTTTTGGAAGCCACAATACTTTTAAGTGTTTCAATTCTCTTTTTAAGATCAACCAAATATAGTCTAGCTGCACTTGAATCATAAGTGTTTTTAGATGCCATTTGTTCGATGTTAGGCAGATGTTTTGAAACAGCTTTTTGTCTTGTGAAAACCACTGGTTTTTGAAAAAACAGAGGTGACTCCTTTTTAACAAGATGAACCCCAGCAAGTTTGTTTGCTTCATTATAGTCAATGGGTTTTATTTCTGGGTTCCTTTGTCTCATTTTCTTTCTACTCTCTTCTGAAAGCTCAATCGTTTCATCAGAATCATGAACCGAGGAGGGTCATGGATAGCATTTATTAAATTACCATTAAAAAGCACATTCTGTTCTTTCTGAGCTTTCTTGAGAATATAAGGGTTTTTCATAACCGATAGCAACCTTTTTTAATGTATGTAAAATCGGGTTTGGATCATTTATTAACAAGTTAACTGTTTGTGCAGAATGACCCGTTTTTACAAGCAAATTATCCAACTTTGCAATGGTTTCCTTTTTGTCATTGATCTCTTTAAGAAGATCCTTTTCACGTTTTGAAAACCTTTCATTCAACTCGTTCTTTTCTTTTTCAAGATTAGAATAAGCTGATTTTTGTTTTGAAAGCTGGTTGGTTAGTTCAGAAATTTCCTTGTTTAAAGATTTTATTTTGTTGTTCAAGTTGACATCTAGAGTGTCAAATTTGATTTGCAAACGTTTTTCTCTTAAAACAGAATCTCTTAAACTCTTTTCAAGTTCTGACTGTCGATTGTTGTGAAAATCATAAGTTCGTGCATTCACCTTATAACTCTCAAGCTCAGTGGTCAATTTCACATTCGCGGCTTTTACCTCGCGATTGATCTTTTTGACCTTTTCAATCTCTACTTGACAATTTTGAAGTAATGATTCAAATAGAGTACGGGTTTCCTCATCATTAGCATCATTTTGTGCAACTTGAACTTCATTAGGATCCATATATGAAGTTTCACAGTTAACATTGCTATTAACTTATTTTAATGCTACGAGCACCAGTGGCGGAACTAGGAGCCAAGTTCAGGGGTAGCGAAATACGAAAATTTGTTTAGGGGTAGCGAAAATTTGTTTCAGGGGTAGCGAAACCGCCAAAAATGGCAAAAAATGGCCAAAAAACGTAAAAAATGACAAAAAATTTCACTACCGGGTAAAAGTTCAGGGGTAGCGACCGCTACCCCTGGCTTGCATGTACCTCCGCCCCTGATTTTAATGCTACGAGCACCCTAGTTAATGCACATCCCTGCAAAGTCACGTGGGACGATAATGACAAGGGCAAATGCATGCATGACTTTTGTATACACCACAGCAATATCCACCAATTCACCATTGTTTAATTTCTTAACGTATGGTATCTTCCTAAATACAATGGCACTATATAAGAACAAACAAACAAACAAAAGTAAAGGACGTAAGAGCCGCGTCCAAAGAAGCAATATACGTTATTCTGCGTCACAACGAAGCACGTTTGAGCTGGGATTTCTCACGATTAATTTGTCGAGCTTTTTCGACAATAGACTCTGAAACCCATCGGTCGCTGAAGTACGATCCTCCTCTACGGCCACCACCTGTTCGGAAGCCTACACAAATACCTTTGATCGCTAGGGAGTTGTTGATCCTTACGATGGTCCTTTGGCGTCTTAGGGTGGTCCTTCGACATTTTCGATCACCATGGGTCGGTCATTGCTTCATTCATGCCCCGGTTTGGTCGTAATATCAGAGGTTTACGACAAGCGTACATACATGTTCACACTCTGCCTTCCGGTTAACAACGGCTCCAGTCCTCAATAAAGGTCGGACAAGATATTAACTTGATTTAACCTTTACTTAATCCGCTAAACTTTGATATGATTGCTAACCTTTGAGCTCCGATAACTCTACTCCGGTCGTACTTTTACCCTCCGACGTCAATTTCCGAATGACAATATCTGGTCTTTCGGTTAAGGTAATCATATGTTTATGAACGTGTTTACTTTCTCGCATTCTTTGAAGAACCATCCAGATGACTATTCGCATCAATACTCTCTAGTACGCTGTTTTCTGGTAATCAATTTTTTGACCCTTCGGTTACTTGACCTCCATGTTGTTTTCTAAACTTCGTCGTACGGTCGTAACAGCCCTACTCCTCGAGCTTCAACCATTGTATCTCTACTTCGGGTCCGTCTTTTAAGTTTCGTTTCCTGATCCCCGGCCATCAAAAGCCAAATAGGTCAACAACTTACAACCATAAGCCAAAAAGCTACTAAGATTCAAGATACAACACCATCCCAAGATCTCTCTTACTGCACAGAGACGATGGCACTAGTTTTTCAAGGTCGTCAAGAGTGCGTTAGACATACAGCGCCGGTGGTCGATCGGAACGATATTTCCTCTCCTTACCCGAGACCCCTTCGGATGATTAAATACGCATCAAACCTATGGCTGCATTAACTAGCCTTGAAAATCCACCCAGTTGGTTCATCGTCGCTCCGATGCATGTACCCCTGATCGAGGGTGACGCTCGAGCCCCGGCATGCGATCGTCAATCTTATATTCAATTTTAAATAATGGTCTTCGGCTTCCGATCATCAAACTTCCGTTCTTCAGTTTCTAGAGCTCCAAACTCTGATTTTTGATTGATTCCATAATTGGACGAACCCTAGAGACGTCCGTCATTGTCAACCTTCGGAGTATACAATTATACCTCAAATGCCGTAGCATAAGCTAGCGGATTTAAGTACTCGTCATTCTTTGGCTAATGAAGTAATTTTTTTTATTTTATTTTTATGTCGATTTGTCGGAGAACGACTCCCAACACTACCGTCGCACCACCAGCTGCCGATGATCTCGGTCGTCCAACCGCCATCGCTGTTACCAGTTTCCAACCACCAAGAATATATCCCAAACTCCTTTATCAAATAACCACAACAGCAAAGCCAGCTATCCCATCCTCCTCAAAACCGTTAACAATAACAGACAACAACTTATAAACACCACAATCTGTCTCAACTCAACAAAATTCAAAGAGAGGAGTAAAAGATCTCGGGTTTATGAGCTCAAGATAATATCTCTAAAAGATTTAAACAAAACACCCTTCATGGATCTCTGAAACATCCTTATCCGAATAAATACAGAACCATCAAAGTCCATAACAAAATCGATTTTATAACAAGATTAAAGATTTGTGTTGCTTCGGTTTTTTCTAAACAAAATAAATGAAACACCTACCTTGGTTCTAAAAACCGAAATCGGCAACCAAATACGTTTAAAGTTCGTGATTCATGGGTTTTTAACAAAGGAAAAGATTCTCCCAATCGATCGAGTTTTGGTTTGTGAAGACTGAAGAGGATAAAGTTTTTTGTGATAATAAGAAAGTAAACTAAAATATTGAAAGGAATGGAAGTGTTGGTGACTGCAAGAGTAAAGTAGTGGTAATTTTAAAGGGTGATAGATAACGTTAGGGTGGTCCTCCACTCCTCCTAAAGTTGCACTTACATACCCGATTAAAATATGCAAATATTAAATTTAGGCCTTAAATAATTTTTTGAAGGAAATTTTGTAGTAGCTTTTATGAGGTGGTAGTCATATGCCATGACACGAATGACACCCCCCCCCCCCCCCCCCCCCCCCCGGAAGTCACCATTGAATGAAATTTTGCAACTGTTACTCTACTTAACTCATAAACAACGTGTAAAAGACGGTACTTGCTCGTTCGATACCCCGAAGCGCAAAATCACAATTTTGCATTGCACCTTTGATTTGTTCTAAATTTTAAAGTGATCCTTTAAATAAGATATTATAATAATCCACTCATAAATCTTAAATGTGACTTTGTCGGTACAAGTTTAACACCCTTTATTTTTGAGAGAACCAATTCAATGAGTTATTAATTTTCTTGCCATCATGTCAAACATTGACTTGGAGCAACAACGCTAGAAAGTAAAAACTTGTCAATTGATGATCAACCTCTCGGCTACGGTGCCAATGCATTACTTATGGACCTTTGGATCCATGAACATCAATATAAAGAGTAATGCTTTGAGCCACCATTCTTTGCTAGTACCAACAGGAAAATATTTACATCGGACCGGTGTATTAAAATATTGGGACATAATGTTGAATTTACGATAGTTAACATCCGACCGTCAAATATGGAAAACACCATGTGTTGATATTTAACATCCATGGATGACCGTTGCTAATAATTATTGATTATGTTGCTTAATACTTTGTTTTATTTAAGTTCAGCGATACTAATAAGATATAGCACCGTTGAACTGGGGGGAGTATGGTGGTATGATACCTCCACCGGTTATGTTACGGTTCAGTTGTGACCCGATGAAAAACTCACATTGTGTTTAGCAGCCACCCTTGAAAGAGTGCGTAATAGCTCACTGATCGAGCGCTCTTGCGCCGAAGATGGACTTCTATAGAATCCCCATCTACACTCATATTCGATTAGCAGGGAAATTTAGATATATCTTTAGCTTGTATATAACTAGTCAATATCTAATATCACATATACATGTCTTTCTTCCACAATGTTTCTCTCCTATTTTGCAAAAAAAGGAAACTCAGGTAAGTGCTTTTTTATAAACATATGTATAAAAAGAACATATTTCATTTAGCTCCTATCCGAGCTCTCTTCTTGAATTGCTCAAGAAAGATTTTATTCAAGGATTAAGTTATTACTCAACAAAGAAGAATTTAAATTATTAAAAGATAGCTCTGGGTTCGAGTGGCATTTCACCCCTAACCACAACTCATCCGCTGATTCTTCAACATCAGTTGTGACCCGATTTTTGTGTTGATAATTCGATATATATGAAAGCATTGTATTTATCTAATGGGAAAAGGTAGGAGAGCTTTTCATATCTTATTGCGCAAGAATAATTGTGTGAGGTTCCACATGCATAACAATTACAAGCAAAGACAAGGCATTCGCATGGCTCCGGCGGGGATTAGCTACCCCCACTCGGCCCACGCAGCCAAAGTTTTAGCCGAGGCGTATTCGCCCCTAACGGCAATGATTAATCTTCAAAATTCAGCCGAGGCGTATCCGCCCCTAACGGCAATGATTAATCTTCAAAATTTAGCCGAGGCGTATCCGCCCCTAACGGCAATGATTAATCTTCAAAATTTAGCCGAGGCGTATCCGCCCCTAACGGCAATGATTAATCTTCAAAATTTAGCCGAGGCGTATCCGCCCCTAACGGCAATGATTAATCTTCAAAATTCAGCCGAGGCGTATCCGCCCCTAACGGCAATGATTAATCTTCAAAATTTAGCCGAGGCGTATCCGCCCCTAACGGCAATGATTAATTCTTGAAACAAAAAGCCGAGGCGTATTAGCTCCCAACGGCAAGGATTAATCCTCAAAACGCAAAAGAATGTGCCGAGGCGTCTCCGCCCCTAACGGCAATAATGAATCCTAAAAACATAAAAGAATGTGCCGAGGCGTATCCGCCCCTAACGGTAAAAGTTCGTCTTAAAAACATAAAGGGATACCGAGGTATATTCACCCCTAACGGCAACATTCGATCCTAAACTTGTATCTCCGGAGCTATGTAAGTAGCAAAGGAAGCAAAGGGATGATGGAAAAGACATAAATAGTTTTCGGCCTCCGGCCAACAATACACCTAGTTGGTGGTCCACAACCATTCGAAAAGAGTTATGAAAGTGTATGTATAAAGACAAGATATTATTTAAGTATTGCACCATCGGTCTTCAACCGATACTACAATACTGGGGGGACATGATGACGTATGTGGTCTGATGGACCTGATTTGTTTAAAAGAACATTGGCTACACAGTGAATAAACAATACATCACATTTACCCTCACAGAGAAGACGCGCCAATAGGGCGTCCGGGTAAGAAAGCTAATACTAAAGTGCTTCGTGTGGTGTTAACAAACTGAATTTAAGTATAGCATCATTGACTATATCAACAATACTATACTGGGGGGACATGTTGACGTATGTGGTCTGATAGACACTTGGCCTGGATGAAAGGCACTTGGCCGAACGACCAAGATGGAATGCCTGGATGAAAGGCACTTGGCCGAACGACCAATTTGGCCGAACGACCAACTTGGCCGAACGACCAACTGGCCGAACGACCCAAGCCGAATGGCTCAGGTGGAAGGCATCTGGCCGAACCAACTTGGCCGAACGACCCAGCCGAACGACCCAAGCCGAATGGCTCAGGTGGAAGGCATCTGGCCGAACCAACTTGGCTGAACGACCCAAGTAGAATGACCAAGGAAACATTGCAGTTTCCCGCCTAAATGTTTCCCGCCTAAATGTGTCTCTATCACCGGGTAAGGACAAAGAAGCTCACCTATAAATAGAGGGTGCTTACCACTCTCAAACCAGGTTCTTTCCCTCTCTATAATACACACATATATACTCTCTCTCTAGAATCACTCTCAACTAGAGGGTTCATCCCTCCATACTTAGAGGAGATTACTGACTTGACCGTCGGAGGGTGATCCCGGGGCTCCGGCCTCGGGATTCCTTCTAACGGGTTCTTTTATGGTTGCAGCACACTTCACAGCTCGGGACAAGGATGAATGGCACGCGGGAGCCGTTCGGCCTTGCCTAGCGGAATAATGCTTAAACAGTAGACATTAACAACAAATATATAGATGAATATATGCTTTTATTACTAAGGGTTGTGAGTATATATGTGTTTTCTGCAAGAGGAGAGGATGCTCTTGTGTTCATATTCCAACTTGGAACCTGAGCAGTGATGGTGTGAAATGCCTATGGAAGAGCAGTACCATAAGAACCGGAGCGGGATACATATCAGGTGCTCCATAGTAGTGCATAGCTGATTGTTGGGCCGAAAGACCAGCAAATGGGGCCGGTGGCTGTTGGGCTGACAAGTATACATAGGGGACTAGCGGCTGGGCCATAGGAATTGGGCCGGTCCAATAGGTAGGAGTTGGACCACTTGGAGTAAATGAATACAATTTCTGAGCCAAAAAAGGAGTTATCTGAGCTGAAGCATTCGTGCCACCACCATACGTCATCATGGCTAATTTAAGATGACTGACGATGCAATAAGAGTATTAAATAAGTGGCACTAAAGGTTAATATTAAATAACCTGCAATTTAATAAGAGGCGGGAAGCAATATGAACATTTAAATAAGTGGCACTAAAGGAGCAAGCAATGGATGAGAATTAAAGAAATTGGCAAATGCGAAAAGCAAAACCGCTAATTATTAGATAAGCTATGCAAGATAAGCATGCAAGGCATAAACGAAAAAAATAAAATAAAATTGGGATGGTTGTTTAGGATTTTTGGTGATGGTGTTTAGGGTTCTGATTATCATATTAAGTTTGATAATTTCTCATAAGTCTAATTCTCGTTAATCTACTAAAAGTATAAATACAATATAATGGTTTGGAAAGTAATCAAGCATATAAAGAAAATTAATAAAAAATATAGGCTTAATACATAATACATGGAGTGAAAGGGAAAGGTTTGGGACGCTAATAAAAAAAAATTGTGTTCATGAGATTTTTTAGGAGGGGAGAGGAAAGTAAAGGATAGTAAATTACATCAAAATTACTCTCCTAATTTACTTCCTAAATTGAGATGAAATGGAGTGGAGTTGATTTTAAAACTCTTTTTTGTTACTCCATTCTCTTTTCTTTCCAACTCAGGTACACAAGATAAAAAAAAAAAACTTCTTATTCATCTCCTCTTTACTTCACTCCTTTTTCCCTCTCCATCTCTCTTCTTTCCATTTTATACTCAGGAACATAAACTTTCGAGGTTCTATCCAAAATCCAAAACGAACTTGACCCGAAAGTATCAGGTTTGTATCATAAGCGAATTTCATATGGAATTGAAAACTTAGACCATCCGCAATAGATGACCAACAACCGAGTCCTCCCTCACCATGACCGCGGTCACCTTTATAGTACACGTCCCTGACCATGACGTGTCTTGCATGGAAAAGAAGAAAGACTCGGTCATCTGTACGTCGTGTGACTTGTTGTGTGTGAGAGTGTTTTTATTAAGTAGTTTTTGTGGGTTATATTTGTGTTTAAGTGGGGTATGTTTTTGGTGGTGATCGCAGTTGTCTTATTACACTAAGCTGGTTGTGAAGTTGATCATTAAGAAAAAAGACTAAGTTGGCGCTAATATGTGAAAGTGATGACCGCTCTTATAAGGCTCCCTTATCACACTTGGCCTTATAAACAGTGAAACAAATGGTCCATTCTTTGTTGAAAAAAGAACGAAAATATGTGGCTAGTTTAGACTTTTATTTTTACCGGTACCAATATTTTGAAAAAATCTATATAAACGAAATTTTATATATCGGGCTATAGTATGTATTGGATTATTTTATTAAAAGTATAGGCCCGTTTGGTTTAGGGGTATGAGGAGGTTTAGATTTAAAGAAACTTCATAGAAGTTGTTTGGTACACATTTTTTTCGGGACCCGCGGGTATTGAATGAAAGATTCATTCATTGCTATTTTAACATCTTTGGTTAAATCCTACCAATTAGAATTTAGTTTTTATTTTTTCTTTTTTCTGAGTCACATATTTAATTATTCTATCTTTTATCTTTTATTTTTGAATTTTTAAAATAATATATAATATCTCAAATTACATATAAATAATTATATAATTTAAACATTTTTTAATTTTCTCTCTCCTCATTTTCTTTCAAACTTTTCCCAAATCCGAATCCAATTCCATTCCCACTTACAAACCAAACGCACCCTATGTTTGAAACCAATAATACAGCTACTTGGCTTTTATTGGGACAAAGGAGTTACCGTACGTGTTGTGTTTCACTGTGTTTAAAGTAATGAGTAAATTACAGTTCCTGTGGTTTGCGTTATTTCCTCTTTAGTTCATTAACTTTTTTTTGATCCAGATAGTCCTCGGTTTTGAAACCTTTATGGTGTGTTCTCGAGTTATATTTGGAGGGGAAGAGAGAAGAAGAGTTAGGAGAGAAAAGAAAGGAAGGAGTATAGAAAGAAAGGGGAAGATGTATAATGTGTTATTGAGTTCATTTCCTTTCAAATCATATCCCAAAAGTGAGAGGAAAATTTAAAGTTAAAAAAACCTCATATCTTCTTTTTAGTTTCTTTCACTTTTTTTCCTTTCTTATTTAAAAAAATCTTGATAACACAATTATTTTTCAACTTATTTTCTTTTTTTTCCTTTCTTTTATAAATTATTCTTAAGAACACATGTTAATTAACACTCACTGTCCTTTGATCAAACGAACATTAAATTTGACCGTTAAAGCTCTTGCACATGGTATAATTGTCGCTTTACTATAATAGTTTCTTTTGGCCCACTAATTTTAGTAACGAAAACCTAGCTTACAACAAAATAAGCATACCTTACAACTTACTTGTTAGGTCACCATTTTACAACATAATACCATAGAATCTTAGAGAGAGAAAGAGAGTAGAGAGAGAGAGAGAGAGTGGAAGGAACTCTTATGAAATGAAAATGAATAAACTTTGATATGCAAGAGAACCAACACCCTCCTTGGAGGGTTACATCACTATTTATAGTTCTTAGTCTAGGGCTTCACATAACTTTAGACTTGTACACATATAGCCCCTAGACTTTGTAATATCATGTAAACTAAACATAAACTATGTTAAAACATCATATAAATCATATACTAATGCAACCTGTTACAAAACTTAATGACCTACACTTGATATGAATAAAGTACGATCCTAACAATCTCCCCCTAAGTGTTGGTCATCAAAGGTTGCCCGACGTCATGATCTTTATCATCTTGATCTTTTGACTTTTGTAGCTTTAGACGTCTTCAAAAAATGATAACATGATAGATATATTCCATTGTTCTTTGTGCTTTGTTCTTGTTGTTGTTGTTGTGATTGTATTATGAAGTTGTCTGCCTTTCGTCACTTCTTCGTCTTTCGGTGGTGGTCCGCCATTCCAACATGCTCATACGTCTTTGGACTTTGAGATTCATACTTAAGCGATTCCCTGTCTTTCACTTAGATCTTAGTCTTTTTACTTTGTAGATTCTTCTTTTTGGCGTAGAATCTTTCTTTGAACTTTGTGATGCCTAGATCTTTGGGGAGCTTTCATTGACTTTCTGATGTAAGTATGAGCATGTGGAATACATCGTCATGGAGGTGAGTAGCAAGTAAATAGTTAGCAATAAAACAACCGGTACTTACAGGTTTGGAATTAGAGATCGTCGCGAAGACTCCTTCTGATTCCTTACCAAGACCGTTCCCAAATCAGATACCCCCGAGAGGGCTTACAAGATCTACCGAAGTAAATCAACGATTGGGTGAGTCGCTGGAGATCACCCCACGACTGTAGACCCTTTTGGAATTATGCAACCGGTACTTACAGGTTCGGAATTAGAGATCGTCAACAGCATAGTGTGAAGACTCCTTCAAACCCTTACCAAGGCCGTTCCCGAATCGGATGCCCCCGAGAGAGCTTACAAGATCTACCTGAGTAAATCAACGATTGGGTGAGCCGCTGGAGATCACCCCACGACTGTAGACTGTTTTGGAACCACCGCGAATACTAAGCGTAACCCACAAGGAGTTACCGAAGTGACCTGCTGTCAGGGCTGTTAGATGTTGACCCTGGTAGGATTTCAGTTCAATCATTGAGAAATACCTAAGTAAATTCTCTCATAAACGTTCTAGGCAGATTGCTAAGATCTGCGAAGGACTCCATAATTTACAACTGGTGTCCATTGATGTAGAACCACCAGTGTAGAAATATTAAGTGTTCCTAAGAGATCTTTGATGTATCTCGTGGCTCTAGACTCAATAAGTGCACATTTGGTTTCCTATGCGGAGATTAGGGAGAGGTCTCCTGTTTCGATATCAACCATCTCTAAGAGATAAGTCGATAGATTACTTCGGTTCCCCGTGAGAACGAAACAAATACCTTTTGAGAGATATCTGAGTGGCTAGAAGGTTTTAGTGTAGTGCGTCACTGGGTCCATGACGTCTTTGTTCTTCAATACCGGTGTTTTCGTAGCAACAACCAGTAGCATATGAGTTGAACCCGGTGTCTTCCCTAAGGTTGATCAAGTGGAGGGCTATTTCTTTTCACCCTTTTCTTTGCTTTTCTTTTTCATTCTTCAACCCCTTCTTTCCCTTTTATTCTTTACTCCTTTTTTTTTTTTTTTTTTTTTTTTGACTTCTAGTTCTAAACTATTGATATTGTCCTTGGGTAGATCCCTCCGGCTCTGGCGGATCATAGGAAGGTTTTTCCTAACCTTAGTCACCTTGTATCTTCATGACTATCCTATTATTGCCAGTTATTAACCAAATATTTGAACATCTCTCAAAGTGCTTCATGATTATGAAAAATATTAATTTAACACTTTGAGAGGTTTTGTTACTTTATGAAGGGCTCCCCTGCACATGTGCTCATGAATTGTTTATGAAATTTGCACATTCGGGAGGAGCTAGCACTTTTGAATTGATCCACTCTTAATAGACATATACTCTAGGGACACATTTACGTGGCTAGTTAAAGGGATGCATTATCAGCTTTTAGGTGATAACTAGCCTTAATAACTAACTTGAAGTTGTTGACTTTCCTTATAAAGGAAGTTGTACCCATCTAAGTATACACCTACGAAGAGCTTCTCGAAACGGTACTTTCTACTTGGATAAATCCTTTCGAATAATAACATTTGTGTTTCGTCAATTCTGAGTCGAGTTCGAACGAGATTATTACTTTTAGCATTCATGAACATTCATATTTTAATCACATTTCTCTTCTCCCCCTCAAAAATAGCATATTAAATGGTGTTTTTTGTGAAACTTTTGATTAAAATATGCTTTTTGAGTCTTATGGGGAGAATCCAACAAGAACTTTGACATTTAGAACAATGGTTTTCCAAGTGCTCCCCCTCAACAAGTTAAAACTTATTGAGGTGAAATACTTGTCTTTTGAGTAGAATTGAGAAATTATAGAAAAATTAGATTAATTCTACTCAAAAGTAAGAAGCTTTCGCTCCTTATATTAGGATTGAGGCGCTGATGCGTACCTCAGAGTCCTTTCTATACAAGAACGGGTTGTACACTGTTATGTGTGCACAAACCATAATGTTAATAAAAAATGATTGAAATGATGATGAAAATAAACAAATTATACCACACGATCTGGACGACGGTAAGTGAGAATGTTCGGATTTAACATAGCTTTCCAAACGCCTCATTTGTTCTCTCAAGTTTACCCTGTAGTCAATCCTATCCATGAACTTTAACGCTTCCTTCACGTCCTGTTTAGACCATCCCACATTCAACTTTTGATCGTGCTGCTTCAACCTTTTTTCGAGCTCTGAACGGACAAGTAGTAACGTGTGATCCCCGAACTTGTGAAGTTCCTGATAACCCATGAATCTGTGATAACCCGAGCTGCTTTTGTACAAAAGACCAAATGGCTTTTTGTTGAACTTGTATAGCCTCATATTAGCTATGCCTGGAATTGTCAAATTTGGTGCAGTGATGTTGAGTCGAGTCTGATAACTTTCAGCACCTAACTGAGCGTCTTCAACTCTTGCCCTGATGACTATCTGACGAATAAATAGCAGAACGGAGTTGATGATGTCATACTGAAGGTTACCAGACAGGTGCTCAAGTTTCCCTTGGATCTTTAGCAAGTACATATCTTCGATGTCGTTGAGGTTCAGTCGATGATAGTCTGCTTCACTGAATGAGTACACTTGGTCATCATGTCTTCTCACCACTATTTCATCCAAAAAATTGTATCCAAATCTGCTTTCTGTCTTGGGAACTTCTTTTACACCAAGAATTCTGAGCTGTGAGAAGACCCTTTTCTGTGTTCTGATTACCAGCTTATACTTGTAAAACAATTGACGCATCTCTGGCCAGTGAGAAGTACCCAAGGATGCTGCCGCATTGTATTTGACAATTGATGAAGCATAGATATCTTTAATTTGTAGCTCGAGATCGGGTAGGGGATACCTTGTAGCTTTGTACTTGGTAAGAGATGAAGCATAGCGTTTCTCTTTGTCCGTGTTCCCATAAATGAGGTATTCTCGATCGTGGTTGAAGAAATGCTTGACCGGGATCTTGAGGTTGTGTGGAAGACCAATGAGAGGTAAAGGTTGTGAATAGTCTGGAAATTTGAAAGTGTCCGGTACATGAGCAGGTAGGTTTGCATCCAATGACACATTTTCGGACAATGCACGAGCAACTTCTTCAACATTGTATTCAAACTCAAGTTGAGTTGTGGTACATGTTTTGTACTCCGTGAATCCTGCCTTTCGAATGTTCACCAAGTCTGAGAGTTGAAGTTTCTAAGTCTTCATCACTTTCTTGATCCTTTTAGCGAAGTTAATCACGGACCCTTCAATTGGCTCTTCTGACTCAGGAATATCCGGATGTGCATCGACCATTTCATTGAACCAGGCAAACGTTGGTGCGGAGGAATCAATCCATTCAGGAGCTGGAACCATTTCAGCATCCGATGGAGGTGCAGTAACATTCTCAATCGGTACTGGATGAATGTAATCAAAGGTTTCAGCTGCATCATGTTCACCTTGATCCTCTGTGTGTTGCATTGGGATTTCATCGTCTGCTGCTGTACTGAATCTTGTTGTTGAACGTTTAGAGGTATGACCAGATGTTCTTTTTCTCTTGTCCTGTGGTTTTGGGTTGTCATCGGGATCAGAATCATCACGGTGACGCTTAGATGGCTTAGTCTTCTTGCATGATTCACCCTTCTTCTCAGCTTTCTTTATTGACTTAATCAATGCCTTTTTAAGCTCTTCCTCCTCTGGATCATTCATAACAGCTTCCAACAGTTTTCCTTTGAGTTTGTCAGTAGAAAGTTGTGATGGTTGTGAAGGTTGTGTCTGAAGAGTAACTGAAGTAGTTTGTAACTGTTGTGCTACAATCTCTTGCAAATTGTCTTTGACATATTGATTCACTGCATTCGGGAGATGTTCACTTAAATACTTTCGTACTTCTTTAGGTAACTTCTTATCAACCCTGTCACCTACTGCTTCATCAATGTTGCAGCGTTTGAACTGATCAAGCTCGTCTTGTTGAGTTTTAATTTTCCCTTTCACTTCCTTGAGTTGCTCTTGTAGTGATTTCAACAAACTCGGATGAACGACTACTTGTGAGGTTTGGGTTTGTTGAGGACGAACTTGTTTTGGCAAAGTGAGTTGAGTCTTAGAATGCTGATCAAGAGAAGGCGTGTTTTGTTGATATTGTACTAGGGTTCGATCTGGAGTAATTTAATCATCTCCAGTGATATCAACATTTGTGTCATCTTGGTCATCATCGTCATCCTGTTCATCATCATCACCTTCCGTTTCATCATCACTTTCATCATTCTCTTCTTCTCCTGATTCTTCATCTGTTTGCTTTTCTTGATCTGTATTGACTTTTTCTGTGTCATCATCACTATCATTTTCTTCTTCTTCTTCCGACTCTATGTTATCACCACTGACTGCTTCTTTTTCAATCATCTCCTGATCACTTTTGTCTTGATCATCTCCAGTGAGTTGTTGATCTGAACTGGAAGATACTAATTCAGCATCAGTTTCCTCATTATCGGTATGTGATAGAGTTTGAGAACGGGTTTCTTCTGATCTTTCTTCCTCTGTTTCAGATACAGGTTTATCCGCTTCAAGCTCATGAGTGCCATAACCTTCACCTTTCTTATTAAGTTTAGCTATCCTTTCCTGTTCCGAATGTCTGCTTTCCCTCAGTGTTAGTTGCATTTGTTCATCTTCTTCTGATTCTGACATTGGAGAGAGAATAGGTTCAACATCTTCTGCAATCGCTTTGCCTTTTCCCTTGGAAGCTTCCTTTTCTGTAACTTTGACGATCTTTTCAGTTTCTACTTTAGCTTCCTCATCAGTCAGTTCATCGCGAATAGTAAGCTTCTTCTTGGGTTGACGAGTGTTTTTCTTAGTTCTCGATTTGGGAGCCACCTTGCCTTTCGTTGCACCTTTGGCAGCTGGTTTGGTTTTCTTCACAGTTAAACCGACTGAGTTAATTTTCTGAGCATTGACATAATCCTCAAATGCCTTGGTATTACGAACAGCTTCAGTTAATAATACTTCAGGAATTCTCATTCCTTGTATTTTGGGATTAGTTCTCTGAATTCTGGCTCGTGAATACATTTGATCCATGGCTAGTGTGTGCTCTTTATCCCCAACTCTTGGATCAATCTCAGGATCTTTGTGCATGAAGCGTTCTATGAGAAGTTTGGTATACCGACAAAATGGGATCCTTGAGTTTGAAGCATTCTTAAACTGATGACTTTTATGAACCATGTCAATCCAAATTAATTGTGCGTAGTCTATGTTGGCTACTTTAACTACACCCCAGTAGATTTGCATGAATTCAAGAGATGGATGTTCGTACCCGGTTTCTCTGCCAGTTAAACAGTTGGTGAGGATTGAGTACAATGTGAGCCATGGTTGAGGGATATATTTTCTATCAATTGAAGATAGGATGGTGATCGGTGTTACTGATTCATCATATCCTAGTTCACGAAGAAATCTGACAATCTCATCATATGAGGGAAATGGAGCAAATACTTTGAAGTTTCTGGATCCTGGTGCAGGTAAACTAAGAACAGAGCGAAGGGTTTTGACATCAAACTGAATGGTTTTCTTATCAAGGCAGACTGTCATGGTTTTATCGTCATCACTGACTTTAAGAGATTCCCAAAACTGAGTCAAGTAAACTTCGGGCACAATGCTTGAAGTAGTGAGTGTGTGTCGAATGAAATTTTTCTTCAGGATCTCCACGACAATTTGGCATGTTGGATGACACGGGAGTTTTTCAAGGTCAATCTTTAGATTTGAATTGCTGACCGCTCTTTCTTGTCCTTGAATTAACTCATGCCTAGGAGTGGTTCTTCGAGACATTTTGGTACCTGAAGCATCTCGTTAGATATTAGTGAGTTTTTGAATCGAACTGAAAACCACACAACACTAATCATCATAACCAAGCTAGACACTCTTGTCACAACAAACATGCATAACCATTATTTGACATGCCAAGAATAGAACATATTCGATAAAGTCAAATAGATCACGGGTTACTTGACAAAATAAACCAAACAGACAATGCATACTAGATAATCAGAAAACATGCTAACTTGATAACAAAAGCTAATCTAACTCAAACGAATTTTAAAAAATTTGGGCAGAGTTTCGTTACATAGTGAGTGATAAAAATAAGAACCCATACTCGATGGTTCTTTAGAAACACTCCTGACTCGGAGAAAACACAAAGTAATATGTCAACTTGATGAATAACAAGTAAAATTTCTTAGCTGATAAATCCTTACTCGACAGACAGCTTACTCGATAAGCTTTGCCAAAAAAATTTACTTACTCGATAGTGACATAACTCGATAAGCTCAACACAAAAATAGCCTAACTCGATAAACGCCTAACTCGATAAACGCTTAACTCGATAAGCATAAAAAATAAAAACCAGGCTAACTCGATAACTACTATACTCGATAAGCTTAACTGATTAACTCGATAAGTGCAATGTAAGATCTTACTTGATAATCATACCAAGACACTTACTAATTCAATAAGCCAGATCTTAAAACCTTACTCGATAAGCATGATGTAGCAGCATTCTAACTCGATAGAATAAGATTAAACACTTACTCGATAAGCATCAAACAACCAATCCTAACTCGATAAGTCTACACAAACAGTCCTAACTCGATAAGCACATACTTACTTGATAAGCATAGAACCGTTTACCTTGCTCGATAACTTCCATTGCCCGATAAGGTGTTTAACTTTTGACTTATTCGATGAATAGAAACAATTTTTATCGTGTAAGATTTTAAAAAATCTTACTTAACAAAAAATTGTTTTTATGCATCGAGTAAGTAAAAGCTAAGTACTTTACTCGATAAATGTGGTTACTCGATGAGGTTTGTAACTTGATAAGGCCATTTAACACTTGATACACTTGAGGGAAATGTTGCTTAGCCGACAATCTCACCCTTACTCGATAGAATCTAAAGATTTTAGCCAAGTATTTGAAATTTTTTGGTTCTAAGATTCGTGTAACGGGCATAGCATAGTTTGTTGTATAATATGATCCTAATTCACATTCCAAACCCACATGTTTCATAAGCCTAACACAAAATTTTCAATAGTGAAAATAAATAGCAAACGATGTGATTTTCTAGGCAAATGCAAACCAACGAGCAAGAAACATGTAACAAATATTTAGGAAGCATAAACAAACATCAAGCAACAAGCATAACACATAGCCACACCACCAATCACCCCTAACGATTTTGTCGAGCCTTTTTAAACCCTAAACCTCTAATTTACTTAATTCTAATGATATATGGACTAAAGTAAACATGAAATCCCTTAAATAAGCTTAGACAACATCACGTAAGCATATTTAATTAGCCTAACATCACAGAAACAAGAAACCCCCAATTTCAATCACATAAACCCTAAGTTTCTATTTGAACATTTAAACACATAATTGAAAGAAAAGAAATAGGGGCGAGGCATAGAATGGATTCAAGGAACACAAAATTATGCTTACAATTGAAGAAAAATGAAAAGCAAAAATTCTTGAATGGAGGTCGTGAAGGAGAAAAAAAACGGGGCAGCGTGTGTGTGTGTTTTTGTTTTTGTGTTTTGAAAAAAAAATAAAGCTTTGGGCTTATAAAGGTGGAAGTTTTGGCAGTTTGGCAAAAATGGTCCCTTAACCTTTATTTTTCCAAAAACAAACACATAAACTTAAAAGAATAAGTGTATAGATAGTTTTTAACCCTCGAGTATTTACGTTACATAAATATTAGTCCGAGTTAACCATTATTTTGAGTGAGCATTTTGTTTCTCCCCCTTGAACCAACAAAAATAGTATTTGACGATAAATAACACATTTTGGTGAAAAAGATAAACGTGATGAGAAAAGCTATAACTGAAGAAATGAAGAAGAATTATACACTTTATTATTAAAATTTTATCTCCCCCTCAAGATATGTTTTCTTAAGAATATAAGACTCATTTTGAAAAACATATCTTGAAAAGGTGAGTTTTAAAAAAATTAACTAAAAGAAAATCTTTTTGTTGATTTTATGGTTTTATATTTTTGTATTTTGTTTTTGAATAAATATTTACATTTTGTTTTTGGTGTTTGACTCACTTAACTGTTTTTGAGAAAGTTTTGCAAATCTTCCGGAGTCAAACACCGCATACCAATTTGGTGGACCAAAGAGGCAAACCTCGACGGAGGTAGAGCCTTAGTTAATAGGTCTGCCAATTGGTATTCAGTACCAATAAAGTATAATTCAATTGTACCCCTTTCGACATGCTCCTTGATGAAATGATAACGGAGATCGATGTGCTTTGACTTAGAATGCTGAACGGTGTTGCAAGAAATTGCTATGGCACTTTTGGAATCACAATACATCGGAATCTTGTTGAACATGTATCCGTAGTCCATTAGTTGTGATCGCATCCAAATGACTTGAGCACAACAAGCGGACATGGCTACATATTCTGATTCGGTTGATGATAGTGAAGTGCAGTCTTGCTTCTTTGACTGCCAAGACACGATCTTATCTCTGAGAAACTGAATACCTGATGCGCGTGATGTGTCGTTGCGGTTTAGCAGTTTTAATGCCTACTCAAGTTTTAAATTTATATTTAGCCGACTTATCAATAACACACACACTTAACGAGCAGTGTACCCGGTCAGTATGAAGATAATGGTAAGTAGAGTGTCGATCACTAAGAGTGGAACGTATAATCTCGTTAATCTAATCAGTATTTTAATATCCTAACGCAAGGGGGTTTCAGCCTGAGAGACTGACACGGTTTGTTTGCAATTAAATAATAAAATAAACCAATAGGCACGAATCAGCAAGTAGCACACACGTACACAGATAGATACTTGAGACAATAAGAGGGCTGTCCTTATGATTAAGTAGATTGTCACTTGTTTTATTGATAGCTTTATATGAAGTGTATGTAATTAACCCTTTCTCGTTGGTCCTATTCTTATCGGCGAGTAAACCCTTAATGATTACTTATGTCTAAAAGTTATTCCTAAGTGATCAATTTAGAAACAACCATGGGAGCCACATTATGTCCCGCAGTCAAATGCCCGCAAGCCACTAATAAACACAGAGGTTATCAATGCACTAATAAGTAGTAACCAAAGACATCAACATATAAACTTTAATTGATGGGAAAGCAAGTATTAAAGGGAGTGCAATCTTTCGTTGTCACATTACACAAGCCACCAATCCTGATGAATTAAAGTTTGCTAACACAATAAAACAAAACTACTTAATGAATTAAATACATGCAGCACCTTCTTACAGCTCTTGTATCTTTGATTTGGGTGTGTCTTGTGCTGCCTCCTTGACTGAATTCGTCCTAGGGTTTCTGCTGTTCGGTCTTCTAAACTCTGATAATTGCCCCGAAATTCGTCTGGCCTTGGGGTATTTATAGTTTCTGTCTGAGGGAAGATGCGGCGCATCTACTTACTAGATGCGGCGTATGTACTTAACTTCGCGTGGGGTCCAAGATTATAATATTCAGAAATATTCGTACACCGCCAGAAGATGCGGCGTAACTCCATGATTAGATGCGGCGCATGTCCTCTTGTATCTTGGATCGTATCTGGTGATATCTTGATAGGGATACGGCGCATGTCATGAGTGAGATGCGGCGCATCTGGAGCAGATTAGTCTTGATCTTCTTCATTTCAGTAGACTCTTCACTTAATGCATGTTTTGCTCCATTATTAGTCCAAAATCGCCAAGTTTCACCAAATGCTTGTTTTTACCTGAGAATTACAAAAGTAAACGATTAAGTATCAATCCTCATACATAATATAGTAAAACAAGTCAAATTAATAGGATAAATGATAGTAATAAAATGTACTTATTTGAGTTCATCAAATATCCCCCCACTTGAACTTTACTTGTCCCCAAGTAAACCTTAGATTAAATCTTATGAAAATGTATCCTAAGAGATGTTAGGATTTATTTTTATATTTAAGCATGTATTCGTTTATTTCATAATCACACAACTAAACACTTAACGATTTAGAAGTAAAATAAAATATTCGATAAAAGCAAATCTAATCGTTTAACTGTCCAGTCGCGACGAATATTCTATCATAAGCTTGGCAAGTATACACATCTCCACCACTAAAGCTAAGGAATAACAAGTCTAAAGCGGTAAAAAGGGTTTTTATAGGCTTAAGGGTTAATTATTCTTTTTTACTATCAATCTCAAATTCCAGAAAAGGCGACAAAATCACAAATACATGAACGAATCCATGAACACGATACTTGCAATTGCTCAAATCCTTAACTCGAATAGGCTAAAGATAGGTCCAAACTTCACCAATAATAATATATCAAAAAGGGCGACAAAATCATAAATACATAGCCGAATCCACGACTACGATACTTAAGATTGCTCAAATCCCTAATCTCAATAAATCAAAGGTTCGGTTGGATAAAGAATAATGAAGGGCATGGATAACATTTGGGATATAAATTGGTGTAAAATGAAAAATAAACAAAACAAATAAATTAAAATCCTAAGTGTGGTTAATCACTATCCCAACCATCCCATGAATAAGACTCATATCATTGAATAACTCACGCTTTAACACTTGAAACACATGCTTTAGGTAGACACGAATTATACTCAACAAGATCTTAATCAAAGAATAAACCTTAATTGGCGTTCCCATAACTGCCAATTCCCATTCAATCCATAGATATAGTACAACAAATAGTGGCCATATGAACCACTTACATAACTTTACATTGTTGGCTTAAAATAAACATCCAACTCTTTTTTTTTTCTTTTTCTTTTCTTTTTTTTTTTTTTTTTTTTTTTAACTTGAAACATAAACATAGATGTGTAAAATTTCACCACATCACTATAACTTTCTTTCCGGATAATTTTTTCATTCTTTTCATACTTTCAGAAATAACGGTAATAGCGAAAGTAGTAAACACACGAAAAATAAACTCAAAAATATACAATATTTACTTTCACTCCAATTGCATTGTGCAATTTCCCGACCTAACCAAAGATAATGAATTACGCACGCGAACACAGGTAATGTAAGGAAACACACTTTGCCTATAGCAATTAACCAACCACGGACTTTAATCTACAGGGTAGGCTAAGGTGTAAGGGTGTAACGAAACATTTTAAACATAGGTGTAAGAAACGAAAGGAATGGCTCTGAGTGTTTTTCTAGGGGTATCTTACTCTAAAAATGAGAGTAACAAAAGGGTTTATACGGGGGTTAACTAACCAGTGTAGTTAGCTAATAACACATAACATATAATAGGCTATTTGGGTGTAATCCTAGAAATTTACCAATTTAGACAAGTCATTCCAATTATATAAATAATACTCATTATGGTGGTCTCGAATAGTATACAAGCCAAGTTCTAAAGTTTACAAGTCACCGGCACACTCATAGATTTGTGAATTTTGGAAAATCACAATTTTTGAAAATAACGTCATGTGTGCAGTTATGCAACTTAGATCTTAAACAAAAACATGCTAAAAAATTTTTAAGTTTGATATATTAAGCACATTTTAAGCATAATTTTTGAAAAAGTTTAGGACAAGTAAGTGTTAAGTGTTCTAATTCTCCAATCCCCCCACTTAAGTTAAACAACGTCCTCGTTGTTTGTATAAAAGGTTAAAAACTGGAAAATAAAAGAATTAGAACAGAAAAACTCCCCTGAGATTTGCTCGGTATGATCCTCCATTTGTATAAGAGCAAAAATCAACTTCTTGTGGATTAGAACGTTAAAGCTTCATACTTGATGTATCCACAGGAAATTCAGAAAACTATAATACCACCAACACTTTAAAACACACCTAAGATAAGAAAGGTTCAAGCTTGCATAATACATTAGTAGTTAGATAAAAATAAAACTTAAAAATTAAAACTGAAAATCATCAGGTCAGTCGATGCGCCGTATCTTATGGAAGAAGATACGCCGTATCGAGCCTGGAATAAATACGGATCAGAATAAAGATGCGCCGCATCCTTAACCAGGGATGCGCCGCATTAAAATAAACTGATAAATAGTTTTAAAGTCGAAAATAAAAAAAATAAATGCAGAAAAATTAAAATAAGATATGACCATTGCAGGAGATGCGTCGCATCTCAGAATTGAGATGCGCCGTATCCTCATGCGGCCTGGACTGACTCGACACAGAAAACAGAATAATAAAAATTCTCCGGGTTGTCTCCCGGCCAGCACTTGTCTTTATTCCAGAGTCTTCAAGTTAGACTCACATTCAGCTCTTTACTCCAATACTTCAGGTTCAAACTCCACCACCTCGTTCTCATTATCCTCAATTTTATTATCAAAGTAAGTTTCTTCACACCTAGCAAGCATTTTATCAAGTTTAAAGAGACAATCATTAAATGAGTTACCGAACACCGAAAAGTCGTCCATGAAGACTTCCATAAAGTCTTCTACCATATCATGGAAGATAGCCGTCATACAACGTTGGAAAGTAGCAGGGGCGTTGCATAGTCCGAACGGCATTCTCCTATAGGCGAAGGTTCCATAAGGGCAGGTGAAAGTCGTCTTCTCTTGATCCTCGGGGGCAATGGGTATTTGGAAGAAACCTGAAAAACCATCCAAAAAACAATAATAATCATATCCTGATAGTCTTTCTAACATTTGATCAATAAATGGAAGAGGGAAGTGATCTTTTCGCGTAGCATCATTGAGTTTGCGGTAGTCGATGCAAACTCTCCATCCGGTAACAGTTCTTGAAGGGATTAGCTCATTGTCGTCATTGAGTACTACCGTCATTCCTCCTTTTTTTGGTACAACGTGGATAGGACTGACCCACGGGCTGTCGGAAATTGGGTAGATAAGTCCGGAGTCAAGTAACTTTACGATTTCATTTTTCACCACATCTTGGACTTTTGGATTCAAACGCCTTTGAGGTTGGATAGTTGGTTTGAATTCATCCTCCATAAGGATTTTATGTGTACAAAATGACGGGCTAATTCCCTTAATATCAGACATACTCCATGCTAATGCTCCTCTTCGTTTATATAGTACCTGCAAAAGAGACTCTTTTTCTTTTGGCGTTAAGTCAGATGCAATAATAACGGGTGAATTAGTATTTCCGTTTAAATAGGCATATTCCAAAGTAGAAGGAAGATCCTTAAGCACAGGTTTAACATTATCAATTTCAGTAGCACTAGCGGAATAAACCTGTTCTTTAATTACACCGCTGCTGTCATCAGATAGATGCGCCGCATCGAGGTTTTCGATGCGCCGTATCGCATTACATACAGCAGAATCAGCAGCTAAATTATAATCAATAGTATTCTCATCAACTTGATCTTCTATAGCAATTGTGTTTTCTAAATTTTTAAGCAGAAAAGAATCAAGCAAATTATTTTTTAACAATCTCTGAGTAAATTGATTAATCGTGTCATCAGAAACATCGATGTTATAGCATTCATCATCATCGGAATTATCTTTACTCATAGATTGTTCCATGTTAAACTCAACCTCATCTTTTCCTATGGTAAGAGTTATTTTTTTATTAAAAACATCAATTATGGCCCTAGCAGTGGCTAAAAATGGACGTCCTAATATTATAGGAGTTCTAGAATTTTCAGGCATATCAAGGATAACGAAGTCGATAGGTAATTCAAATTTATCAACTTTTATTAATATATTTTCCGCTATTCCTAATGGGTATTGTATGGACCTATCAGCTAGTTCTAAGCACATCCTAGTAGGTTTTGGTTCACCAAGACCTAATTTATCATACATAGAAGAGGGCATAAGACTTATACTAGCTCCTAGGTCGGCTAAGGCATTTTCAATATGCAAATTTTTAATTTGACAAGGAATAGTGAAACTCCCTGGATCTTTTTCTTTAGACGGAAGTTCGTTGAGCAATGCCGCCGAGCTTCTTTTCCCCATTGTTACGGTGCAAGCCTCTTCAAGTTTAGACCTGTTTGTAAGCAAGCTTTTCAGATATTTGGCATATTTCGGCATTTGCACTAGGGCTTCCATAAATGGTATGCTTAGCTGCAGCTGCTTGAGATTCTCCAGGAATTTCTTTTGATAGGCATCTTCTTTCTCTTTCCTTACCCTATGTGGGAATGGTGGTGTTGATCGTTTAGGTTCAACAGAAGGTTCTCTTCTAATTACAGGTTCTGGATCAGTCTCTTTTGGTTGCTCTTGCTCAGGTGGTAAAGATTCAGGGGAAATTTTGTTTATACTGTCATCCTTGGGTGTTTCTCCGATTTGAAAGGTTGACTTTCCGCCTCTAGTTGTAATTCCTTTCAGATCGTGCCTTACCAAAAGAACCTTGTTAAGCACTGTTGACAATTGGTGCACTTCAATTGCCAAACCATTGATCAAATTGTTTTGTTCCTTTAGTAACAGCTCATGACTGCCTTTGAATTCAGTGATAAAGTTCCTTGCTTCATGATGTTCTTGTTCATTGGCTTGAGCGATTAGTAGTGCAAACTCTTCCATAGTAAGGTTTCGTTGTGGTCTTCCGAACCAGTATGGGAAAATATCGAACATTGTTCCTGAAAATTAAGAACAAGAAGATTTCAAAGTAAAAGCTTCCTAGTATAAGGGTAAGTCAGAATATTTTCCGTTCGGAAATTAGAAAAGAATAAAAGTTGCTGATATCTGCAGACGATGCGCCGTATCCAAAAAGTAGGATACGCCGTATCTTATAATCGTTAAAATTTAATCAGACTTTATTCAGAAAATAGATATGCCGCTTTAGAATTTAAGAATGCGCCGTATCGAATTAAATAATCAAAAATCAGCTTATCTAATTAAAATTAAATGCGTCATATTAACGAAAGTTAATGCGCCGTATTTTCGTTACGTTTCAAAATACAAGATTTTTGATTCAGAAAGATGCGCCGTATCGATATGGATCGATGCGTCGTATCTGTTTAATAATTCGCAAACTGTTTTTAATTAAAATAATAGATACGTCGTATCTACGAAAGCAGATGCGTCGTATGGCGTTAACGTTTAGAAAAATTTTTATCAAAATCAGATACGCCGTATCTTCAAAAGAAGATGCGTCGTATTACTTTATCGCTTAGAAATTTTTTTTTATTAAAAACAGATACGCCGTATCTTGGGGAAAAGATGCGTCGTATCGAATTAATTAAACGCGTTGTATTTTATAAAAATTGAACGCAATACGCCGTATCTGAGAGATCAGATGCGCCGTATCGTTCGATTTAGCACAGTACAACGATAGCAGAACAGAAAAATACGAAAAATAAAAACAAAAAATTAAACACACAAACAAAAATAAACACACAAAAAATAAATATTAAAGCAAACAAATAACACACAAAACAACAAATATGCAAAATAGTACAATGATGCAATTAATCTAATAAAAAGAAAAACCTAATTAAAATACTAATCAAATTAACAGAAAATAACAATTCACTCCCCGGCAACGGCGCCAAAAACTTGATGCGCGTGATGTGTCGTTGCGGTTTAGCAGTTTTAATGCCTACTCAAGTTTTAAATTTATATTTAGCCGACTTATCAATAACACACACACTTAACGAGCAGTGTACCCGGTCAGTATGAAGATAATGGTAAGTAGAGTGTCGATCACTAAGAGTGGAACGTATAATCTCGTTAATCTAATCAGTATTTTAATATCCTAACGCAAGGGGGTTTCAGCCTGAGAGACTGGCACGGTTTGTTTGCAATTAAATAATAAAATAAACCAATAGGCACGAATCAGCAAGTAGCACACACGTACACAGATAGATACTTGAGACAATAAGAGGGCTGTCCTTATGATTAAGTAGATTGTCACTTGTTTTATTGATAGCTTTATATGAAGTGTATGTAATTAACCCTTTCTCGTTGGTCCTATTCTTATCGGCGAGTAAACCCTTAATGATTACTTATGTCTAAAAGTTATTCCTAAGTGATCAATTTAGAAACAACCGTGGGAGCCACATTATGTCCCGCAGTCAAATGCCCGCAAGCCACTAATAAACACAGAGGTTATCAATGCACTAATAAGTAGTAACCAAAGACATCAACATATAAACTTTAATTGATGGGAAAGCAAGTATTAAAGGGAGTGCAATCTTTCGTTGTCACATTACACAAGCCACCAATCCTGATGAATTAAAGTTTGCTAACACAATAAAACAAAACTACTTAATGAATTAAATACATGCAGCACCTTCTTACAGCTCTTGTATCTTTGATTTGGGTGTGTCTTGTGCTGCCTCCTTGACTGAATTCGTCCTAGGGTTTCTGCTGTTCGGTCTTCTAAACTCTGATAATTGCCCCGAAATTCGTCTGGCCTTGGGGTATTTATAGTTTCTGTCTGAGGGAAGATGCGGCGCATCTACTTACTAGATGCGGCGTATGTACTTAACTTCGCGTGGGGTCCAAGATTATAATATTCAGGAATATTCGTACACCGCCAGAAGATGCGGCGTAACTCCATGATTAGATGCGGCGCATGTCCTCTTGTATCTTGGATCGTATCTGGTGATATCTTGATAGGGATGCGGCGCATGTCATGAGTGAGATGCGGCGCATCTGGAGCAGATTAGTCTTGTTCTTCTTCATTTCAGTAGACTCTTCACTTAATGCATGTTTTGCTCCATTATTAGTCCAAAATCGCCAAGTTTCACCAAATGCTTGTTTTTACCTGAGAATTACAAAAGTAAACGATTAAGTATCAATCCTCATACATAATATAGTAAAACAAGTCAAATTAATAGGATAAATGATAGTAATAAAATGTACTTATTTGAGTTCATCAATACCCCCTGAAGTACTTTTGCGAGTATCTAAGCAACCTGCATGATCGGCATCTGAAAACGCTATTAGATCAAATCCAGAATTCTTCGGATACCAGATCCCCAAGTTAATGGTTCCCTTTATGTATCGAAGAATTCTTTTTGCCTCAGAGAGGTGCCTTTCAGTAGGCTTGGATTGGTAACGAGAACATAGATACACAGCAAATACTATATCAGGTCTGCTAGTTGTTAGATACATGAGTGACCCAATAATACTACGGTATTTTGTGGGGTCCACTGGTGTCCCATGTAAATCAGCGTCTAGCTTAGAGGTATGCGACATTGGTGTGTTATAAGTGTCACAACTGATCATTCCGTGTTTCTTTAGAATTTCAAGAGCATATTTGGACTGACTTAGGAAGATTCCACGGGGTGATTGGTGAACTTGTAGTCCTAAGAAGAACGTAAGTTCACCCATCATGGACATTTCAAAATTTTGTTTCATTAATCTTGCAAAAGCGTTTGAGTACTTTTTATGTGTGGAGGCAAAAATAATGTCATCTACATAAATTTGAACAATTAAAATGTCCTCCCCGTGTCTTTGTATGAACAAAGTTGGGTCAACAGAGCCTTTAGTGAAATGATTGGCAAGTAGAAAAGTGGACAGTTTATCGTACCATGCCCTCGGGGCTTGTTTAAGGCCATAGAGGGCTTTCTTGAGCCTGTAGACATGATTTGGACGTTCTGGATCAACGAATCCTTCTGGTTGACTGACGTAGACCACTTCTCGAAGTTCTCCATTTAAGAATGCAGTTTTCACGTCCATTTGATAAACAACCATGTTATTGTGAGCCGCAAAAGCCAGAAACATCCGTACAGCTTCAAGACGAGCCACTGGAGCAAATGATTCATCATAGTCAATTCCCTCTTCTTGAAAAAATCCTTTAGCTACCAGACGCGATTTGTTACGAATGACTGTCCCTTCTGCATCCAATTTGTTTTTCCAGATCCACTTGAGTCCAATGACAAAGACACCATCAGGTCTATCAACTAACTCTCAGACTTCTAACCGTTTGAATTGATTGATTTCCTCTTGCATTGATTTGATCCAGTTGTCATAAGTCATTGCTTCCTTAATGTTTTTGGGTTCATCTTGACAAACTGTGAGGGCATAGATGCAAGTTTCTCCGTCTGTGTGAAGTCGTTGTCGTGTCATGACTGGTGCATTAGGATTGCCAATGATTTGAATTAAAGGATGATCTCGAGTCCATTGGTAAGTCGAAGGGTGATGTAGAAAAGTATCATGCAAATTATACTGTTCCAAATTGCGTGTTGATGATTCTGCAATGTCAGGAATACTGGGTGCAGGTGCAAAAGGATTAAAGAACGCATTTGGATCATAATCTGCAGGTGTTGGTACTGATTGTTGTGAAAGATCTTCAGCTGATTCGACGGTGTTGGATGCGGTTTGTTCTACAGTTGTCGGAGATTCAATTGGAGGTGCTTCGGTTGCAACAGTAGTTGTTGTCGGTGCAGGTGTATCAAGTATTGGAATGTTATCAGGTTGAGCAGCGGAATGTGTGGATACATCTGGAGCACGTTGTTCAAAAGAATCATCAAACAAAGGAGCAAACAGGGTTTCCAACTCTTGACGGGTGAGAGACAATGGTTCAGCTGAAGAATCTGGGAAATTAAGACGGTTGATTTCGGGTCCTAAGCTGTTGTGCTCAGAAGCCATTTCGGTGAGTTCATCAAAATTAGCGTGAATGGTTTCTTGTATTTCCCTGGTTCGACGGTTGTAGATACGAAAACCTTTTGAGTTTTCACAATAACCAATGAAAATACCGATGTCGGCCTTTGCTTTGAGTTTTTCAAGATCATCACGATCATTATTTGGGTAGCAGAGAGCTCCAAATACATGAAAGTAATTGATATTCGGTTTACGTTTGTGAACAAGCTCATATGGGGTTTTGTGGTGGCGTTTGTTGATCATGCAGCGGTTTTGGGTATAACATGCTATGGAGACGGCTTCGGCCCATAAGTAATCTGGTAATTGAGCATTTATTAACATCGTTCGAGCAGCTTCCACTAACGTCCTGTTGCGTCTTTCGACCACTCCATTTTGTTATGGACATCTTGCTATTGATGTTTGATGTTCAATTCCCACTTTCTCAAAATGATTACGAAGAGTTTGATTCTTGAATTCAGTCCCGTTGTCTGTTCTGATGATTCTGACTGTGTTACGGAGTTGAACCTGAATTTTCGTGAGAAAGGTGATGATCATTTGAGGAGCTTGATCTTTGGTTCGAAGAAAGTAAACCCAAGTCCATCTGGAGTAATCATCCACAATTACTAAGATGTACCGTTTCCCGTTGATCGTTTAAACACGCATAGGGCCACATAAATCCATATGAAGAAGTTGTAAAACATGATCGGTACTTGGTTCACTTTTAGACTGAAAGTGTGCACGTTTGCTCTTCCCTTGTTCACATGCAGAACATAAGTGATCCTTTGAATATCGGAATCTTGGAAGTCCATCAACTAATTTGTAACGGGCGAGATCTGTCATGGTTTTGAAGTTAAGATGCGACATTCTTTTGTGCCATAACCAAGATTTTGTAGATTCGGATTTGGATAGTAGACAAATTGGAGAAGATGCAATCATATCAGACATGGAAATTGTGTAAAGACTGGATGAGCGAGTGCCTGACATGAGGTCATTTCCTTGTAGATCACGAACAAAACAAGTTTTCTCCCTGAATGCAACTTCCAAATCGCCATCACAAAATTGACCGACCAAAAACAAATTATGACCAAGGCCTTCAACATAATAAACCCGGCTAATTTCAATGTTTCCATGAACGTAGTCACCATATCCCATTATGGCAGCGAAATGATCATTCCCGAATCTGACAGTGCCAATGAACTTTGAAACAAAGTTTTTCAACAGTTTAAGATTGCCTGTCATATGTCGGGTGCATCCGCTATCAACAATCCAAAGAATTATTTGAACCACCTGCATCACACGAAGGAGACATAGATGGAACAAAAGTAAGGGTGTAACCCGAAGAAGTTGAGGGTTCCGTTGGGTTAGAAACACATGTATTTATAATCTTAGGGATCCATTTAAAGTTCTGTGTTCGTTGTAACCAACGTTGCCAATACCAACTAGTTCTAGCTTTCTTCTTAGTGAATTCACTAGCTACAGGTTCTTGCTTAGGAGAGTTGTTTAAAGCTATAGGGGTAACTACAGCATCCTTAGAAACTACACTTGGCGATCTACCTAGCACAGATTTAGAAGCTTTAGTGGGCCTAAAGGGAATGCCAAATGTTCGTTTCTTCCTACGATTTAAAAGAGAGTTAGCAACACATTTCGTATGATCACCAGACAATATACTATTACGACAAAACACACAAGAAGCATCAACATTCAAAACATTCATAGGTTTATCATTCGTTACACTGATAGTTGGATTACAATTTGCCAAATTAGAATCTAAATCAGATGCAACATGAGTCTTATTCAAATTCCTAAGTTGGTCTTCTACTTCAGAGGCTTCTAGTTTCCCACTTCTACGCTTCGAGATCCTATTCTTCCTTTTGTTGCTCTTACGCTTCGATCTGCTAACGCTAGTGGTGGTAACTATTCCTGTAGAAGTGGAAGCACTCAAGTTAGAAGTCTGATCTAGTGTTTTGCTAGTTGTCTTGTCTAGTTTGTACATTCCTGGTGCTATTACATTAGTGTGAGCAAACTTTCCTTTTTGTCGGACTCTGATTTCATTCTTTAAATCAATGATGATGTGATTCTTATCTTGTATGTGAGATTCTAATCGTCTTGTTAGGTGAAAAAGGTCATCACGATTTTTTTGCCATTCGGCATTTTCAACTTTTAAAGCTTCTATTTCCTTCTCAAACTCCGAAATTTGAGTTTTAAAATTTGAAGTTTCAGTATGAGAGGGCGTTGAAGATTTTTGAATTTGTAACTTCAATTGAAAATCCAGACGTTGACTTTGACACCAATCAAGTTTCTTAAGTTGGAAAATCTCATTTGACATTTTGTTTTGCACATCATCACTGTTTTTCACAATCATCTCATTCTCATGTTTTAATGTCTCAACTTGTGTAAGCAACAGCTCAATATCAGCATTATGATTATCAACAAGCATAGAATTACCAGCAACATAAAGAGAATTCATAAACAAAAATATAATATCAGCATCGAGAACGAGTTCCAAGAGTCGATCGACTTCACTTTCTAAATATTTATTTCAACGTTTGTGTTTTGAAATCGAGTTTTCAGTTGCTTGAAAAACGTTCATCATAGATGTAACTTCTTTCTGAAGTTCCTGTTCCCAGAGGGTCGCATAAACACGCAAATGTTTAACGTGTGGCAAAAATTGTTTTTGAAACACTTCCCTCTTTTTTTTCGCATGAGGAGAAAGAATAGTGGTAACTGTTATTTCAGAATTTCGTTCAATTGCTTGTTCCAAAAATCCAATATCTTCCATAACTTTGACAAAATACTTAAATACTTGACAGCGTGTAGGAAGAGGTTGAAGATTTTCATCACACGGTAAAGGACCATTTATTTGTCCAACTGGTTTGACAAGACCAACATTAGAAGTTAAACCATGATTTTGTGACATTAACCTTTGTTGTTCAGTTTTCTCTTTTTGAGGAACAAAACTCTCATTTATATGAGGCCTTTGCGAGTAATCAAAAGGTTTGTTATATTTAATATTTTCCAATTTAGATCGACTCTCGTCCTCATCATCAAGTTCAGCCTCGCGATCATATACAACAGCACGCACAACAGTCTCATCAAAGAATTGTTCGGCACTATATATCTTCGGAATCTCTTTGAGTACTTTGTGTAAAAAACGTGGTGATTCATCACCTATGGCAAAGCCATGACCTTTGTTTGTTCTAGTAACTGTGAATTTTTGTATTGAGGTGACATAATTACCAGTTTTATATACAACGTTTTGAAATTCTTTTAGTTTGCGTTCTAATTCAACTATTTCCTCAACATATCCGTTAACTCTGGTCCTTCACTTCTTCCTATGTTCTTTGAAATCAATTTGACAAGTTGTCAACTCATTTTTTGTTTTAACAATAATTTCATTTAGTTGATCAATTTGTCTTTTGTGATCAAACTGTTGTTGTTCTAGTTGAGATGTCAAGTTGTGTTTAGACTCACATAACAATCGAATTTGATGTTCTAACTCTTGTTCCTTCTGATATGATTGTTTAAAAGCATTTTCAAAACTTTTTTCCCGTTTTTCTTTATTTTCAAAATTTGTTATCTGGAATTTGTAACACTCGAGATCCTTAGTTAATAGTGCCAATTGGTTTTTCAAATGCAAATTGGTCTCTTTGATTTTCTGAGCATCAGACTGGGTATTCATCAATAAGGTCATTAATTCTGATTCTGAATCATACGAAGGTCCATTTTGTTCAACTAAAACATGTTTATCCTCATCAGGTGGATCATCAAATGAAATAACGGTGTTAATTTGATCATCATCATCGAATGTAACGACGGTGTTCAGTTGCTCATCCTCTTGAAAGGATAAAGATGATTCAAGTTGAACAACTTGTTCTCTGTTTGATGCAGAAGCAGATGCAATAGCATGTATCGGGCAGTCGTTAGGAATATGTACCTGAGACAAACCATCAGTGTCATACACTGGGCCTGTGTCATTCATTTGAAGTTCCTGCATGTTGGCCATCAACATTACAGCTGCATTTGCTTCCAAGTCTTCCATGTCATCATCAGAATATGCAGTGGCCATGAAGTTGTTATCTTTCTCAGTGAACGCCCCTCCTGCTTCATCCTTAAGAGCGAGAAGTAATGCTTGCTTGTGAAATGCACTACCTCGGGTTCTCGGTTTTGGACATGCAGTAGCCAAATGACCTCTTCCATTGCAGTTGTAGCATCTGACCGTATTGTTCCCAGTTTCTGAATTACTAGTCTCAACAATTTCAACCTTTTTCTGAGGAGCAGCAACATTGTTCCTATATCCCCCCGAATTGTTAAACCTTTGACCACTACCAGAATTTCCCATATAACCACCTGAACCAGATCTCCCATAATTACGATTCTGTATTTCAACACGCCCATCTTGAACAACTGCTTGATTCCTTGTGTTGGATGATGAACGAAGACGGTTGTTAGACTTGTTGGAGAATTTGCTGAAAGCTCTAGCAATGAGTGCAAGTCCTTGGTTTAAGTTGTTGAGATCCTCATCATCATCTTCATTTGTAGCATTGCTGTAATACAAAGTATCATTTTGTTCATGTGACATTGTTGGATTAACATAAGATTGCTGTGGAGAATCATAAGAAACAAGTTGGTTTGAGGTGTGTTGTTGAGGGTAATTAAAGTAGTTTTGTTCCTGAACATAAGCATGGTTTGACATCGGTGGAGGAGCAATGTGAGACTGAGCAACAAGAGCTAACGAGTTTGGTGTAGGAGATGGTGAAGAGTTTCCTTGAAGAGCTCGATCTTTGTCCACTTCATACTCATGGTGCTTCAAATAATCATACAACAATCCATATGGTGTGTGGTGAAGATTTTTTGCTTGACGAACGAATGTCACATACTTCTGCCAATCTGGACCAAGACACCCTAAGAACTTAATGTTGATACCAATCCTAGGTATCTTGATGTTGTGTCTGTCCAAATCGTTAACGATGTTGGTGAAGCGGTGGTAGTAAGACTCAAGAGATTCCCCTGGTTCAGCAACGAAGTTGGTGTATTCCATATAAAGTTTTGATTCCATATCCTCCTGATTCAATTGTGTACCTTCCATAAATAGATGAACATGCTCCCACATTGCTTTAGCTGTTTTCTGAGCATCAACACTGCGAAAGATCGGATTCGGGATACCTTGTAGAATGTAGATCATTGCATACTCATCTGCTTCACGATGGAGTATTTGTTCAGCCGTGAGTTGACTCTCATTAACAGGATTCACCGAATCAGGTCTAGTATCATCTCCAGTAACAGTAACGGTTGGCCATTCAAATGGTCCTTCAAGGATTACCTTCTTCATGTACTTTCTATGGGGTTTTTTGAGTTCAATGAACCTTAGGAATCTACTTGCCCACTGAACATAGTTACCAGGTGTTAACATAGGTGGTGTGTCAAGTGACCCTGCTTCATGACGTGATTGCTGAGTAGTGATTACTTCGCACATATGATCAAACCAATGTTGTTGTTTTGGAGGTTGATTGATTTGTTGCACAGTTGGTTGGTGAACATAGTATGGTTGGTGTTGTTGCATCATTAGGTATTGTTGTTGTTGAGGTTGAGATTGATACTGTTGTTGTTGTTGTTGATGATACAGTTGTTGTGGATGATACGGTTGTTGTGAATTAAAGTTATAAGACGGTGGTTGAGACATGATTAATGATTATGTTGTTATGGACCTTGAAGGATAACCTGAGGTTGTTGAAGTAGATTAGATGTTTTGGCGAAAGTTGACGGTTAAAAGTTTTGATGTCCTTACTCGATAATCACTATTACTCGATAAGAAGCTTACTCGGTAAAGGTCCTAACTCGAAATTAAGGTTACTCGAAAACTTAAGGTTACTCGAAAACTTGGTGCTTACTCGATAGAACTGCTTACTCGGAAAAGGTAGCTTACTCGATAGAATATCTTACTCGATAATGAGAAAGAAATTGAGTATAGTTTGGCCTAGGAAGTTAACTATAGAGAACCTTACTCGATGACGATAAGGTAAAATAGCTTACTCGCTATTTTGGCTAACTCGCCAGTGTTACTCGAAAGAACTTTCTTACTCAATACAAGCAAAGCTTACTCGATAGTCTTACCCGATAAAACAGACTACCTTACTCGATACTCCGAGAATTCCGCAATCCTTACTCGATACTCCGTAAAAAACGCAACCCTTACTCGATAGATCCAGCAGATACGAGCCCTAATTTACGAGAAATAGCCTTAAAACCTAGTTTTTTCTACCAAATCTAACCTAAAACAACCTATATTATCCCTTGGCGAATGATACCACTTGTTAGGTCACCATTTTACAACATAATACCATAGAATCTTAGAGAGAGAAAGAGAGTAGAGAGAGAGAGTGAAAGGAACTCTTATGAAATGAAAATGAATAAACTTTGATATGCAAGAGAACCAACACCCTCCTTGGAGGGTTACATCACTATTTATAGTGCTTAGTCTAGGGCTTCACATAACTTTAGACTTGTACACATATAGCCCCTAGACTTTGTAATATCATGTAAACTAAACATAAACTATGTTAAAACATCATATAAATCATATACTAATGCAACCTATTACAAAACTCGATGACCTACACTTGATATGAATAAAGTACGATCCTAACATTACTAAATATAAATATATCATGACAAATACAATCAATTAAAACCATTAATCAAATAATAAACTTCATCTTCCCTAAAGAGCTTTAGCAGAATAGCAGAGCATCGAACCAACTAAAACATTTGTAGACTGTATATAAAACACAAAGCATCAGCCCATCAATCAAGGCACATAAATTTTTTTAGATCTGAAACAGAAACATAATCACCATTATCTCTTTTTAATATACCTAAAAATAAAATATCACATTTCACCCTCAAAACCCACCACCGTTTTCAATATTTACCACCTTACAATTAAAATCATTACAAAACTTACAAAATAAAAATAAAAATAAAATAAAAGATACGCAATTTATAAAATGAAGGCCAAAAGACAAACAAAATCCACAACTATCTCTCTGATACGTGCAAGAAGTTCAAGACCAAGGGGCTGTTTGATAATACCTTATGATTTAGCGCCGAATGATTTGAAGGCTCTGAATGATTTAAAGTCTCTGAATGAAAATGAATCTGAATGATACATACTGTTTGACAAGTGTTGTGAATAAGTACTGTAAACAACATATACAACATATCATTTGAATTATTAATTACTATTTTTTATAATAATCATGTATAACATTTTACGAATTAGACTTTTTACGTTCTTATAGCTTCATTCTATGGTTAATATTTTGAGTTGATGTCATAATTAGTGTTCATGTGTTGAATATCTTTATGAATAATCCCTTTAACGAGATATGATAAAATACATGTATATAAGTTGACTACAACTAGTTTTGTAAATGTATAATTTATTGTAACAACAAATAGAGTATAAAATTATTATAAAAAGGGACCCTCCAATACGACATATAAGGAACGTTTCTCTCTCTCTGTATCATTTTGCATATATTTGATGCTTAGAGATTCAACACCTATTGGGATAGTTCAGAGAAGATAAAATAGTCATCAAACAATATTTCTCACTACCGAATAAGTGTGAGGCCCATTAAGAGGCTATCAAACACCCCCAAGTCTAGTTGGAATAATTTAACCATGCATTATCTTCATATACCATCATGCATTAATTTAGGAACTAGTACTTCCAGTAACCAGTAAAATGAATACTGTAGTAATTTAACAATTTCACGCCACCCTTTTAAGTTTAACCCATAAACCCATTTTGCTTCATATTTGAGCACTCTTTTATGTTTAGTAATATGACATATTAACTTCTAAACTGTATTATTGTTATTAAAATTTTCAATGCGAAAAAAATTTATAATTAGAACTTTGTTACGTAGTTGTAAAATAAATATTTTTGCAACCGCTAAAAATGCGGGCAAACATACCTCATTTTTATATAATTGTTAGACGTATATAAGCGGGTCTACAAGAAAAATAGAAAAGTGCTGAGCACAAAGATGAAGAAAAATGATTAGGATAAGAGAGGTGATTTGTATAATTTAAATTTTGATTGACATACATTAATGTACAAATATGATATGCATCTTGTAATATATATACAACTGTTTATTGCAAAAAATAGAATGTGTCGATCAAAATTTAAAGTTTGCAAATGACATCGCGATAATAGTAAGGAGTGTGATATTGGTGGGTGTGTGAAAGTTGGTGAGATAGTGACTCACCCAAAAGCGTTAACACTTCGCCTAGTCTTGTTTGCACTATAATAATGATATTAAGCTTGGAAATATATAACATATGTTTGCGGGACCATTTCCAATATGACCGAGTGTTGTGCACTTATACATGCACAAACTTTGACATGGCTCTTGATTCGTGTGTGGCTCGATTGTGTTTTAGTTGCAATCATGGACTATGATTGCAGAAACTTTGACGGGTTGGTAGGTTCAAATCAATGTTTTAAAACCCGGTTTTTTATTGACCCGGTTTAGTCGTCGGTTCACTGGTTCAACCGGTTGAACCGCCGGTTCGAACTGGTTTTTGCGTATTCTTTTTTCTACAGGGTTTAGGTCATAAAATAGCTACGTACTTTCACTAATGTACCGTTTTGGTACGTGTACTTATTTCCGTTCCACTTAATGTTGTCTACTTTTATTTCATTTTGGTTCGTGATACTGACGTGTCACAAGTACGACACATCAGCATCACATACCAAAATGGAAAAAAAAATAAAGTAGACAACATTAAGTGGAACGGAAATAAGCACACGTACCAAAACGGTACATTAGTGAAAGTACGTAGCTATTGTGCAGCCAAATCCCTTTTCTATATTTAATATGTAGTGTTGCATGATCTCATGATTTATCCGACTTTATTTTCACATTCCAATAACAATCAACTCATAAAGTCATAATGTGTATAATTACATAGGCATAACGTATAATTGACTACTCGACCGCAAGTATTTCATGTTAAGAAACATATATTACAAACAAGTAATTTGAATATTGAGGTGTTTGTATGTAAATCAAAAGTCATACACACCTACTTTACACCAAACAACAACTTCTTTTTATCGTTTATACTTATTTACATAATGAAGTGTTAAAGAGAAGGTTATACCATCTACAATCTAACCCTGGATCCTGAGTTGTACTGATAAGTTTGTAGAACATATTTGAGAAGCCAACTGTGATTCTAATATGGAAACAAGGACATTAACTCGTGTAAGATGTAATATAAAACAAAACTTAGAAATGTTGATCGAAAAAAAAATGATTTCTTAGATTTTTCGATAAAAAGTCATGACCCGTCCGGGTTTATCAAATCGGGTCAACCCAGGTCAATGAAAACCCGACGGTTCAATCCGGTTCTCAAACAAGCAAAAACCCAGTCACATCCAGCCCGGTCTCCAAGCCGGTTTCTGGTTAACCGGCCGGGTCAACCCGTGTTTTAAAACATTGGTTCAAATATTTCAACCCAAACGTAACTTATTTAGTTACTCGTGTCGAGAAGTTCAATCCTAACTTGAATACGTTTATTAAACGGGTTAGTGGTGTCGACCCGTTATGATTTGAATATAAATACAATGGGACATATTATATATAATAGGTGTATTTTAGAAACCGTTTAAGCAACACGATAAATATTTTGACATATATATATATATATATATATATATATATATATATATATATATATATATATATCAGTATAAAAATATGTCAAAAATCAAAGATATATCGTAAGATAGAGGCACAAAAAATGACAAAATAGTTAGGTCTTATTACAATGAAACTAAACATATAACTTCCAATATTTAATACTTTTAATCGTATTTTTAAACAGGTTAACGAGTTCAAATCGGGTTGAAAATATCAACCCAAACCTAACTGTTTACGTATGGAACGCAAAGCATGGATATAAGGCGGAAGATGGTAGTCGTGTGTTTGTTTCCCCCATTTCGGTAAGGACCCTGTGATAAGATCAAGGATCTTGAGCCGAGGTAACGCTAAAATCGACCGTGTACCTTCGTCTCATTTCCGTGGAGAGGATGATGAGAAGGATTTTGGTGTGATGGATGATAATGGATGTAGATCCATTATTGATAAGTAAGCCAATAGTGGTTGTGAAAGTGGCAAAAGATGCATAGGAAAATACTTTCCCTAAATCCTCTTATCCACTAGTATTTATAGGGAGGATATTAGGGTATGGGATGGGAGATGGGGCCCTGTGCGCCTTTTCCATGTTTGGGCCTATTTTGAGTGTATTGGCTTTAGCCAGTTGGGCTGGAGGTCCCATATGCTATTAGGTCCCCCAGTTCAACAGTGTAGACTGCTCAGGGAAATATAGTGATTGACTCATGTTTTTGATGATGAGGCACCCTGATGGTTTTGATAAAATGTGTTTTTCGCTTAGAGGCGCGGATGCCCATGTCATTAGTTGTGAGGTTTTATATTTCCTTCCTAGGCCTGTCGTGCATTCGATGCCCAGTTAGCCTAGAACTTAGCATAGCTGCCTATTGGTTGTCAACAGTCTCTTTCCTTTTGTTGTTGCATGCGTGTATGATATGTGTTTTCTTTTGCCGGGGCCCAATAGATTTTTATATTTGTTCTAGGGGCTCAACTTCCATGTATCTGTAAAAGGGGAGGGTTCTCAACCTCATTTGGAATGAGTTTATTGTGTGTTTCGTAAGTCTTTCAGGCGTTTACAAATTTTCTGTTTTGTTCAGGGATGTTTCCCTGACTAATTTTGTCCCTCAATTGTTTATGAGGTTTTTAGGATAAGTGTGCCTGGTCAACGTGGTCCCTCTATTGTTTATGAGGTGTTAATGTAACTTTTCAAAGTGTTGATTTGTATCTTATGAGTCCATCCGGTGTTCATAATGAACATGAAAATCATGGCTAGCTATCTTCAAGGGTTGAAGAGTCAAAGACCTTCAAGCTAGCAAGTTCAAGATGAAAACTACATCAACGACATCCTCATCATGCTTCGTAAGTAACTTTATTTGCTTTCGGAAATATATTTGTCATCATAAAAAAGGGGGAGATTGTTGGTGCAATGATGAACAAAGCCTCCATTATGTTTTTATGATCACAAATATACATTCTGGACGCATAAAATCACAAGCGATAGCCAAAAATCAAAAACACACAAAGTTGGTCCTGACATGCCAGTTGACGCGTCAGCGCACCACTGGCGAGCTTTTGTGTCTTCGGTTTTTCAAAGACGGCTTTCCTCTTACCCGACTAAAGTGGATCTTTCAATACAGGTTCGTACATGATATTTAAGATGTTAGGTAAACTTGCATTAAGATTTAGACTTAGAGAGATGCCCAAAACAAGTCCTCCATTTTAAGAAAACGCCAACTCGAAACTTGTTTTTCAAAGCCTCTAGCTAAGGCAAAAATGTTTTTCCTCAAACCTAGGAGACTTAAAATTTCAATAGAACTTCAAAGGAAAGCATTCAAGTCACCATAATCCTTATGTCTATCTTTGCTGAACACGTAACGAGTTTACTCCTTTATTGGTCATTTAAGCTGACGTCACTTTCGTAAATACAACTTTCTCTTTAGTGAATGATTTAGTTGTGGCTTAACTTAGGATTATAAAATTTGAATACTTGAATTTGAATTCTCGAAATATGAATATCCTTTTTATAGTTCCTTTACTCAAAACATCCTTTTACATTCTCTTATACACTCTTACACCGCAACCCAATTTACACTTCATTCCTTTTGTTTCCTACATTCGCAGATTCCATAGAATGCAACCTAAACATTCTCTACTCTACACACCCTCTTCTTCTTCACAATGAACTAATGATTATTTCACCACCACAAATCAAACACATCACCACCCTTAGCCTCTAAGTCTCATGTATATGATCTTGGAATTGGCCTCCTCATTCACTACTCTCGTCTTCATTTTACCATACACACTCCTCTTCCTCATATGTGTTCTTGAACTAACCACATCACCTTCTTACACACCTATATCCCTAAATTCTCCTCACACACTCTTCATTCAAATATTGAATTTGAATTGTGACACTCACATAAAAATGCCTACCCACACACTCTTTCACATATGTGATTTTGAAATTAGCCACATCACTCTCTTCCACACTCTCTACACATCTCCCTCTTAAACACATTTGAAATATATTAGTTTAATCCCTCTTGCCCCCTACTACACAATATGTCAACTATACCTCTTCTCCTACACTCACACAACTCTTTTATTTGAATTTGAAATCAAATGACACCTCCATCACATTCAAATCTTCCCAAATACTCTTCTTATTCAAATGTGTGGTGATCATTCTAACAAGACACACCTCTCTTCCCTTTGTGTGATCTTGATTCAACTAACACATCATCTTACACATCTTAGCTTCTCTCACACTCCATCCTCACAATCAACAACTCATATTTGAATTCGAAATTCAAATAACAATTCTTTATAAATCATTATACAGCACACTCACTTACATACTCAATCCTCTCACAACACACAACTCATCTCACGACAACTAGTTTTTGAATTTAAAATTTAAAATTCAAATTTGGGAGGCAAGATATTACCCAACATCCAATGTCCAATGGTTCTTCTCTTTCTATTTGAAATTGGACTAAACCCCTAACTATCTAGTTATCACTTCACTAAATGTTTAATCCTCAAAACCTTGGCTAAATAAGTTGGTTGACCTTATTAGGGATGTTCATCGATTCGATTTTCGGGTTTGTGGGGTATATGGTTCGGGTTTATCGATTTTAAAATTTTTTAAAGTCAGAACCAAAACGAAACCAATCCAATTATAGAACGGATAAAACCAAACCATACACCAAATTAGAATTCGGTTTGGTTTCGGTTAAAACCAAGAAAATCAAATTAACTAAACATAAAAATATAATCTTACAAACCATAAATAAAAACCTAAAAGTTCAAATAAAAATTAACAAATAAAAAGGCCTCACAAAGTGCTCAAGTAAAACAACGAATCAGAAGTTTAAGAAACCAAAAGGTTTCAAAACTTAACGGAAGTAAATGAAAGTGAGGCATGATAAATCTTTCTATAAAAGATTGTCTTCAGATGTCTTATTATATTGAATATTCTGTGTTCAAGCATCCAAACCCAGTTGAATATCAGGATTGTTAGTTAGAATAAAAGAAACTATGTAAATATATAAATATTTTTGTGTAGATGGAGATATTTAGTTTTCTCGGTTTGGTTTTGTTTTATTTTTGTCAATCCATAAACCAAACCAAACACTAATTAAATACTTATGTTTGGTTTCAAACCAAACCATACACCAATTAAAATTATTGGTTCGGTTTCATTCGGTTTTGGTCTGGTTTATTTTTCGGTTTGTTCGGTGTTAAACCAAACACTGAACACCCCTAGAACTTATCACACTTTTGAGTGTTGGAATGAACTTGGAAAGGTTAAAGGTGAAGTGCACTTAGGGGTTTAACAAGAGTTGGGGTCAATAGACAAATCAAAAGAAAACTTGTGAAAATTCTTGACGCGGCTGACGTGCTGGATGGCGTCCCAGCGCGTCGAGCTGTTGAGATTTTTCTTGGTTTTCTTGGTTTGTCGATAAATACCCACCTATTGTCTTTTGAATTCTCACATCTTGCCAAACATTATTTCCCTTTAATTTATTTTCTCTCTACCCTCTAAGTCTACTATCTTATTATGTTCTAACTTCTCTTCTTATCATCTATCAAAAGACTTAAATCCGCAAGAACCTCTTGTGAATTATGTTGAGGGTCTTATTCTTTATACCCTTTCTATTAGAATCGAGTCTCTAGGATAGGTTAGGTATTCTCAAACAAATACATACAATTATAATCATTTGAAGTCTTATCCGGGTTGTGGATAAGCAAAGGTGTAATCAATTCTTGTATCTTGGTGATCATGCCTAGGCCGAGGAAGTTCTAGTTTGGGGTTGATACTTCTAGGGGAAGTTCTTTGTGGTCTTAGTGGTTAAGTCGAATCGCGAGATTCTTGTGGGTGGTTTCCGAGGGTGGAATACAATTGGGAGTATCTCTTCTTAGTGAACGTTGATCTTTATGCATATCAGTGGAGTGAAGTTGCAACGGTTTATAGTCCACCATAAGGATTATACTTAGTAATAGTATCAGTGTCGTGGATTTGCAGCCGGACGTACGGATGGTATAAACCCCCCATCCCAAACTAGTATATATCGTGGTATCTATCTCTCTTTCTATACTGTCTGTATATTGCGGTTGTGATTGTTGTTGTTGTTGTTGTTGTTGTTGTAACATCCCGCCTTACTCAGCCCACAAAATTGACGCTTTGCCCGAAGGCTCACGGCTTTGCTTTTGTGGCCTTCATGTAACGTTTCTGTAACTTCACAACATGGTCACCTATGCCAGTTGTGCTCTCACATGAGCACACTTAATTATAACTTGTCGTAACCATTAGACCACAAAACGCGTTGTGTCTGATAAAGGGTATGTTATTCTAATATCCTAGCATCACTCCAAGCCACGGTTGATGTGGGATTTTCCTAGGGTGTTACAATTCACCCCCTTAGGGACTCATCATCCTTGATGAGGTTTGACCCACCATCCCGAACGTTGGAGTGGCTCTGATAACAACTTGTAACATCCCGCCTTACTCAGCCACAATATTGTCCGCTTTGCCCGAAGGCTCACGAATTTGCTTTTGTGGCCTTCCTGTAACGTTTCTTTAACTTTTCGACATGGTCACCCATGTCACTTGTGCTCTCACACGAGAACGCTTAACTGTAACTTGCTATAACCATTAGACCACAAAACGCGTTGTGTCTGATAAGGCGTATGTTATTCTAATATCCCAACATCACTCCAAGCTATGACCGATATGGGATTTGCCTAGGGTATTACAGTTGTGTATATTCACTCTTCGCTCTTTGAGACTAGAAGTCATTAAACTTCAAATTAGTCAAAAAAACCGTATTCACCCCTCCACGGTTCTACACTTGCCATGAAAATGCAATTCGCGTTCAGTTTTTGTTGTTGTTGTTCTTCTTCTTCCTCACCGTCTGTTACCGCCAAGAAATGTTACTCTTCTGCATTTAGCGATATCCCAACTTCATCTTTCTTAGCTAACATCCTTTTCTCTTTAAAATACCCAGAATTCCTGACCCTCTTCTTATCACTGTAGTCCTTGGCATTATGCCCCATACCCTGACAGTTAACTAAATTTCATCATTAATTCATTTTCCATCATTCTTCCATTTCCCATAATTTCCAACATTCTTGCAACATTATTCCTCATAATTATTCCTAAATAACCAACATTCATTTTTGTTTACTTGTACTATTCTTCAAGTTGCTCATTATGTTGTTTTGGTGTTTGAAGAAGTTCTGAGATTGTTGTTTGTGGGTGTGGAGTAATGTGTTTGAAAGCCTTAGTGATGAGAGCCATTGCTTGTTCATAGCCTTTAAGGGTTCAGGGTTGTCTTCATCATCTAATTCTTTTCAAAGCCTTTACAGGTTCAAGGTTTTCTTCTCATCTGATTCTTGTAAGACTGTTGGTGTCTCTCCTTGGATTTGCCTCTGTTGTTGGTGAATGGTTGTTGTAGTGTGTAAAATGGTTGTGGAGTAACATGTGTAGTATTTGCAACAAGTGCAAGTGGGTCATGACTTTTTGCTATTCTTTCAGATCTAATCTCATTGGCTTCATCTTGGTTCTGCTTGAGAAATTCATACAACTGATCGAAGTTCACATCATGAAATTCCTTAGTTTGCTTGACAATGGTCACATAACGCTTCCATTTTGGTTGAAGGTTATTCAGAAATTTGATGTTTGCCTCAATGTTCCTCTTAGTCAACTCATTCCTATCTAACTCATTCATCATCTTAGAAAACCTTAAGTGGTATGAATCGATTGATTCCCCAGAATAGATGTGAATTGATCAAATACCCATAAGATTACCGTATCCTTCTCCTGCTGACCAACTTCTATTCCCTGCATTTGTCTTCGAACACGCTCCCAAATCTCATGTGCACTCTGAAAACTATCCACAGTCTCATAGATGTTATCCAGTAGTCAAATCAGAATGATATTTATAGCTTGCTGATCTGCATCAACCTGGGATTTCTCTTCTTTGGTTAATTCTTCTTCAATTTGAAGTCGAGTATGAGGAGCAATTGGAGGAGTTCAATTGGCATCACCAAGGTCCTCGATTTCTTTGAACTTGTAATGGCCAATTAGAATGGACATGATGAACGAGTCGACTAGCCCATTGGATGTAACCACCATGATACAACATCAAGGGTCAGTTATCGGAACCAACATTGATGATTTCTCGTTGGCGAGCCATAGAAAATGTGTGTGAAACTTGATGTGGATCTGTTAAATGATAATGGAGTTTTGTTGTTTGTGTTAGGTTGTGTTATGGTGAATCTCAATGAAATAAGGGTGTTAAATCTTGGTGACAAACAATGTCCAAATCTCGGTAAAATTAAGTTACAATCTCGGTGAAAATGACAACCTAAATCTCGGTGAAAATCAAAGTTCAATCTCGGTGAAAACTTAATCTCGGTGAAAATTGGATCTCGGTGAAACTTAGAACTAACGATCTCGGTGAAATTCAAACTAATCGATCTCGGTGAAACTAAACTTATAGATCTCGGTGAAAATTAAACTTATCGATCTCGATGAAAACAGGATTAAAAATCTTGGTGAAATGGATGCAGGTGCCACATGATGGTAATGAAGGATGGCATGTCAGTTTTACCAAAATACTAAAATTAAAGATTTAGCGAACTCGCTACATGCAAAACCTACCGAATTACGAAAATTACCGAACTCGCTAAATATACGAGATTCCCTATTGTAATTTCTTAAAATTACGGACCACTATAAATAGTACTTTTACCGAATTAGCTAATCTCGATAAAATCCAATTTTACCGAGATTCAATTCTGACAAAACTCAACTTCTAAAATCGACTGAAAACATAAATTTGAGCGTTTTTAACCCATTTCTTTTGGATAGATCTTTACCAAAACACTAAATACAACTTAAAAACACAAACTTTTAAGTTTTAAACCATGAAATCTTGTTTTTGGTAAAAGACGACCTCGGTAATATTCAAACACTCGTATGGATCAAAAACTCAAATTTTAAACACGTTTTTCAAACACAAATAACTCCAAGATCATAGTGAAAGCTCTGATACCAATTGTAGGTCACCACAAAGTATCAAGAACACACACAAATAATCTATGGAGCTTTTTAGAAAGAGAAACTAAAGAGAGAAAGGCGGAGAGAATATATTAGGAACTAGGTGAATCTTGTTGTTACAAATGAGACTCACACCCCTACGTTTATATGTTGCTAACACAAGTGACAAATGGGCCTAATGGGCTTGAACTTGGGATTTCTAATGGACTTGGTCCATATATTGCATAAATATACTTACTAACACATAGCTAAGTCCATTAGCCTATTACTAACCTATTACAACTATTACAAGGGCCCATACACACTATAATGATCGTCACTTCAAATGCTAACACCAAGCTAGATTTGCTTAGTGGAGGACAAAATTTACATGACAACCGACAAACAAAATTAAAATTTCTGAATGGATATAAAAAAATATAAAAGGAAAAAGCAAATTAGTGTGAGGGTGGTTTTAAACCATCAAATTATATATATGTTTAAAAACAAATCTGGATATGATGTGGCGGTTATGTGTTTCATTTGATTTTGATATAGGATATTGTACATTTTTATAACCCAGCTAAGAAATATCTGACATAAAAACTGTAAGTGATTATCAAGTTTTTATACCTTCTGTAATCCTAGAAAATATTCTCGAATTAAAAAATGTCACTTAATAGTAACAAAGTTTCATTAGTGTTTCGATCGAGTAAGATTTATGAAACGCCCCAAAGCTAACTCTAATTTTTTTTTATCTTTTTTAAAGGGCTGGATACGCCAAACAGAGTCAATACGCCATATCCAAATTTTGGAATACGCTATATCGGGAAATACGCCGTATCGACAAAAATGTTGATACGCCATATTGAACTTCTAATGTAAAAACTTCATTTTCCAGGAAAAACCGACTTCCTAGAATCAATAAATCATGAAATTTTGTAGAATACATTTAGAGATCATATATTTTATAGTTATGTACAAATTTGACCTCAACGACACGCGGAAGCGCACTATACAAAACTTCGGGCGTTATGCCAAACACCCCTTTATACACTTTTAACACATGACTTGTACATAACACTATAACATAATTCAAATTATGGAAATATGATTTTAAAACTATAGCATTACTCCAAAGAACTCTATATTTTCAAAGGACTACAACCTTACGACATTTTAGGAGTTTAACTTTGCTTCGAGCACGATATCTATGACTACATTCATACACACAAGCCAAACATCCATTCTACGCTTTACCTCCTTAAGGCCCATATTACAAGACCTTAAATCATCCGCACAACCTACAAAACATTTCAAATATAACACGTAAGCTTTCGCTTAATAAGTAAAATGCAATAACATGTATTATACATCATTCAAATATTTGCATCAAACACTTCAATACTAGTTCAAAAGACTTATGCACACTATTACTTGTGTGAAAGCACATAAACCAAATATATTCACATTGTAACTCACATGAACTCATTTAAACCAACATCATTCTATAACAATCATAAACATTACATACCGTAACTAGTTTCACAACCAGTCTAATCATATCTTTAGCTATTTAAGTCCAACTAGTCATTCTAACTTAATCCAAGCATTTTAAGTCAATGCCTTTTAAACCCTTAACACAATATTTCGCATAACACATATATGATATAAAATAACTTCATATTATATCATCTTGATTCCTAACAAGAATCATCATAAACATTTAGCATCACTCAATTGCATAATTAAAGAAAAGAGTCTAAGGGGGTGTTTCTTTTTTTTTGTTAGCTAAGAGAACATGTGGGGTCCATGTGGGCCCATGTCTGATTTAACCTCTTGTTGGGGAGGGATTCATTTTTTATGTCTTGTGGATATAGAGGATCATAAAGAAAACAATGGGACCCACTTCAAAAAGAAATAATAATTAATCTTTGGTGGACCCAATTCTTTATGGGGAGAGAAAAAGAAACAGCCCCTAACACTACTCCATAACATACCCAAATTATCCTATAATATTCATATGATCATATGAGAAAAAACCCCAAATTTATCAATTTAGACATAATTCATTACAAGGGCTTAAGCGTTTAACACTATAACATCATTACTTGCTCTAAAACCATCTTTTACCCAAAACCCCTAATTTCACCTCAAGAATCCTAATGCTTAAATTGCAAACAAATCAAGAATAACAAGCTACTTACTTGTATAAGAGTGTGGCTAGGGTTTAACTTAGACTATTAAGTTTAACTTGCAACTTACAACTTATTGACTAACCAATCACAACAAGCCTTCAAACATATAATTGTCTTAGTCAAACTATTACAAGGCACTTTAAATAATAAAATACTTAAGAACCAATTTTTTGGGGTGTTACAATTTAAGTTGCTTAAAGGTAGCGTTAATTAAGAACATGAAAACTGTATTTCATAAAAAGAAAAAGAATATTTTTGTGTGGAAGCAATATATATGAAATGACACATGTTATATTTAATGTTGCACTTAAGGGGAAATAATATCATTGCATTATTCCTTTTAAAAAAAAGTAGGAATAGCATCGTGTTAATGTTAGAAAGAAATCCCTTTTATCATTTTGTCTAATACTTTGGTATCTTAATCATGTAACTTTTGACTACACTTAGTTTTTAAAAGCAAGTTAGATTTTGCTTAATGGAGAACTAGAATTTACATGAAAAACGACAAATAAAATGAAATTTTCTAATGTTACCGTTCTTGTTCGGGATTGGAATCACATTTCCAGTACTAGCTCGAATAAGACAGAGTATTATGGATTGCTTCATCTGGGAGGAGAGCATTATGGATTGCTTCATCTGGGAGGAGAGCATTATGGATTGCTTCATCTGGGATATTGTTACCGTTCTTGTTCGGGATTGGAATCACATTTCTACTAAGGAAAGCCGTAGTAGGATAAGACAGAGTCGGTTTTGCTCAATGTTTTTTGTTCATGGGGGTTTCCCTCTCAATAACTGCATTTCCAGTACTAGCTCGAATACTAGCAGAGCTTAAACTGTTGACAACTCAAGTAGGAGAGACCGCCATGGCAGCAGCAGCATTTAATGATATTGTTGCCTGGGTTTTGCTGGCTCTAGCAGTGGCTCTGGCTGGCGGGAGTCACAAGAGCCCGTTGGTGTCATTATGGGTCTTGATGTCAGGAGCAGGATTTGTAATTTTTATGGTGGTTGCAGTCCGTCCTGCAATGGAATGGGTAGCTAGTCGGTGTTCAAAACCGGGCCACCATGATTATGTTGAAGAAGGTTTTATATGTTTGACACTTGCGTGAGTTATGATATCGGGCTTCATGACAGACCTTATCGGGATTCACTCGATATTTGGTGCATTTGTTTTTGGACTAATGATCCCGAAACATGGGGAATTCGCAGGGAGGTTAATAAGGAGGATTGAAGATTTTGTTTGTGGCCTTCTGTTGCCATTGTACTTTGCTTCGAGTGGGCTAAAAACCAATGTAAATAAGATAAAAGGTGCGGAGGCGTGGGGGCTGCTGGCGGTGGTGATTTCAACCGCTTGTACTGGAAAGATTCTTGGGACATTTCTGATGGGAATGTTATGCATGATTCCAGCACGGGAATCATTGGCTTTGGGATTACTGATGAATACCAAAGGGTTGGTTGAGCTTATAGTTCTCAATATTGGCAAGGAGAAAAAGGTTCGTTTTCCAGTTTCCACAATGTTTGTCTAAGCCCTATATAGGTGGTCAATTTGTTGACCCGAGAAACTTTTTGTCCAAATCTTTTTAGCTAATCAATTTGTAGAATATAATAACAAAAATTACTTCATGAATTAGGATATTTTATGGAGTGGGGTGGACAATGGCTGGTGCCAAAAGACACCCGAGGTCAAGGTCTTCTCGACAATTCACACCTTTTTGTGGATTTTATGGATTAAAAATATGCATCGGCTTCAACTCGAGTTAAAGATAATAGGAGTACCCATATTGACCTACTTTTTAAGTAAATTGGTCAAAATGTTTGCAATAAAGTGAAATTAATGTTTCTGGTATGGATTGTTAAAACAGGTACTTAATGATGAAATGTTTGCGATACTAGTGATGATGGCGCTGGTTACTACATTCATGACTACACCAATGGTGATGGCTGTATACAAGCCGGCCCGAAAAATCTCATCCATTGTCCATCATCGTTCACTTATGGAGTCATCATCCCACTATTTAAGAACTCTGCAAGCTGAGCTACGAGTCCTTGCTTGTGTACACGGGTCAAAGAACTCGCCATCAATTATCAACTTTATGGACTCTATCCAGTCTCCCAACACCTACTCCAACATGAAGCTCTATATCTTGCACCTACTTGAACTAACCGAAAGGTCCTCATCCGTAATGATGGTGTACAAGGTCCGCAAGAATGGAGTCCCACGCATAAACAACTTCCGGGAAGGTAAATCAGCTTACAAACTCGAGTCAACTGCATTAAAAGAGAGCAAAGTCAAGGTTCGAGCGTTGACCACCATCTCAGCACTGCCGACTATGCATGAAGATATATGTCATGTGGCAGACAAGAAGAGGGCTGCAATCATCATTCTACCCTTCTATAGACCACTGCAACAAGGATACAATGATGAGGAGCCGGCACATATTGGACACGGTTGGGAAGTGGTGAACCAAAGAGTACTTTCACACGCACCATGCACAGTGGCAGTGCTGGTGGATCGCGGCTTAAGTAGGTCTAACCCAAAACGGGTTTGTGTAGTGTTCATAGGTGGCCCTGACAATCGTGAAGCCCTTGAGTTGGGGGGCAGAATGGCAGCACAACCGGATACTAAGCTCACCATAATAAGGTTTCTAATGAAACCTGGGGAGAATGAAAACCACCCTCCCACAAAGCCTGAGGATGCAGATATAGACATGGTAAATTTAAAAAAGTTAAAGTCTGATCTATCATCTAACTAATTACTACTTACTAATTATAAATCAGGAACTAGATGAGAATTCTATAGAAGATTTCAGAAAGAGACGGGAAGGAGAGGCAGAGTATGTGGAAAAGTCAACTCTTAGCATAAAAAATGAACTGCTCGAGATAGGGCAGAGCAAAGAGTTTGAGCTTGTGATCGTAGGAAGGGGTAGGTTACCGGAGGCATTGGTTGCAGGAATTCATGAACGTGAAGGTCAATACTCCACAGAACTGGGACTTATAGGAGGCTTATTAGAATCATATGATCATGGGATTACATCATCCGTTCTAGTAGTTCAGAAACACGATCTACCTAAAGAGGACAGTGACAAACCATGCCCGACCAGCAGTCTGTCTAATAACATGATGGCATAGCTTTAAGAGCAGCCGGTACAGTGGCTTCCACCCTCGCCAAGTCTGACGTGGCATTGGTCTTGGTGCCGCCAGCCTCCCGCTACGCCAAATGCAACACCGCCAAAAGTTCCATGTAGATCTCAATTTAACCATAGAACCCAACATTTAATCTCATCCATCCATCCCTTTTACCATCTACGGTGCACATAAATCTAACCTTTTTTTTTCTTTTTCTTTTTTTATTAATGTAAGGGCATCGTGGTCAATTCACTCATTACTAATAACTCTCTCAAAACCCTCACAATCTCTCAAACCGTCACAATCTCTATCACTGTTTCTTTCAAACCCTCACACTCTCTCAATCTCTCAATCATAAATATCAATCTCAATCTCTCTCAATAACCGTTATCCGCCGCCGTTGACCGTCGTGAACCGCCATAAACCGCCGCCGTTGTTGAAATAATGGGTAAAATTGCTTATTTTGTTGATTATTTACGTTTTGTGTATATTAGCAATATAAGCCTTTAAATAAGCTTATATTGTTTCGTTGAAACTTTCGTCTAATCAGCTTGAGGTAGTATTTTGAGGTAGTTATTATTGAGGCATGATGTGATGCTTAGTGCTATAAGGTTACAGTGGATATGTAAATGATGTTAGGTTGGGCTAGAGAATAGATTGTAATATACATGTGACTGTACTGATGTATAGTATTTTGTTGCTGATGTACTGATGTATTTTGTTAGAATCATGTATGATTCACATTGAATCATATATGATTCATATAGAATCATATATGATTAAATGTGAATCATACATGATTCTGGTAGAATCAAGGTCTCGGCTCTTTATGGAGTTTAATTATAGGACGTCCTAATACTCGTCAAGCACCACCAACAGTGCGATACTTGAGCCTTTTCATAGCTTCATATTAGCCTCTCTAGAGTAGCTTATTGTTTTACTTTTTGCTTCTATTAATAGATCCTAGTACTAGCTTCTTATTTCTGTGCTTGTTTCTGTAATTTGAGCTTGTTTGCTTAGCTTATCTCTGTCTGCAAGTTACCTATTTAGTCAGTTGGATGTTGTTATTGGGACTGTGCTAATTGTTACTTTATGCTGAGTGTTTATCTACTAATCTAAGTTTGGTTGTGCTTGTAAGTGAGTGCTGATTTGTGAGTGAGATAAGTTGATTGGGATTGAATTTAGTGGTTAGTTATAACTGGATACCACTTTGATTGGCCTGATGTATAGGATTTTCATTATAAGTGTATTTTGTTAGAATCATATATGATCCACATAGAATCATATATGATTCTCATAGAATCATATATGATTAAAGGAAAATCATATATGATTCTGATAGAATCATATATGATTGTATTAGATTATTGGGAAAATATTAGCTACAATTGCATTGTAGCCAATTCCCTACAATATGTGCTACAAATTGTGGGTCCCTGAATCCTTCTGTGGGTCCCCTGACTTTTTTCTGTGAGTCCCTAATTCATTTTCTTATGTATTTTGATGGGGTATTGTAGCCAATTGGCTACAATAATTGTAGCCAAGTTATCCCCTAGATTATTTTATAGTTATTAACATTTAAAATTTTTATGCAGGTCGATCAAAAACTGTTGCATTTAAAAGAAAACAGAGCAAGTACAAGAACTCCTCTCTCTTGTCAACATTGTCTTGGCAAAGAACAATGTGAAGCCATATACTGATGAGATATGGTAGTGATGAGGACGAGAATGGGTCTGATGAAGAAGGTAGTGACGATAAGGACGATGGTGAGTCTAATGAAGAAGGCAATGATGATGAGGATGGTGAGTTTGATGAAGAAGGTGGTGGTGAGGACGAGTGTGAGTCTGATGAAGAAGGTGGTGGTGAGGACGAGGGGTGATTCTCTTGCATGAGTTGAATATGCATTCGCAAAAGATGTTTGATTTGGCTAAATTGAAGAGGTTGATGCAGCAAAAACCAAGTGATGTTGATAGATGATAAGTAGATGGTAGCATATGGTAAACTGATTGTAATCTTTTGGTAATCTGATGGAAACTGATGGTTTATGTAGTACGTACATTCTGATGGGTAGTAAACTGATGGTTTATGTAGTACATACATTCTGATGGGTAGTAAACTGATGGTTTATGTAGTACATATTTTCTGATGGGTAGTTCTAAAATAGTTTGATATTTTGAATCACATAGTTTTAAATTTGTTGTAGTTTTGAAATAGTTTATGTTATATTGAATTATATATTAGAATCACATATATTCATGTTCAGAATCACATATTGGAATAACATATATTATTCATTAATTATTCATGTTCAGAATCATATATGATTCTATGTGAATCATATATGATTCTAATGTGTATCATATATGATTCAATGTGAATCATATATGATTCTTTTGAATCATATATGATTTTGAATCACATGTATTCAAAATCATATCAGAGAATCATATCAGAATCACATATATTCAGAATCACTTGTCAAATCTGCTGAAATATCAAACAAAAAGTATTCAATTAAACGTAGTTGAATTAAAATCCTCATAACACTTTTCCAACATTGCAATAATAATAAACAAATTTAAAGAAATTGTTATTCAAGAAACGTTAGTCGCTTTTTCAGCTGCGACATTTCTTGTTTGTTGTTCACCTGCATCAGTTCTAGTCTTTTGTTCTCTTGCATCAGTTCCACTCTTTTGTGCAGCAGCAACTCTCGCAAGTTTTGCAATATACTTTGGATTCATTGGACATGTCGACTTGGTGTGCTTGTTAGTCTTCTCACCACAGAATCCACATTTCCTTTTTCTCTTAGATGTTTCTTCAAGTGCTATTTCTCTTCAACAGGTATATAAATATCATCAACAACAGGTTCCCAATTAGCATATCCCCGGGAGTTTCTTCATGTGCGTATAAAGTCGGCCTTGGTGTCGTCACAGATGCTGAAATATAGTATTTTCATTAGAATCATATATGATTTCCCAAGAATCATATATGATTCTTAAAGAATCATATATGATTCTACCAGAATCATATATGATTCACATTTAATCATATATGATTCTATATGAATCATATATGATTCAATGTGAATCATATATGATTCTAACAAAATACATCAGTACATCAACAACAAAAACATATACATCAGTACATCGCTAACCACTGATTTCAATACAAATCAACTTATCTCACTCACAAATCAATAAAATAAGCTGAATAAGCAATAAAATAAGCCGAATCACATGTGATTTGCCTTGAAACCCTAAAAACCTAAATAAGTTTAATCACATGTGATTTACCTAGACACCCTAAAAACCTAAATAAGCAACAAAATAAGCTGAATCACATGTCATTTACCTTGAATAGCAGCTACATTTTATTCTTCATCTGGAAATTCAACATCTTTTCCATAAGCTTGTTTCCATCATCCACCACTTGATGTTCATCAACCGTAACTGGTACATCAACTAAATCATTAGCTAATCATTAACAAGTGTGAAGATGTGGTGGTGATGAAGGTGCGGTGGTGAAGGTGACGGCGGCGGTGAAGGTGCGGTGGTGATGAAGGTGCGGTGATGAAGGTGCGGTGGTGATGAAGGTGCGGTGGTGAAGGTGCGGTGGTGGTGAAGGTGGCGGATTGGAGGATGATTGGGGTTGTGTGTGTGTGTGTTTTGCCCTAATTTTTTTTGGGAAACAATGAAACGTGTGGAAAACTAGAAGGGGGGTTGAATAGTTTACCGTTTTTAAGTTAATTATCTTTTGAAACTTTCGTGTAATCAAAGATCTAAACTAAAGACAATATGTAACATGCAAAGATAAAGAAAGAAACGATCAAACCACAACACGAGTATTTATCGTGGTTCGGCTACAAGGACTCTTTTTCCTTGCCCTACGTCCACGCCCCGAGTATCCAACTCGAGAGTTTCTTTCACTAGTCAACAAGCTCCTTTCACCGGCGGAGAAAACCTTACACGTCGCTTATACACGTTTACCGACACTAAGCTAGATGTCGAGTTCTTTTACAAGGGTACAACCACTCCTGTTAGTTCTTTTACAAGGGTACAACAACTCCCGACACACTTGGTATTTTAAGGCCTAAAATACTAACCGATCACAACTGAAAACACAATCAAATGAAGTGTAAACTACAAGAAGTCTACACAATGCTAAGCTAACAAGTCTTGCAACGTTGTGTTGAATACTTGTTACTTTGTATGAATTTGTGAACTTCTTTGCTACAAAAGAATCTTCACAAAGATGAAATGTTAAAGGGTTAGATGAAAGATATGAATGTGTATGTGCAAATGTAATAAGAAGTGATGAAAAGAAAATCTAACAAATGGCTTGGTATTTATAGCAAAACATCCAGCAGCACTGGCGGATACGGCGGAACCCTCATATGGGTTCCGCCCGTGTACCTTGAAGGTGCCGCCGGGTCTGTCAGGAAGTTTTGCCATAAATCTCCAAACCAACCAAAGTCACATCAACTAAATTCTAGTCAAACACATACTTTGTGTAAGAAAACTTATGGTGAGTCAAACACACAATCTTTCCTTAAATGTGTATGACAAACTTGCCATAAATGAGATGTGACATTTCTATTTTAAGAAATATAAAAATGTTGTGTTTTATATGAAATGTAAATGTAGCAAATGTCTAATTATGCAAGACTTTAAACTAAAGTTATGTTTTACTAAAAAACTAAAGTTTACATTTTGTTGTTAACAAAACTTAGCAAAGATCGTAAAATATAAATAACGTTTTTAGGCGATATTTGTATTAACAATCTCCCCATTTTTGTTGATGACAAAACATAAACTTTGTTTTTAAGTAAATCACTAATTTTAGTGTTAAGTCTTAAAAAGTTTTATATTTAAACTTGTTTTACTTAATTGATAAAAATCATTTTAAGTTTATAAGTTTAGATATACTTTCTCCCCCTTTTTGTCGAAACAAAAAGAAGAGTAGCGTAGCGGAACGATGCAAGTGCTCCCCCTTGGACGATACTCCCCCTAAAAGGAGTGCCAAGTTAGGAAACATGGATTTTGAACCTACAAAAAAATGGTTAGTTGGTGATAATGACACATAATCAAGCATGTAGTCACCACACAATATGAGAATATTGGCAATCACAATCACAACTCATATATGATCAACCAACAATGCAAATAAGATAGTAGAAAAAGATGTCATTCCAAGTAAAATTTGACTTTATAAAAGTCAAAGACAAGAAATGAAAACTATCCTCCTACTTCTAAAAATAAAAATTAAAATTAAAAATAACCAAGAAATAAAAGAAAATAAAAATCCTACTTCTATAAGTAGAAGACATCCAACACTTCCTAAATGGGGCAAAAGGCCTCCAAACATGCTCTAGGATTGGTTTGGGTGGGAAAGAGCATCCAAACGCTCAAGGATGTGTTGTATAGCAAAGCAGGTTTCATTTTGAAATTGGTGAAGCGACAATTTGATGCTTTCACCAATTTTGACCATTTGCTCACATTGTGAGCAAACATGGTGATGAGTGGGTGGAAACGGGTTGTTTGATGATGGTGGTGGTGGTGGGTTAGTGTTGGTTTCTTGATTGGAGGATGGGTTTGGAATGGAGTCAAGCAAGGTGGATTGAAATTCCATTGCTTGATGGAGGTGATTTTCTATCATGCTTTGAATTTCCTCATAAGAAGGAAAGAAAGACTCAAAGGATTGGGATTGGGAATGTGGTGGAGTTGGGTGATCATGGTGTTCAAAGTTAGGTTCTCCATAAAGGACCATGGATGTCTTTGAAGATTGGGTGAAACAACAATGGTTGTGGTTGGTGGTATCCTTGTTGTGGTGGTTGATGATGGTCAAAAGGCTCATTTGGCTCAAACAATGGCCTTGGTTTTGCATTTGACAAAGGTTGTGGGTTGGTTGATCTTGGTGGAAGATCAATAAGATCTTGTACAAAAGGATGTGGTGATGTTGGTGGAGACCCAAATAGCTCCATTGGTTCAAGTTTAGGTAATATTGGTGGTGATGGAGTTTTGGATGGTTGGGTTGGTGCACTTGGTGGAGTTGGGTCAATGGGTGATTTTGTTGGTGGTGGAGTGGTGAGCTCATTAGGTCCTTTGGGTGATGGAGTTGGAGATGCAAGGTTTAAAAAGTGTTCATTTTTTATGGGTGAAGAGAATTCATCCGAAGATGAAGAGCTTAGGTTGATTGTGTGGTGTGAACAAATTGGTTTCACACTTATGCGGGCGGTTCTCCGAATGGGTCGAGATGGTTGAGAGGTGATTGTTGACTTTGTCATTGTTAAAATGGTTAATTAGAGGTTTAGGATTAGAGATTGTGATGGTGATGGTGTGATTTGATGTGTTCTAAGATGGTCAAATTTATAGAGTGGAAGAGATGTTGGAAGGGGTGTTTGGATTTGATGTTAAACCATACAAATCTTGAGGTTTCTAATGATTTGGGTGAGTTATGAATGTTGTCAAATCAATGGTAGTCAATCCAATGAAGAGGATGGAGTAGGAAGACAAAGATTAGCACTAAATGCTTAGTGGTCATGTCAAAATGGTTGGAAGTATATGTTTCACGGATTGCAAGGAGCCATTAGAAAGGTTCCTTCCTTTATGGGTGAGGGCTCCTTGAGTTGGTTATGGGTTAGTTTGATTTTTGGCGGGAAAATGATTCCTATTGTTTTTAGAGTCTTAGAATGCTCCTAAGGATGATGTTGTCTAACAAGAAATGAGTTTCTAACCTACAAGATTGATTTGAAGTAGTGTGATTTTTTAAGTTTTGAAAAACGATTAAGAATTTCCTGGAGGGATGGCGGAACCCTGGGAGTGAACGGGCGGAACCCTCATGAGGGTGCCGCCGTTTCCGCTGGGCCAAATCTGGGTTTCCAGATTTTTGTACTGGCGGAACCCATTTGAGGGTGCCGCCAGTTCCGCCGACCCTGAAAAACAAGGCAGTCCAATGTTTGGACCCACGAGACGATTTTCAAATTTTTCGAAAACACTTCAAAGCAAAAATATAACCTATAACTGGTTAGGAAATGCAAAAATTAAACACGTGAACACTCATACCATTGTACTTAGACCGGGGGCTAGCGAATTTCACTATACTTAGTGAAATTTTCCATAAGCATGAAAATTTGACAACATGCTAAATGTTGTCATCCTGCATAGTTGTTAGTACATACATGTTCCAAATTATACCAAATATCCTACCAACACACAAATTCATAACACACATTGTTTAAACGACCAAATTGTTCAAATAGCACCTAGTGCCAAACACTCCTTACACACCCGCACTCATTGACGGTCAATCTTCTTCTTGAGCTTTCCAAGGAATCTCCCGAGATTTTTGAACATCCCCTTTGTTTGCTTGAACTCCGCCGACTCATTCAGAATATCCGAAAGTTGGGAAAGGTATTCTAAAGGTGGGAGCCTAGAGTTGGGCAAAGTCTCATCTTCACTCATTGAAGATGATGATGAGGAGGTAGGAGGATGAGGGCGTTTTCCTTGGGCTTTGTAGACTCTCTTGTCACTAAGTGGAACGAAAGTGGTGGAATGAGAGAGTAGTCTAGGAGAAGACCTCTAGGAGTTGCTGGAATTGGGGAAATGAACCTAAAGAGACGGGTCAAGAGCATTCCATACGGCATAGCCGTTGTGCCTTGCACGGGAATGTCGGCCATCCTTTTGGCCATGTAGTAGGCTAGGTTGAAGGGTTGCCTAACGGACAAGGAGTACATCATGTAGCAAAGGCAAACGTTGATATGATCTCGGTTTCCTATGGTGCTAATGACGTTGGCTCTAAGGACTTCTTCCCACTTCCTAAATTGAGGCTTGAGTTCATTTAGTTCCGTTCCATAAGGGTCCTTGCTAACATCCTTGTACGGGTTTTCCTAGTGGTGGTGGTCCTAATGAAGAGGTGGTCACGGAGTTCATCCTTGGACACGAGAGGAGTGTTATAGGGATGGATGCGGTCAATGAGAGTGTCAAGAGTTGAAAGGCTATGTTTGTCGGTGTAGATACACGTACCACGGTTTGGAACACCTAGGATTTGAGCAAACTCATCTAGAGTGAAGGAGTATGGATGACCACTAGCCGAGAAGTTTATGGACACGCGCCCATAATCATCGGAGGAGAGATTGACGGATGCATAGAACTCTAAAATGAACCTAGGACAAATAGGCTCGTCTATCTCTAAGAGACACTCAAAGTTGATGGTGGCAAGTTCCGTGTAGAGGTTTGTACCTTCTAGGAAGGATGGGTCAATGGTTCTACCCTCGTGGACATAACGCTTTTCTAGGGCTTTGAAGATGTTGATTTGGTTTTCGGTAAGGCCTTTGGTTTTGTGATGTTTGGGTAGGTACTTAAGGGTGTCCTTGTGATCGTAATGAGTCACGGGAGGCATGATGATTCCTAGAAAAATAAAATATCACATTTTAGTCTATGTTAGCGACTATTGTAATGTGGATGTTCTAGTGTGTGCCTATATGAAAACAATGTGGAGGTGCGGTTATCTTGACTCATTTTGATGCTCAAAAAGTTTTTATAGTGCAAATTTTGTTATAAAACAAAAGATAACCCAAACGCTCCTAGTTCAATGTAGCTTCGTTTGAATGTACCCGAAAATACATATTGGTTATGTATTCCCTTTAGCATTCAAGAGACATTATGCAAGTGATGTTTTTGAACATAACGTTTTTATTTTGTATTCACAATGTGAGACGAAAAAATATTTGTCCTATTTGTGAGAAATTTTTGCAAGAGTTTGACATGGGGTGTTTTAGTAAACATGTTAATAGCTTATAAGAATGCAATTCCTAACTATGGGAAACATGATTAGTTTTGTTTAACACCTATGTTTCTACACTAATTACTCAAGTTAATGCATAACCCCAAGTTTTTGTTTTTGTGCAAAAATAGAATTCCTAGACTCAGATCAGGAGTGTAATTATGTTTAGAATACTTTACCGTTTTTAAGTTAATTATCTTTTGAAACTTTCGTGTAATCAAAGATCTAAACTAAACACAATATATAATATGCAAAGATAAAGAAAGAAACGATCAAACCACAACACGAGTATTTATCGTGGTTCGGCTACAAGGACTCTTTTCCTTGCCCTACGTCCACGCCCCGAGTATCCAACTCGAGAGTTTCTTTCACTAGTCAACAAGCTCCTTTCACCGGCGGAGAAAACCTTACACGTCGCTTATACACGTTTACCGACACTAAGCTAGATGTCGAGTTCTTTTACAAGGGTACAACCACTCCCGTTAGTTCTTTTACAAGGGTACAACAACTCCCGACACACTTGGTATTTTAAGGCCTAAAATACTAACCGATCACAACTGAAAACACACAACCAAATGAAGTGTAAACTACACGAAGTCTACACGATGCTAAGCTAACAAGTCTTGCAACGTTGTGTTGAATACTTGTAACTTTATATGTACTTGTGAACTTCTTTGCTACAAAAGAATCTTCACAAAGATGAAATGTTAAAGGGTTAGATGAAAGATATGAATGTGTATGTGCAAATGTAATGAGAAGTGATGAAAGAAAATCTAACAAATGGCTTGGTATTTATAGCAAAACATCCAGCAGCACTGGCGGATATGGCGGAACCCTCAGATGGGTTCCGCCCGTGTACCTTGAAGGTGCCGCCGGGTCTGTCAGGAAGTTTTGCCATAAATCTCCAAACCAACCAAAGTCACATCAACTAAATTCTAGTCAAACACATACTTTGTGTAAGAAAACTTATGGTGAGTCAAACACACAATCTTTCCTTAAATGTGTATGACAAACTTGCCATAAATGAGATGTGACATTTCTATTTTAAGAAATATAAAAATGTTGTGTTTTATATGAAATGTAAATGTAGCAAATGTCTAATTATGCAAGACTTTAAACTAAAGTTATGTTTTACTAAAAACTAAAGTTTACATTTTGTTGTTAACAAAACTTAGCAAAGATCGTAAAATATAAATAACGTTTTTAGGCGATATTTGTATTAACAAAACGTATTGGATATTTTTTTGTTTATGTAATTGCCTTTTTTGCCCCTCAAGAGTAAATATTAGATTTAATCTAAGCCTTTGGATCAAATTGGATTGTATGGTTAGGATTTGTTGATTGGTTCTTTGGCTTGGATGGGTTCTTCATGGATCTCAACTCATGCAACACCAAGTAACTGGTATGTGAACAGAGAAAGGTAAAGGGTTGTTTTTTTGTTTTTTTTTTTTTTTTTTTTTTTTTTTTTTTTTTTAAATAGGTTATTTGGTGTGTTTGTGTGTAGGGGATTTACATACATCTCCATGTACATATCAATATTTACATATTTTTTCAAACAAAAGTTTTTAATGCATGATGTACAAGGCTATTAAAGCAAAGTTAGGGGAAATATGTAAATAACAAAATAAAAGTTTAACTTTTTTTTTTTTTTTAAATTTGGTTTTGTAACTTTTTTATAAAAATATTATTTGTATTTGAATTTAGTGAATGAAAAACTAGTTTGTATGAAAAATAAAAAATGAAATAAAATAGTGCGTGGGACCTTTTTGGTATGCGAAATGGCATGTTATAAGGGATGGAGTACTTTCGTATGTGAATGTTAAAAGTGAGATGCTGAATTGACGCTGAAAAATTTATTTTGGCATGCCATGATCCCTGACACTCTAAGAAACCGATCCTGACCATAATTGTTTGAATAAAACTACATGTTATGACCAAATGAAAACATGTTAATCATTTCAAACAAACTAAATATGAATCAAATTTATTTTAAAATTTTAGTTTAATATACGGACATATAAGAATTTGCCCATGTTTAATGTTTTGTAATTGTGATATAAGTACAACTAATAATTATGTACGGATTCTTACATAAACTTTTTCATTATATATTAATATCGATTAATATTTTGTAAAGATTTTCGTTAGATGAAAGATTTAACTTTATTTAACTGACATGAGTGTTGAGGTTGATGTTATTGTTTAAATTTAACTATTAATATCATGTTATAAACGATATATGAGTTTAATAGTACATAATAACCTTTGATGAAGTTAAAATATAAAGTTTTTTAAAAAATAGTTTTTTCGGATAAATAAGTAAAGGTAAAGCAAGGCCGTCACGTTATACACTAAAGAGAGACGGCCGAGAACACATTTTCACTTGACGGCATCAGAAGTGGATCTAGGCAATACGAGAACAACTTTGGCGGCGAGTTGACGGCGTCAGAAATTACTCTTGACGCCATCAGACCTGTATTCTCTATATATAGTTTTCCAATTTTTATTCATTAGTGTGCAACTTTAGAGAGAACTTTTGTGAGGTATTAGGGTACGAACCCTAGACGAAATTTACAGCCTTTTTAGGGTTTCAAACCCTATTTTCATGCATGTTCAATAAAATATAACTCTCTCATTAATCATTCAATATGTCTATGTGTTGTTTGATTCTATCTTATGCATGTCTTTCCTTTAACATGCTAGGATAGGTTTGTTTGTGTTTGCTTAGATGTAATGAAACCTAGTTATTTATTATTAGTTGATGGTTTGTTATTAATTGTTGTTGGATGAATGATTTTAATGTTAGGCTTAAGAAAACTGGTTAATCTCCTATATGGTAACCGGCTTTAACGTCTTAGGAAACATGAATTGTATGTGCACTGCAATTAATTTGGTTGTGTTTAATGCATAAGTGAATATTGAGGAGGCCATGGTTAGGATACTTAACGTATAGCCATAGGAAGAGATAGGATCTTATAGAGTTGGGGAAGGACGTGCGCCCCCCCCCCCCCCCACGACTGGTATTAAGGAATACAACCCGTCATCCACGCAGTTGTACCAAACTTATCAATTAATGAAAGATAACTAGGGAGTAGTGAAGTCTAAGTAAACACGTTTGTCTCTTCATAAGTTTTTTCTCAATTTACTTTATCATTATTTTATTTTATTTGCATTTGTAGTTATTTGGGTTAGTTGGCTAGCAACTAATTCCGCCCACTCCTTCAAAACCGATATTTTACTTGCTTTCTAAAAAATATAAAAATACAAAAATAATCATCCCTCACCTCTAGACTTAGTTAAAATAGTTTTCAATCATAACGACACTATTCCCAACTAGAACGATCAATCCCCCGGTACTTGCCACTTCAATATACTACATCGGTCAGGTACACTGCTTGGTGGGGGTTGTAAGCTTCTCGAGATCCCTCGAGAGGTAAAACCTTTTGCGTAGTCGCAAACCACGCATCAAGTTTTTGGCGCCGCTGCCGGGGAATAGTTATTGCTTAGGTTGAATTTTATTTTTATTAGGTCTACTCACTAGATTCCTTTCTAGTAAGATTTTTATTTTCTTTTTATAGGTCTTCTTTAGTCTATCTTATTCTTTGTGTGTTTGTAGACTTGTTCGTTTACCACTATGGAAAATTCAAATTTATCACCTGACGAAGTAGCGTCATTGCGTAACCAAATTGAAAGTTAAATTAGGGAGCTTAATAGGGTAATTAATGTTGAGCTCGATCACTCATTTAATGACCTAGAAAGCACCCTATACGAGAGCAAAAGTTTTGAACATAATGATCTTGTGAACTTTGGAAGTTTAGAGGAAAGGGAAGACGAGGGATTAGGTGACGAATATTTCAATTTATACCCTACTAAGGAAGAAATAGCCTATTACAATAACATAATCGATAACCCTCAACCACCCTTCGTTAAGATTGATCCAAAGATAAAAAGGGGTAACCCTTGGAACGTTAAGATACCATGTATGATTGGGTATAAGTACATTGATCAAGCTTACATCGATTTTGAATCCCCAATCAATGTTATGTCTTCGAGTGTTTATAACGATATAGTGAATACAAGGCTTGAACCTAGGAAAGATCCCAAATGCCCCGGTGGAGTTTGTAATTTTGTCGGGAGAATTAAAGGGTTACATGTCCTTATTGGGAATTTCACTTATGTCGTTGACTTCATGGTTTTAGAGGACTTGGCAAGTGTTATAGATTGTAGCTTATCCCACGTTGTGTTAGGAAAGCCCTTCCCTGAGAAGTCCATGTTAATCTATGATCGGTTGGAGGGAACAGTTCAGTTTTCTAATGAAACTGATAGAATCGCATATAGGATGCCTAGTAAGATAAAGGAACTTCGTTTTGTGCCTCAACTAGATAAAGATAACATAAGTGCATTTGAGGACATTAATGAAGAAGATAAGAAAAAGGGCATGGATTATGTATGGGAAAAGAGGAGCCTTTTTTATAAGGATTGCTTAACCCTCGGGCCTAAATATAAAGTCGATAGAGAAACTGCCGAGAGAATTATGAGAGCAATTGAGAATAAGGTAGTTGGCTTTTACCAAGAGTATTTGAAATCGGATCCGGAATGTAAAGCCAATGTTAGAAATGACCTAGAGGACGTGACCAATGATGGAGTCACGTAATAGAGCCCGACTTTGAGTCTAGCTACAAGACTCATAAATAAAGAAAAGCGCTTCTTGGGAGGCAACCCAAGTTTTATTTGTTTGATTGTTTGTTTGTTTTTATTTGTTTTCGTATCCATGTTTATTTGTATTGTTTATGATCCATGTCTCTAATTAAATTCTGAAAATGCTTTATTTTATTTTAACTTCGTCTTAACTACATATAAAGGTATTTTGCAAAAGATAAGTGTAAGGGAAGTCTAAATATGTTTGTAAGAACAAAATGGAACATGAATCATAACAATATCAATTTAACATGTATACTAGTACTTGTTTTAGTTAAATGCTTGTATCGAGTCATAATGAATATTTTGCAGGATTTCCAGGAATGAAGACATAAGTTTTTCCAGAAATTTTTCGGAAACTAAACATAAGATTTCTGTCAGATCAATTCTGATGGCGTCAGGATTTACAACCTGACGGCGTCAGGTGTAAAAATCTGGAAAATTTTGCAAGTTTTGTTTTTAGAAGTTTTGTTAAATCTTAAGTTTTATAAACTACAGGAATCTGCAAATATTCATTCCACAAGCATTATATCTTACTTGCTTTCTAGGATTTTAATTATGTATAGAGTTTGCCGCTGATTTTATGGGAGGTTTGCCTAGATTGTTTTCTCAGGTTTAATAGGTTATATTGGACAAGAAGATGATTTATATTTCTGGAAGGAGAGCTTTCTACGTTCATTTTCTTGGAGGAGGATCTAACCATGTTACCGCATTATCCACACCGAATGAATCAGGGGAGTATTTGTTTCATTCTTTTACCTCATTTACTTTTAACATCTTTTTAATTGAACATTGGGGACAATGTTCGGCTTAAGTGTAAGGGGAGGGTAAATGATGATACCTTAGAGAATACAATTGCACTTGATTTTTGTTTGTTTAATGGTAGGTGTGTAATAAAACTGAGATAAATATTTGTTAGGGCAATTTTAGCGCCAAATTTAATTTTTTTTACAACATATAGGAGTGAAACTTTGGTCCTAATAAGCCTCTCATGGATAGGAGTTGTATGACTAGCACAAAAACCGTACCACTCAAAAATTTCCACCCCAAATATGTGAGGTTCGCCCCTAGATTTGTTAGGAAAAAGCATTCATTATTAGTGCTTATGAGTGTACCAGTAGTACTTAGATTCTAGAACTTGCGTTAGTGATTCATTTCCCAAGTCCACAAGTGAGACTACATTTGTGTAGTAAGATTTACTAAAATGATAAGAGGCATTAGGATAACCCATATTTTACACCTGTATTATAATTACATTGGCTACATTGGTCAAGTAATTCTCCCACACCTTTGCGATGTACTCATTTTTAGTACACGATACCCCTAGTACACCCCTCAGAGCCTATCTTTTTCGTTTCTAACTTTAATCATCTTACTTAAAGGAATAATTTGTTACAATCCACCCCAAATGTACACCCAATCGCCTTAGCCCACCTTGTATGCAGTCATCTTTAGTGCATTATTGTTACAACATATGTGTTAACCCAAGTTAATGGTCTAATTGATTACATGGTTGCTAAGTCGAGTCATATCTTGTATATATTGTTTTGGGACGATTGGGACTCATGGGTAAAGTACTAGTGTAATGGAGTAATGGGAAGATGTAATACCCCCATATGTGCGTTAATGTTAAAAAGTACTCCAAGTGTTTTAATTATCTTAATTCGAGTCATTAGAATAGTTAATTGTAAAGTATGTAAAAGTTCAAGTGTAAGGAGAATGAAAATCCCCTATGATGTATTATTTTGGATGGTAGGGTAAGAGTGTATACACAAAAAAAAAAAAAAAAAAAAAAAAAAAAAAAAAAATCGAAAAATCAAGAAAAAGAAAAAAAATAGAAAAAGAAAGAAAAAAAAAACATACGGACTACCATCCCATTTCCTTTTATGTTTATTTTATGTTTTTGTTAGTTTTCATTAGCTTAAGTCGAGTCGAGTCTTGGCTTAGCAGCGCCACATTGTACATGTAATTAACTGATGAACTCAAATAAGTACATTTTATTACCATCATTTATCCTATTTATTTGACTTGTTTTATTATATTATCTGTGAGAATTGATACGTTAATGTTTACTTTTGTAATTCTCAGGTAAAAACAAGTATTATGTGAAACTTGGCGATTTTGGACTAATTATGGAGCAAAACAAGCAAGAAGTTAAGAGTCTACTGAAATGTACAAGATCAAGACCATTCTGCTCCAGATACGCCGCATCCTACTTATTATATACGGCGCATCACTATTAAGATTTCACAAGCTACGATCCAAGACAGCAACGACATGCGCCGCATCTAAGAATGGAGTTACGCCGTATCTTCTGGCGGTGTACGAATATTCCTGAATATATTAATCTTGGACCCCACGCGAAGTTAAGTCAATGCGCCGCATCTACTTATCCTATGCGCCGCATCTAGCCCTCAGACAGAAACTATAAATACCCCAAGGTCAGACGAATTTTGAGAGCCTAATACAGAAAAAGACCGAAGACCACAGAAACCCTAGGACGAATTCAGACGAAGTAGCAGCACAAGACACACCTTGAACGAAGATACAAGAGCTGTAAGAAGGTCCTGCATGTATTCAATTCATTAAGTAGTTTTGTTTTATTGTATTAGTACACTTTAATTGGTCAGGATTGATGGGCTTGTGTTATGTTATCATTCACTTCAACTCCCCTTAAAATTGCTTTCCCATTAATTAAAGTTTATATGTTGATGTCTTTGGTGACTTTTATTAGTGCATTGATAACCTCTGTGTCTAGCTAAGCATTGCTTGGGTCGCCATGCCCCTTCCTCGCCTATTTATTAGATCGCCTATGCATTCTATCGTCTGTAGAAAAGTAGGAAGAAAGATAAATAGGATAGTCATAAGTGATCATTAAGGGTTTACTCCCGATAAGATTAGAGCCAACGAGAAAGGGATTAATCTCGGTGCGTTGCATCGAACTATACACTTCATATAAAACTAGCAATAAAACAAGTGACAAACTACTTAACTATCAGGACAGGTCTTCTTATTGTCTCATGTATTTATCTGTGTACGTGTATGCTACTCGCTGATTCGTGCTTATTAGTTTAGTTTATAATTAATCACAACCATACCGTGCCAGTCTCTCAGGCTGAAACCCCCTTGCGTTAGATTAGGTTGTATAGCTAACTTAAGATATTAAAATACTGATTAGGATAACTAGATAATACGCTATACTCTTAGTGATCGACACTCTACTTACCATTATATTCATACTGACCGGGTACACTGCTCGTTAAAGTGTGTGTTATTGATAAGTCGGCTAAATATAAATTTAAAACTTGAATACTGCTAAAACCACAACGACATATCGTGGATATAAAATTAGAGCAATACCACACGCACATCAAGTTTTTGGCGCCGCTGCCGGGGAATGAATTGTTATTATCTGTTAATTTGATTAGTATTTTAATTAGGTTTTTCTTTTTAATTTTAAATCTAACCGCTAACTCTGTTGTATATTAGGTTAATTTGCATTCATTGTATTATTTTGCATATTTTCTGTTTTTGTGTGTTTTTATTTTCGTTTATTTTCGTTTGTTTTTATTTTTGTTTTTATTTTTCGTATTTTCTGTATTCTGCTATCGTTGTACTGAGCTAATATAAACAATACGGCGCATCTATTTTCTTAGATACGGCGTATTGCGTTTAATTTTTATAAAATACAACGCGTTTAATTAATTCGATACGACGCATCTTTCCCCAAGATACGTCGTATCTGTTTTTAATAAGAATTTTTTTCTAAGCGATAACGCCATACGACGCATCTGCTTTAGCAGATACGGCGTATCTATTATTTTAATTAAAAACAGTTTTCGAATTATTAAACAGATACGACGCATCGATCTCTGTCGATACGGCGTATCTTCTGAATCAAAAATCTTGTATTTTGAGACGTAACGAAAATACGGCGCATTAACTTTTGTTAATACGACGCATTTAATTTTAAATAAATATCGATTTTTGATAATTAAAACTGATACGGCGCATTCTAAATTTATAAGCGGCGTATCTATTTTCTGAATAAAGTCTGATTAAATTTTAACGATTATAAGATACGGCGTATCCAACTTTTTGGATACGGCGCATCGTCTGCAGATATCAGTAACTTTAATTTTTCGTATTCCGTTTTCGTTGTTGATTTTCTGATATATTACTTTCTTGAACATACCCTACTGATGCTTTTGTGATAGTTTCAGGAAGTGCATGACCAGGAGTTCTACGAAGAACTTGATTACACCTTTCGAAGATCCTGAACGAGCCTTTCATTCGCTAAAAAGGCTTTTCAACACAAAAAGCTTTGATATTTCAAGTTCATTCGAGCTTGATTATTTTTCTGAAGAGAAAGAGGAAGAAGAAACAGAAGCAATGGGCAAAAACACAACTATAGAGGAATGCATGAACAATACCTGTGCTGATTACAGTTCAGGAGTTGCTAGACCAAAGTTTGATGATAAGTCAAAGTTTGAGTTGAAGGGTCAGTTTCTCAAGGAGCTAAGAGAAAATGCTTTCAGTGGAACAGAACATGAAGATGCTAATGAACATGTTGAAAAGGTCCTCGAGATTGCGGATTTGTTTACTACAGAAGGAGTCACTGACGATCAACTTATGCTTAGAATCTTTCCAATTTCACTTAAAGGAGCTGCTAATAAGTGGCTAAGGAATGAACCTGCTAGTTCAATCACAACGTGGGAAGATTTGAAGAGTAAATTCCTGAAAAGATATTGTCCGCCTGCTAAGACTGCTAAAAAGATGGAGGCTATCAATAGTTTCAAGCAAGAGCCTGATGAAACTCTTTATCAAGCTTGGGAACGATTTAAAGACTTACTGGTGAAATGTCCTCAACACTATCTAACACCAATGCAGGAGATAATACTGTTTTATCAAGGATTGAACATGCCTACTAGACAGATTTTGGATGCTAAGGGAGCTGTGCCTCAAATAAGTGCAGCTAATGCTAGGAAAGCTATCCAAGAAGCTGCTGATCATTCTCAAAAATGGCACGATGGAACCTCTACTAGATCTAAGAGCAGCACTAATTTTGACGGGTTTGCTGCTATTCAAGCTCAATTGGATAAAATTAGTAGAGAGATGAAGAAGCGTGATGAAAAAGTGTATGCTGCCCAAGTTGGATGTGAAAAATGCGAAGGACCTCACTACACTAAAGATTGCCCGAATAAGAATGAAAGTGAGACGTTTGAAGAAGCATATTACACCCAATTTGGACAACCATTTCGACCTTCAGGAAGATTTAGGGAAGCTACTCCGGGATTCTATCAAAAAAACAACTTTAATCCCACTTATCAAGAAAGGAGGCAGACTTTAGATGACACTTTAAAGCAAATTATGGCCGATGCTGCTAAAAGACATGAAGAGAATACTGCTATGATCAAGGAAATCCGAGCTTCAACGGACACTATTACAAGAAATCAAGGAGCTTCGATCAAAGCATTGGAACAACAAATTGGACAAATGAGCAAAGTTCTTCAAGAAAGGGGATATGGAAGTTTACCTAGCTCAACTGAAACCAACCCCAAGAGATCATGTCAATGCCATAAGCACCACTGAAGAAGTCACTCCTAACATTCCTTTTCCTAGAAGACTGATGAATGGTAATGATGGTGCAAGACCCATATTTTTCTTTAATTCTTCAATCAGTTTAAGGAGGTTACTCAAAGAGAAGACGAAGATTGAAGAAGAGATCAAGGCTACAATGAAAGAAGAGAGCTCTGCAACCGACTTACATGCCTTGCCTCATAAAGAAAAAGACCCAGGAAGTTTTACTTTACCTTGTTCAATTAATGATATATCTTTCAATAATGTGTTAGCTGACTTAGGAGCTAGCGTTAGTGTAATGCCCCTTAAGACATTCACTACCCTAGGACTAGGAAAATTAGCACCAACTAAGTTGCTTATTGAATTAGCTGATAAAATGGTAAAACGACCTGAAGGGATTGCTAATAATGTGCTAGTTAAGATTGAGAAGTTTATTTTCCCTGTAGACTTTGTTATATTAGATATGCCCGAGGATGTTAAGATTCCTTTAATCCTTGGAAGACCTTTCTTGTCTACCGCCCATGCTAAGATTGATGTGTTTAAAAGAAAAATCTCATTAAGGGTAGGGAATAATAAACTAGTCTATAAGTGCCAAGATCCTGTTAAAAGCATAATTAGAGGCGTCTATGTGCTAGGATTAAGAGAACGTATGGACCTCGATTTTGAAGCTAGGCTTATGGGAGAAACATTGATTCAAAACAACTCAACTAATCATAATCATGAGAACTTTGAGGAATTTATTGACCTTAATGTACCTACCGAACTTAGGCGCGATATTATTGATGATTCTGATGATGAGTGGTATGATTGCGTAGTAATTAACAAACGTAGGAGAATAGTTGAGAAAACAAATTTGAATAATGATGTGTTTATTGAACTACCACCCCACCTTGCTTATTTATGCCTATATAATAATAAGAATTTCCCGTCTATCATTTTGTCATCTCTGCCCGAAAGGGACAGAACTTTGTTTATACAGATATTAAAGAAGAATGGCGTGGAAATTACGGACGAGCAAGGAGTGTTCAATATTACTGAACTGGCGATGAGGGAGCGCGATGCTTCCGACTCCTTCAATGATCGGTATTGAAGAGCTGAACGTGAGTCTAACTTGAAGACTCTGGAATAAAGACAAGTGCTGACCGGGAGACAACCCGGAAATTTTTTTTTATATTCTGTTCTGTGTCGAGTCAGTCAGGCCCGCAGAAGATACGGCGCATCTCAATCCTGAGATGCGACGCATCTCCTGCACTGGTCATATCTTACTTTATTTTTTTGCATTTTTACTTTCGACTTTAAAACTTTTTATCAGTTTATTTTAATGCGGCGCATCCCTGGTTAAGGATGCGACGCATCTTCTATTCTGATTCGTAATTATTCCAGGCTCGATACGGCGTATCTTCTTCCATAAGATACGGCGCATCGACTGACCTGATGATTTTCATTTTAATTTTTATGTTTTGTTTTTTTCTAACTACTAATGCATTATGCAAGTTTGAACCTTCTTAACTTAGGTGTGTTAAAGTCTTGGTGGTATTATAGATTCCTGCATTTCCTGTGGATACATCAAATAAGAAGCTTAAACGTTCTCATCCACAAGAAAGATGATTTTTGCTCTTATACGAATAATGGAGGATCATACCGAGCAAATCTCAGGGGAGTTTTTCTGTTCTAATTCTTTTATTTTCCAGTTTTTAACCTTTGTTACAAACAACGAGGACGTTGTTTAACTTAAGTGGGGGGATTGGAGAATTAGAACACTTACTTGTCCTAAACTTTTTCAAAATATGCTTAATATGTGCTTAATATATCAAAATTTAAAATTTTTAGCATGTTTTTGTTTAAAGTCTAAATTACATAGCTGCACACATGACATTATTTCAAAAATTGTGAACTTTTTAAAAATTCACAAATCTATGAGTGTGCCGGTGACTTGTAAACTTTAGAACTTGGCTTGTATACTATTCGAGACCACCATAATAAGTATTATTTTTATAATTGGAATGACTTGTCTAAATTGGTAAATTTCTAGGATTACACCCAAATAGCCTTTATATGTTATGTGTTATTAGCTAACTACACTGGTTAGTTAACCCCCGTATAAACCCTTTTGTTACTCTCACTTTTAGAGTAAGATACCCCTAGAAAAACACTCAGAACCATTCCTTTCGTTTCTTACACCTTTGTTATAATGTTTGTTACACCCTTACACCTTAGCCTACCCTATAGATTAAAATCCGTGGTTAATTGCTTTAGGCAAAGTGTGTTTCCTTACATTACCTGTGTTCACGTGCGTAATTCATTATCTATGGTTAGGTCGGGAAATTGCACAATGCAATTGGAGTGAAAGTAAATATTGTATATCTTTGAGTTTATTTTTCGTATGTTTACTAATTTCACTATTACCGTTATTTCTGAAGTCATGAAAAGTATGGAAAAATTATCCGGAAAGAAAGTGATAGAAAAGTTGTGAAATTTTACACATCTATGTTTATGTTTTGTGTTAAAAAAAAAAATCGAAAAAAATGAGAAAAGAAAAAGAAAAAGGAGGAGTTGGATGTTTGTTTTAACCAACTTATGTAAAGTGTTGTATTAAGTGGTCGATATCACCACTAGTTGTTGTATATTATATTTATGGATTGAATGGGAGTTGGACGTTATGGGAACGCCAACTAAAGGTTATTCTTTGATTGAGATCTTGTTGAGTATAATTCGTGTCTACCTAAAGCGTGTGTTTCAAGTGTTAAAGCGTGAGTTATTCTATGATATGAGTCTTATTCATGGGATGGTTGGGATAGTGATTAACCACACTTAGGATTTTAATTTATTTGTTTCGTTTATTTTTCATTTTACACCAATTTGTATCCCAAATATTATCCATACCCTATATTATTCTTTATCCAAACCTTTGATTTATTGAGATTAGGGATTTGAGCAATCTTAAGTATCGTAGTCGTGGATTCGGCTATGTATTTATGATTTTGTCGCCCTTTTTGATATAATATTATTGATGGAGATTACTTGGTCCTATCTTTAGCCTATTCGAGTTAAGGATTTGAGCAATTGCAAGTATCGTGTTCGTGGATTCGATCATGTATTTGTGATTTTGTCGCCTTTTCTGGAATTTGAGATCGATAGAGATTAAGAAGAATGATTAACCCTTAACCAACAAACCCTTTTTACCGCTTTAGACTTGTTATTCCTTGGCTTTAGTGGGGGAGATGTGTATACTTGCCAAGCTTATGATAGAATATTCGTCACGACTAGACAGTTAAACGATTAGATTTGCTTTTATCAATATATTTTATTTTACTTCTAATTCGTTAAGTGTTTGGTTGTGTGATTATGATAAAAATGAATACATGCTTAAATATAAAAATAAATCCTAATATCTTTTAGGATACATTTTCATAAGATTAATTCTAAGGTTTACTTGGGGACAAGTAAAGTTCAAGTGGGGGGATATTTGATGAACTCAAATAAGTACATTTTATTACCATCATTTATCCTATTTATTTGACTTGTTTTATTATATTATCTGTGAGAATTGATACGTTAATGTTTACTTTTGTAATTCTCAGGTAAAAACAAGTATTATGTGAAACTTGGCGATTTTGGACTAATTATGGAGCAAAACAAGCAAGAAGTTAAGAGTCTACTGAAATGTACAAGATCAAGACCATTCTGCTCCAGATACGCCGCATCCTACTTATTATATACGGCGCATCACTATTAAGATTTCACAAGCTACGATCCAAGACAGCAACGACATGCGCCGCATCTAAGAATGGAGTTACGCCGCATCTTCTGGCGGTGTACGAATATTCCTGAATATATTAATCTTGGACCCCACGCGAAGTTAAGTCAATGCGCCGCATTTACTTATCCTATGCGCCGCATCTAGCCCTCAGACATAAACTATAAATACCCCAAGGTCAGACGAATTTCGAGAGCCTAATACAGAAAAAGACCGAAGACCACAGAAACCCTAGGACGAATTCAGACGAAGTAGCAGCACAAGACACACCTTGAACGAAGATACAAGAGCTGTAAGAAGGTCCTGCATGTATTCAATTCATTAAGTAGTTTTGTTTTATTGTATTAGTACACTTTAATTGGTCAGGATTGATGGGCTTGTGTTATGTTATCATTCACTTCAACTCCCCTTAAAATTGCTTTCCCATTAATTAAAGTTTATATGTTGATGTCTTTGGTGACTTTTATTAGTGCATTGATAACCTCTGTGTCTAGCTGAGCATTGCTTGGGTCGCCATGGCCCTTCCTCGCCTATTTATTAGATCGCCTATGCATTCTATCGTCTGTAGAAAAGTAGGAAGAAAGATAAATAGGATAGTCATAAGTGATCATTAAGGGTTTACTCGCCGATAAGATTAGAGCCAACGAGAAAGGGATTAATCTCGGTGCGTTGCATCGAACTATACACTTCATATAAAACTAGCAATAAAACAAGTGACAAACTACTTAACTATCAGGACAGGTCTTCTTATTGTCTCATGTATTTATCTGTGTACGTGTATGCTACTCGCTGATTCGTGCTTATTAGTTTAGTTTATAATTAATCACAACCATACCGTGCCAGTCTCTCAGGCTGAAACCCCCTTGCGTTAGATTAGGTTGTATAGCTAACTTAAGATATTAAAATACTGATTAGGATAACTAGATAATACGCTATACTCTTAGTGATCGACACTCTACTTACCATTATATTCATACTGACCGGGTACACTGCTCGTTAAAGTGTGTGTTATTGATAAGTCGGCTAAATATAAATTTAAAACTTGAATACTGCTAAAACCACAACGACATATCGTGGATATAAAATTAGAGCAATACCACACGCACATCATTAACCAAGATGATTAACTCGCCACCAGTAAATAGCCTTTATCCAACAAAACCGTGTTTATCATATCCCTTCACCTAACGTTACAACCCTTGAAAAGCCCTCTTTGATAGTTTATCTTAGGTGCTTACGCCTAGTGGAGGAGGTTTTCGATCCTTGCTCAAGCCTATGGTAATCTATTTGCTATGACAGGTAGTGAGAGATATTTTTCATTTTCATTTGTGATATATATTTTTATACACTCGAGAGATGTGAGTATCCAAACACTATTTGTGAGGTGCTAGTGTACAATTTACGTGCTTATTTTGATTAAAGTGGAACGATCATTTGTTGTAATTACTTTTATATTAGTGTTAAATGACCCCTAACTTGTATTTTGATTAGAATAAAAGCGCATTTGCTTGAGGACAAGCAAATCTCAAGTGTAAGGGTATTTGATGAGGCGAAAAGTGTTACGCTTTTAGGGGGTTATTTAAGCCCTAAGTCGTGATTATTTGGTCAAATATTGTCTCAAATCGTTCCTTTTGTCATTTTAGGTACTTTTGAGAAGAAATATGGAAAACGGCGTATTTTGGATGTTTTTGGAGCATAAAAGTGAAGAAAACGACAAAGTCCCAAAACCAAGCTGGAAGTTGTACCTGACGGCGTCACATCACATAGGTGACGGTGTTAAGCGTTGGCAAAGAGGTGGATATGCAGTTTACACTTGACGCCCCAGAAAAGAATTTCCAAGATAAAGGGTGACGACGTCAGCCTTTAAGCCATCAAGGCCGTCACGTTATACACTAAAGAGAGACGGTCGAGAACACATTTGCACTTGTCGGAGTCAGAAGTGGATCTAGGCAATACGAGAACAACTTTGGCGGCGAGTTGACGGCGTCAGAAATTACTCTTGACGCCATCAGACCTGTATTCTCTATATATAGTTTTCCAATTTTCATTCATTAATGTGCAACTTTGGAGAGAACTTTTGTGAGGTATTAGGGTACGAACCCTAGACGAAATTTACAGCCTTTTTAGGGTTTCAAACCCTATTTTCATGCATGTTCAATAAAAGATAAGTCTCTCATTAATCATTCAATATGTCTATGTGTTGTTTGATTCTATCTTATGCCTGTCTTTCCTTTAACATGCTAGGCTAGGTTTGTTTGTGTTTGCTTAGATGTAATGAAACCTAGTTATTGATTATTAGTTGATGGTTTGTTATTAATTGTTGTTGGATGAATGATTTCAATGTTAGGCTTAAGAAAACTGGCTAATCTCCTATATGGTAACCGGCTTGAACGTCTTAAGAAACATGAATTGTATGTGCACTCCAATTAATTTGGTTGTGTTTAATGCATAAGTGAATATTGAGGAGGCCATGGTTAGGATACTTAACGTGTCACCATAGGAAGAGATAGGATCTTGTAGAGTTGGGGAAGGACGTGCGCGCCCCCACGACTGGTATTAAGGAATACAACCCGCCATCCACGCAGTTGTAACATACTTATCAATTAATGAAAGATAACTAGGGAGTAGTGAAGTCTAAGTAAACACGTTTGTCTCATCATAAGGTTTTTCTCAATTTACTTTATCATTATTTTATTTTATTTGCATTTGTAGTTATTTGGGTTAGTTGGCTAGCAACTAATTCCGCCCACTCCTTCAAAACTGAGATTTTACTTGCTTTCTAAAAAATATAAAAATACAAAAATAATCATCCCTCACCTCTAGACTTAGTTAAAATAGTTTTCAATCCTAACGACACTATTCCCAACTAGAACGATCAATCCCCCGGTACTTGCCACTTCACTATACTACATCGGTCAGGTACACTGCCTTGTGGGGGTTGTAAGCTTCTCGAGATCCCTCGAGAGGTAAAACCTTTTGCGTAGTCACAAACCACGCATCATTTGTCGAGAAACAATGCTGTCAAGAAGTTTATGCTTGATGGGATAGATTTTTTTTATTATTATAAAGTACCCTTATCTATCTTCTCATTGCACCAGTTAACGCACCTACATCTCCAAACGTGTGATCTAACACATCTCGCCCTTCGACCAACATCCAGTGGATTTGTGAACCTTACAAACTTACATTTGGAGGATGTAGACAAGGGTCCCAGTGTTATAAAAACAATTATACATCTGATATCCAAATCTCCATTACTCAAGAGTTTCACATGGGTGAGTTCTTAATTATAATTACTAGAATCTCAATTATCATGGACAACCAACTGAATGTTGCAAGCCTGATCTTGATTATAAACAATGCTGATCTTGATTACGTGTCCAAGTCTGATGATCTCACCATTGTTGATCTCTTCAAGTTTTTACCGCTGATTGAACATCTGATTATTTCACTTTTGGTCATTCAGGTAATCTTTATCCATAATATATATATTTGATTCGATTGTAAGAGAAAGAACGCGTTGTTTGTTAATCTTTATTTTGGCCCATGGTTCAAGTTCTTTCATCCAGGTGTGTTTCCACGAGAGCTTCCAACGTCATTAGTCCACCTTAAAGACTTCTGTTTCGAAGAAATGTGTTTCTATGACACAAATGTGCATTTTCTTCTTCTTGGCGAAGTTTGTGAAGCTTATCTTGGCGAAATCACCCATGTTGAAGAAGGTGAGAATACTGCTCGACGGGTATGTTGCTGTGAATAAAGAGTTGAAGGTGAAAAAACTTCTCTTGCGCTCTCCATGTGCATCACATCTAGTAGACATCATTGTTGAGCATCCTTTAAACTATGAAGACAGCAGTCCTGAAGACGATGACAGCAGCCAATCTGAAGACGAAAACAGCAGTCTTCAATCTGAAGATGAAAACAACAGTCCTGAAGATGAATAAGGCAGCCAATCTGAAGACGAAGACAGCGGTTGAGTTTAGACTTTTGAGATTTTCTGGTTGTTGGCTGATTCGTTCAATTATAGTCTAAGGAAAACACACGTGGAAATATGTGTTAACCCGAGTCGTTTGTCCCGACGAAGATCGAATGGAATTTGTGTTCCCGGGACGTGATTCGTGTAGTGAATGTGAAATAAGAGTGATTGATTTGATTTTATACTACGAACAATTAAATATGAAATAAAAACAACTAATTAAGCTAATGAAACAAGTAAACTAAGCATACGATCTTAAAAACGAAAATTTGAATTTAAAAACGTTACGCGACGAAATATAAAACGTAAATAAAAAGTGAATTTCTAAAATTTAAAACCTAAAAATTTAAAAATAATTTTCCTAAATTAAAAATGATAAAAGAAAATTGTTGGAAAAAGAAATATATTTTTTTTTTTACTTTTTAATAATTTATTATGAATTAAAATCTATTTTTAAGCTTTTAAAATGATTAAAAATGAAAGTAAATGGAAAAACAACTTTAAAAATGCAAATATATTTTTGAAAAATCTAATAATTCTGAAAACTAATTTTGAAATAAAAATGAAAATTATTTTTGTATTTTCTGATTTATTAAGAATTAAAAGTGATTTAAAATGGTTTAAAAACTACTAAAATGCAAAAGAAATAGTAAAACAGCTCAAATAATTCTGAAATTTTTACAGTAAATCTAAATTATTATTTGAAACCTACTGACAATGAAAAAATTTTGGAAAATAAGCTGAGATATGCTAAATGGCCTAAAAAGCAGTTTGGATAAGTGCTTATAAATAAGCACTTACCACAAAAATTTATGAAACTGATACAGAAGGTCCTAAGTACTCAGATAAGCTCAGATAAACTCAATTCAGACCAAAGTTTACTCAGATTCAGACAATGGAGGTAACAAGCAATTTGAAATAAGCACTAGTAATAAGCACAAGTAAGCAAGAATAAGCTAAAGGTTCAGGAACAATGAAAAATACTTAAACAAGCTCAAGTATACTCAGGTAACACAAATAAGCTCAAGTTACAAGCTAAATGACAAATAGCAGCCCCTATATTGATTCAGCAGACCATGGCTAAAGTACCAACTTGCAGACTAAAATAAGCAGTCTGTATAAGCTCTAATGTTCAAACTTAAGGGGGCAAAAGCTTGCTTATACTACTGAGATTATAGAAAACCAAAAAAACCTATGTGAAACTACCAATTGACCACCTAATAGAAGCCTAATTCAGCAGTGCAGCAACAAGGACCACACCAAGGCTGCTCAGCATATGCTGATGCAGCAGGGAGGTTTTGGCGCAAACTTTGTGCATATTACTTCTAGTCCTATCCAGCCCTTGGAGATGTACCATAACTCCTATAAGCTACTTGAAAAACCACAATGAACCTCAAATCAAAACTCAGTTTATTGCTAAACTCATTAGAACAGTTTTAGCTTGAAAATTCCAACAAAAGTCCAAAACACTATAGTGAGCTGAATTCAACTTAACACCTACTGATTCTAATTCATTTAACCTAAAACAACTTAAACTAATCTAACTAAAGTGCACAGGGACAGTGAATCCTCAGAAACCAAACAAATCCAAACACCTCTTACCTAACCTGTTTTTGCCAATTAACAAATAATGAACTAATAAAAGCTAAAAACCAGATTTCTAGGAAACAATAGACAAGTATTGATTTAGAAAAAACAATTTTCAAAAGCTAAATAAGCTGAAACACTTAATAAGCAGAGTTTGACTTTTACTTTGACTTTAAGCAACAATAAGCAGAAGCTAAGAACAGATGAATATTAACCAAAATTACTCTATCAACAAGATCAAACAAGCTTTAAAATAAAACAGATTCAGAATTCATACCATAAGCATGTTGACAGAAAAATTGACCAAAGATGATTTGAATTAAAACTTAAATTTAGTACAAAACTCGAAATGGAATTACAATAAACATAACAATAAGCATAAAAATCTTACCTAAACTACCCTATTCCTAATCCTACTAATCGACCTCCTAACTAACTAGCTAACATCCCACCGTGAGTGAGGATGGGGCTATTTATAGGCCTTGAGGGAACCTTCTGGGTCTTCCACTTTGGCAATCCGTGTGCACATGAGCTCATAACCACCCTTGGATCATTCCTTTGCATCACTCCTTTATTTCTATCCGTTTGATCAAATTAGTGAGGTGGTCTGTCCAATCCATAGCTCCCACGTGTCATTCCTTACTGTCAGACCTTCTAGATACATCCCAATCATTGGGTAATTATGAGTACGGGGTTAATTAAGGTCAGTGAATTTTTAGGGTTCGTGGGTGAGGTAAAAGAGGGAAAAGGGGTGAGTGTTATTAGTTTTGTTTTATTTTGACTCTTTTGACCGAGTGGGAGTTAGTGACTTTTGACCGGGTTTATCTTTTGGTGTTGGATCCGTGTTTAAATGGATGGGCTATGGGTAAGTGTCTTGGGCTGTTTTAAGTGGTGGGCTAGGTAGGTGTGGGATTGGGTTTATATTGGGTTTGGGATTTATTAAAAGTCCAGATGGATAGTAAAGTGTAAGTTAATTTTAAGTAATGAATTGGTTTTAAAGTTTTAATTTTTAGGGACTAAATGTGTAAATTGCTGACATTCTAGGGACCGTTTCTGCCATTTAACAAAAGATGATCTAGGGGCTGAATTTGCAAATCTTTGATACTTGGAGGACCACGGTTGAATTTTTGACCATAATCTCTTTCTCGGAGCCGGTTCTGAGCCTTTTCCTTATCCCGTGCTCGTTTTCCCGGTTCTTTGCTTGATTTTGTCCTTTTCTTCGATATCCGTGCCTGCATATGTAAAAACACAAAAACACAATATATTTGGCATTTTGGACGGGTTTTTGGTCATTTTGGGTCCGGTTTTGGTCAAGAAATGGGATGTGTTTAAGCACATACCATTGGCTTCGAAAAAAGTGATGATCCTAGAAAGATTTCTTTTACTTATTATTAAGCAGAATATTCTAAATTGAAATTGGCGGTTATGACAGCAACTATTGTGCCATCTATATTTTATCACTACATTTTGGTATGAAGTTTTCTTTACTAACTAATCAACTTTTGTCTACCAAAGGCTTCTTGGCCCAGAGCGGTATGTGTGTGTCTCATCAACCTAAACGTTGTGGGTTCAAGTCTCGTTAGAGACATGTGAGATATAATTTGTGAGATAAGTGGCGTAGGCCGTAAAAATTGTTGTTAAAAAAAAATCAACTTCTGTCTAAAATGTGAGCATTATTTTTTGTTGGAGTGGTTTCGATCCATTAGATTTGGACATTGTTTCGTGTATAGTTGATGCCGCACTTTGTTGCAAGTTTATAAACGATGAGTATTTGTGATTTTTTCCATGGATATATTACATTTAATGTCACGCCTCTCGCTAGCTTAACTTTTGCATCAACTTACTTTTAAAGTTTTAAAGAAAATTACACATATATACGTGAAAATATAAATTGACACAAAATCATATGTCAATATTTCAAACTGATAGAGGTGTGGTTATCTCGTGGACGTCATCTCACTTACCGATTATATTAAAGTTTTTAACCGAATATGTTTTCGCATTCTCGACTTAAGTAATGAATCAACACGTTGTGTCTTTAGTTAGTAATGTGATTGTGATCATTTGTTACGTTCTTTCTCGTGATCACTACGATGCCGGAAATGTAACCACCGACTAGTATGACAACGCGACGGTGATTCATTTACTGGTGAAGTTGCCGGAAAATGAAACACCCGCGAAATTGACAACATAAGTAACAGCAGAGGTGACGTCAGTGAAGCAAGTTGAGAGGTTTAAACCAAAGCAACTGGAGAAGTTAAAGAGCGAGATAACGACGAAACAAGAAATATTGTGAAAGAGTAATGAGAATTTCAAATAGCAATTACTACTTCTTCACATTAGTATTTTGGAGTATTTTGATGTAAAGAAAAAGTGTAAAATAAAAGAATAAAAAGATAAAGAAGATGAATTACAAATGACTAAAATACTCTTGTTGACTAGTCAAAAAGGTTGCAAACCAGTTTTGCTCGCTTTAGGAAAGTACATAAACGCTTTTAGAAAAGTACATAAACGCTTTTACCTATAAATTTTCGGTTCAGTTTGATTTTCGATCCGATTTATTATTTTTTTTTTGAACTTTTACCTATAAATAAATGAATGAGTGTTTTTAGTTTTTACTATGAAGTCGTCTCAATTGAGTTATTTTTCCATACTTTGATATGTGAAACTGACTTTTTTTTTAACAATCATTTGAAAGTTCTCAAGTTAAATTTTTAAAGAATGGAAGGGGATTGGATGAGAAGGGTAAAGTAAGGAATGAGAATGTGAAGAAAGTGATTATTTTTATTTGTGTTCTTGAGTTTTTATTTTATGTTGGAAGGAAAGGAAAGAAAGCTACCCAAATTACTAATATACCCTCAAAAGCCAATGACTAACATGAATCACTTGTTTATTACGTGCGCATAATATACGTAACATTAGAATGTGATTGGTCTTAATTAAAAGCTATACGCACTCTATATAAACATGTGCCTTCACTATGGATAATATTTTACTTCAAAAAAAGTACATTAATATTGATTGTCATGAAGCAGTGACTGTGAGTGTGACAGTGATTTACAAGGTCAAACTTGTAATTTTACAAAAATATAAACAATTGTTAAATGCTTTCCTCCCCTTTCCGCCCGATTTTGGACGGATCAATTTTGGAACAAAATACACACAGCTTCCCTTCCTTTCCCTTTCCCCACTTCTTCCTTCCCTTCCAAAAAAAACTCAAGAACACCAATTTTTTTTGTTTCCCTTCCTGTTCCATTCCTTTCTTTTAAATAAAAAACTTAAGAACACATACTTTCAAGGCCACCGCCCCCCCTTCAACCAGAAAACATTGGCGATTACCCTTCTTAGTGAAATTGTTTTGGGACATCGAAGCGCGGAAGCGAGAAGCTAGAGGATGGGATAGAGTTGTTAGATGATGCAGGTTTTCTTATTTGTATTAGTAATTTATGGGTAGATCTATTTCTGGATCTACTGTAATCTCTCTGTTATCATCAAGGAAAAGTATGTAATCAATCTTCTTATAAAACACTTTGAATTTTAAACAATAAATAATTACTTATTTATTTCCCAATTTTCCAATAACAACAGCAGCGGCGGTGGTACTCAATCGCCGCCGTGAAAAATGACCGGATTTGACCTCACCGGCGGATGTCCTAGTGACTACGTGGCACTTTGCATCTCTATCATCTCATTCATATTGTATGTTATTATTTTTATTTCAATTGCTTCTTTTGATTAATGCTATGTAATATCTTCATATATGTTTATAAAGATTGAAACTTTGGATTAGTTAACTAAAAGGGTTTCTTGGGTTACCTTATTTTTATGGGCTTATTCGCCTTATCAAGATTTGTAAAACCCAATAAACCTCACTTCTTTCAGCTTATTGTTATGAGATTATGGACTTGAGCCACAGGCTCAAGGTAATAAGCACTTTATAAGCTGAAAAGTGTGAGCCTTATTGGCTTTTCAAATCTTGATAAGCCAATAAGCCCATAAAAATAAGCTAACCCAAACATCCCATTTAAAAAGATTGAAACTTTAGATCTAGTTAGCAAGAAACTGAATTGGCTTAGAAATAATCCAAACAGTTGCTGCTTATATGTGGCGGCGTGGCACTATTTGTGAATGTGTATAATGAACATAGTTCTTGTCTTGCAGCCTTTTCGCGAGGTCGACTATACCCTTTTTAATTCACAAGGTTCCTCGACCTAAAGGAAGTAGTTTTTGGCTCCCGGCAATTCAGATCATTGCTAGCTTCAGTTTTTTGCTGTCACTTGTGGTAATGCTATTTAAAACATTAAGTTTTTGTATCTTACTGTTCTTTATTGTTCATTATCATTGCGTGTTAAACTTGTTTTACCTTCACACAGATGTCACTTCATGTTTTGAGGTTTCAAAGGCGGCATTTGGTGGCAGTCCTGCTATCTATGGGCAGGTATATTCACTTTTCTCTTTGATTTCTAAACTTATAATCTATGTTCATTTTTGTTTGTATATTCATATTTGCCTATAGCAAATTTTTGGTTTCAGGATGGGTTAACGGCCTACTAAGATTTGGATTGTTGTTGAGTTGTCGTCTTATACAAGCGGCCCACTTGTACTTCGTATTTGTCAAGTTAGTCTATTTTTCCTTTCCGTTTGATCTTTATGTTATGTAAGTAAGTTGATGACTTGATGTACATTTTTATGTATATGAAACATCGGTAACGTTGCTCTTTATGATTTTCAGGAGGCGTCTCTTCCCTATTAGATCGTATATTAGCCTTCCACTTGCTCTTCTGCCATGGCTTGCCTGGGCTGCATGTAAGATACTCTTATTTTACTATAATTTAATTCTTTTAGGCTTTTAGCCTTAACTTTTTTTTTGCCCCATGACTTCCTCCATCTTCCATGGTCAGTGCGGCATTATTATTATGATTTAAATTATTGAGTTCAATAACTGAAATGCACTTTGCAATGCTTATATAGTTATATGTATTATGGCATAAGTTAATGAGTCGAGATTACCACCTATAGACCACGTATAATTTCTAAAACAAGTTGTGTTTCTCTTTAATGCATATGTATGGTTTTATGTATTCCTGCTTTTGATCTAAGTTACAGCTGTTCAAATTTTGGTTTGTTTGCTGTAGTGCTTCAGATAAAGGGACCTCTAAATAATCGTTGCCACATGGGGAGTTGGGGACTCAATGGGCTGTTCCGTATATATGTTTTCCTCTGTTATATATCGCTGCTTTGGTTGTTATAACTGGTACCATTCATCATATTGAATTCAAATTCGATGACCTCAAGGACCTTTGGCGAGCAATACTCGTAACCGTGTTTTCTATCGGTACGTAGTGAATTAATATTGCACTAATTCTTAAATAATCTCATCGACTGCAATTTGCATCTATGTAATGTGAAATATATGCTTAAAGTCATTTCTGCCCTCCTCTGAAGTTCCACAATGATTATAATTTAGGGTTAACGTGCTTTATCATTTGTGTCGTTTTAGTTGTTGCACTACTTCTTTTGTACATCTAAAGATGTTTTTTTTGTCTTATTTGGTTCATGTGTAGTAAGCAGTATAAATACTTCAATATAAAAGTTAACAGCGTATATTAATATAACATTTTTATACAACAATTAATCAGTTGTATACATAATATAACATTCTTATAGAAAAGTATCTTTATTTGAAAGCTTGTATTCAAGGGTTTTTGGTTACATAATGATCCAAACGGGACACAGAGCATCATTTGGTGACCCAAATGTACCAAAAAAACTACAATGACTAAAACCGGACATATGAATAAGTATGTTGGTATTTGTTGCAAAAACACTTTTTTGATTTTTATGTACTATTCTGCTACGCCTCTAGTATAAGATCATTGAGTCTGATCTTTGATCAGAAGTGCTAGTAATAGTAATTGGCATCATGATAACCATTATCTGGTTCCTGTTCGTTAAGATTTATAATTTTTATATGTTTTAGGTGTATGGGCGGTTGCTTATGTTTTGAATGAGACGCATGAGGAGATCAGATGGCTTCAAGTCTCCACAAGATGTGTGCTTTTAGTTGTGGTATATTTATTACTTTCACTATACTTTTAGTTCTAGTTATGTTTTAGCTAAACTCTTTTTCGACCATTATTCCATAGGGAAGTTTTCTTGTTGTAGCTTTCTTCTCTGTTTCATTCTCTCAACCTCTCGTGTCGGTTATGAGCTTGAACAAGAAAGAAAGTTTTAATATGAAGACGATGGGTGAGGCTCTTGGAATACCTGATAGTGGGCTTTTGGCACAGAATGATCCAACTCTAGATGTCGATCCAAATGAACCCTTGGATAAACTTCTATTGAACAAAAGATTCCGATTATCCTTCATGCAGTTTGCTGACAGGTTTTGTCTTTTATCTATTTCAAGTCAAATGTTGAACTTGTACAATAATCCGCATCGTTCTTGCTAGAGGTGGCAAGATGGGTGGGTTGTGTAACGGGTCAATTTAGTGCGGAACGGGTGGGTCTAGGTTGACCCGCAAGCGTTTTTTTCTCATTATCTATACTTTTTAGAAATAATTGATGCATTAATTATAATTATATAAATTTTCTAGCTACAACCCGTTTGACATGTTCTCCTTTTAGTTTTCTTTTGTGATTTGACCAGTTTGAGATAAAACACAACCCAAATCGGAACATTTGCAAGTAAATGGTTCAAAATTACCACTTCTTGTTCTTGCCTTCGTGATTATATGTTCCTTTTTACTTGATTACAGTTGTTTGGCTGGGGAAAGTGTGCATTTCTACAATGAAGTGCAACAGCTTGAAAAAATTCCTGTAAATGATCCTGTTAAAAGGATTTACATGGTACGCCACATTATTGAGAAGTACATAAGCACAGGTAATGTCTAACTCACTTTGTCCAATTTTCTGATATATTCAGTGTCTTTAATGTCTTATTTGCATACAGGTGCGCCCATGGAGGTAAATATATCCCACAGAACCCGACAAGAAATTCTCACAACTCTTGATCTGGCACACCCGGATCTCTTCAAAAACGCGGTCAATGAGTTGCTACAGTTGATAAATATGGTCAGTTCCTTGACTTTTGGTCTGCAGTTGATCCTTCAAAATCTCACCTTATGGTAGGTACGGTTACAACTCTAAACTAAACCTCTTTTTTCTATCATTTCTTGCTGTTCCACTCGCAGAACCTGGCAAAAGATTATTGGTCATCAATGTACTTCTTAAAGTTCAAAGAAGAAGCTGCAATGAGAAGTGTTGATCATGAACTTGAACAAGTAAACGGTTGGAATTTTTCTCCAAGACTAAGCTCTGTACATTGTCCAGACGATCCTTTCTACCAAGATCACATTTCAAGGGACCCACCTAGCCACGATGTGCATAGGTCATACTCAAGAAGATGACAAGACGCCGCCTAGGGTGTAATGTCTATCAAATCCGCATCCTGGCTATACACAACCAGTCAATGTCTGACCTGACCCGTAAACCGTGGTGCATAGGGCAGGGGAGAATTTGAAATTATCATGGAACCGTGAGTCCCTGCCAGTTAACCCATAGTAGGGCTATGGTTGAGCCCATCCACTTCTTGTGGTGTTATAATCTCCTCGGTATTAGCAATGTAGAGCTAGTTATTGGGTACTTATATGCCTTAAAAAGGTTTAGTTATTAGCATATGATCAGGCAGATAGTTGGATTTTTGCCGTTTTTGTATCATCAGATGTATAGTTCGATATATAAACCTCTATGTATATTTGTTGTAGTTGTCATTTGTTTTTCCTCAAAGATTTCTTTTATTGTTGCATTGTATCGCTTTTGTAGTTTTTTTTAACAAGATACGACTATGTTTTAACTTCACTTAAAAATCATATTATACTCGACGAATAAGGTTTTTGTTTTTGCGTCATTGAGAACACATGACATAATCTTTGTGACCTGTTTATTGGTTACAATGGAAAGCTCATTATAAATAGGAGGTCCATATTGTCATGTTAAAGCATGCATAATCTTTGTGACCTGTTTATTGGTTACCAATACCATGTTTCTTCCAAGTACTTGAGCTATTGGAACAATATAGCAAGTCTTATGAACAATTATTAAAAGCTTATATGTTGTTATGTAATGCTTATATATGATGTGCAGGTGAAGCAAGACCTGCTTTGAAAGCTGTGTGCGACAACCAATTGGCCACCACAGAAACGGATAACTGAGGGCTATCTACAGTTGCTGTTTTCAAAGAACGCACACAATTTTGATATGATGATTATACTATTACATTGCAATGTTTTCTCTCATTGAATTCCGACACAAAATGCAAAATACATTCTTTAAGAAGTTTCAAATATTATATAAGCTATACTGAAATAATACTTTCATAATGTCGTTCTGTTCTCATGAGTTTGTGTTGCTTTTGTGGATCCTAGGGAGGGAATAATGTCATATATCGTACATTCGTACCTACTAGTTGATACAGCTCGAGTTGGGAACCAGTTCGGTTATTTATTTGCTCATCACAAAGCCAAGATTCGACTCTAATAAAAATAGTCTAAAAAATTATTAAGTATGTTAAGGCTTGCTGTTAAATGTACCATACAAAGAAAAAAACATTGCATGTCAATATGCAACAACAAAAGACGATCTGGTTTAGACCGATAACGATGTGAATTTAGAGAGAAAGCATCGAGTATTAGTATAGATCTAAAAGGGCAAATTAAAAGCTATTGCTTGTAACACATAAGAAAACTCGATGCTGCTCATGGCCTTAGGGAAGGCAGGGTTAGACTTTACTAACGGAAATTAGACGATTAACCTCATATGAACACCCAATGGATAAAATACCTCAATTCCAAATAAACATTAAGAAATTAACAAAAAAAAAATAATAATAATGATAAGCTCCACTCAAATAGACAATGAAAACAAATCAAAAGCCAAATGAAATAGAATGAAAGAAAAGAACAAGATAATAGTCTCTATTTGACTTACCAAGTTACCATAATTCAATTACTTCTCAAAAAGACATCAACTAACGCGTATAACAAAGTCAAATTATCATTCCCTACTAATTCAAGTGTTTGTTAAAAAATAAGAATGATCACCACTGCGACTTGAAGTAGAGCTAGTACAGCCGGTGGAACCTACTCTACATGCTCTTGCACTCCACTATCACGCATCTAAATTGAACACCCCTTCTAGCTATTAACCAGTCCTTAACATTACGAGTCACCTTGTCACTTTCTACTACCTCAATGTTCTTCAAATTCGGACAACCCGATGCAAATGCCTCAATCCCCTTATCAGATAGACCATGACAAGACTCAATACGCAAAGACTTCAAAGCAGTACATTTGTCAGCAATACATTGCATCTCCGCATCAGTTATCGTGTCACTCCGACAAAGCGTTAACCTTACCAAATTTTGACAATTTGTAGCAATCACGTCTAAACTAAGACAAGTAGCATCAACCCCATCCAAAGACAGCTCCTGCAGATTCACACTATGCATCCCAACAACAAACAAACCCTCATCTCCTATCTTAACACTCCCATTCTCAACACAAAGCTTTTTTAACACCCTACAATTCTTAGCAACACTAACCAATCCAACATTAGTGACATTAACTTCAATCAAAGATAGCTCCTCCAGATTCACACTATGGTTCCCAACAGCAATCAAACCCTCATCTCCTATCTCAACACTGCTAATCGAAAGCCTTTTTAACGCCCTACAATTCTTAGCAACACTAATCAATCCAGCATCGCTCACATTAACACCTTCCAAAAACAGCTCCTGCAGATTCAAACTATGCTTCCCAACAGCAACCAACCCTTCATCTCCTATCTTAACAATCGCCTTGACATCCCTAACCCAAAGGGTTTTTAACGCCCAACAATTCTTAGCAACACTAATCAATCCAACATCACTCACATTAACATCCTGCAAAACAACTTCAACTAAACAGCTATCGTTTGGAATCATCTCCAACGACCTGTCCCAACTTCCACCGGAACTCAAGGCCAAAGTTGTCAAATTTTTCGAAGCTGTAATCAAAGGTTCAAAGATCCGTTCATTATTGACAGAGTTAAGTTCAATATCCTTAAGCGACTTCGCCGCAGCTCCAGCACGGAAATTCCTTGGAGGCTTGACGTAAGGATAGTTATATAAGTTGTCAACAAACAACTCCTCAAGCTGACTAGAGTTATCTAAAAACTCAAAAATACCTAAATCACTAAACCGACAAAAGGCACAATGAAAAACCTTCAACTTTTTGCAGTTGTTAGAAAGAACAGCCAAACCTGAATCGGTTAATTGACGACAGATGTTGAGTTCAATGTGCCTAAGATTAGGACACATAGATGTGATAAGGTTCAGATCATTATCGTTTATGCTAACAGGTGCAAAGTTATGGTTAAAGAGAGCGAGTTCAGTGAGTGAGTTGAATCGGGTAAATATTGACGGGATGAACTGTTGGATATTTGATTGGGCGTCGAGAGTGAGGCGAGTGCGGGTTTGAGCGTCGATTTGAAGCCAACGGTGGGAGACGAGTGATGAGTTGTTGCGGTCGTCGGTTGTTAGGAAGTTGAATATTCGGGCTAAGCAGTCGTTAGGGAGTGAGTTTGTGTAATCCGTCATATTGTTTTGTTGGATGGATGTTTTGGGATTGATTGGAGGTTGAAGAGTGTGTGATTAGGGCATAGATGTATTTTTTAACTTTTATTTATATATTCAGTGGGAGGCGAGACGAGGAGATGGGTGTTGGGAGCAAGCCCATAAGCCATTTTTATAAGAAAGTCCATTTTAAGTTGGGCCCTCCTAATTCTATTTGACATTTCACACCCTTTCTAAACTATGATAAAATCTACCAATCACTGTTAAAGAATTTTGTTGATGTTTTTATGTGAGTGTAGTGTTTAAGTATTTTTCTGTGGGTAGGATAATGCTTCAAAATGTCCTTCGACCTTGAGATCGTCAAGTCCTTCGGACAGCTGCTAAGAAAGTAGACGCGTCAGTCTCGCCCCGGGTGTGACCCCAGGACCCGACTCTGGCGTGAGAGTAAGTACCGAAAGGTGGGGTAATAAATATATTAGTAAGATAATTACTGTGTGTAAAAAGTGTGTTACCATTACTGTGGAGATTACTCCTTTATATAGGAGACCCGTTTTTGTCCCCATCGGATGAGTCCAAATCTGATGGTGACATTTTTGGGCGGCAACTGGGACTTTGCCCTGTTTGGGTCTTTCCTCTAACCTGTCATAGCTGTTGGTCCCTTTACACAATTAGAATTAACTAGAAAGTTAATCTATTGGTGTTAATGACTAATACAATGTTTAAGGATTATTCTAACAGTTATAAAACGTGAATGTAAAAAACAACAATATTTTTCAACGTTTAAATTCTTATTAGAAATAATTCCAAGAATCTATACCCAAGTGTTTTGCGGAACAAACACTTGGGATTGAATAGACAAAGGTATGGGGTGTCTCCTATCGAAACTCAAGTTTTGCTTGAGTGGTAACAATATACCCACTGAGCTATCTCAGTGAGTTGTATACTCTTTGTAGGAGAGAAGTTCATTTGTAAAAGTTCAAGACTTTAATTATACAAAGCACACTTTAACTTCTCTCACAGTTGCTCTATTTATACACAAGTATTCTAAGTATAAGTGATTAAATATAATACAAGTTGTTGAGGTTGCGTGTCTGACAATTACAAATAGTAATTGTCATTTCCAAGAACCAATAGGAAAGGGCTAAATAAGTCTTTGGAAGTTGTTGGCTGACACTCCATGACTTTTAGCCGCAATAGGGAAGGTTGAGTCTGACAAGAGAAGAGTGTTGGGTTTACACTCTTATCTTCTCAGATCTTTTCCCTATTGTTCCCGCCTTTTCTTCAGGCGTTGGTTCCTCAGTCATTCAATCACTTTGTTGGTTGAGGAGATTGGGGTTCAGTGAGCTCTTATCCAATACTCACTGAATCCATCATCTTCTTCTTTGGCTTAAGTCCTACTCAGGGAGTACCGCCTTCCTGAGTAGTGAATCCTTCTTCTTGAATTCGCCTTAAGCATCCTGAAGATGACTCACTGAGAGGCTGTTCTCTCAGTGACTTGAATTGTTCTCGGTTTAAGTTAACACTTAGTTAATTTGTGTCCAAATCATGTTCGAAGCATTCTTTGGGTTTTACATGACCCAACAATCTCCCCCTATTTGGATATAAATTATTCCTAAGTGTTTTGATCAGATATGAGTGAGCTAACGACTTCTGCTCATACTGAATGTACTAGAATGTAAATAAGGACACTGAAATAATAAAAACATCATCTTATTAATATCATTTACAAGTCCTAACAAAACTAAGTACAAAAAGGGATAGTGTTGGGTATTCAGGCAGGTCATCAGTTCAACTTGATTCCAAGGGCTTCAAGCTTGGGCTTCTTCGACTGCAGTTCATGTTGGTCAGGATGTTCATTGATTTTTCTTTTCAGGTCATGACAAAACCTCACATTCTCAGGACTCTTGAGTGGAGAGGCCATCATTAGAAAGCCTAGCATAGCTTTGATCCCTGATAGATCTATATCACTCCACCTCTGGAAGGCTTTGTCACCAAACTCATCACTGAAGAACAACCCTCTTTCAGGCTGTTCAATGACCATATTGTTTCTGAAAGGAACACCTTCAGGGAGAGCCCTATTGCAGTCAAGACCAGGAATCTTGATCTCAGGCTCAGCTTCTATCTTCTTTCTTTTCCTTGAAGAAGACTGAGAGGAAGCAGGTTGTGCAGATTCAGGGAGAAGAGATTGAATGCCAAGTTCCTGAGGTGCTGCTGCCAATCTTTCATACCTCAGACTCAATGACTTCATCAGATTAGGGACCACAACATTTGATTTCTTTGCTATTAATGGACCCAACTCGTCCAATTCAGTGATCCCAAAGTCAGCGAATCTGAAAGGTGAATGAACATCAAAGTTTCTCTTGTCAGCACCTCTGTAGACAGTGACAACGGCAGGATTGGTGTTTCTTTGAATATGAACATCAGTGATTGGTTCTGGCTTCATCCTTTCAGTCATATACCACTGATATTTCTTAATCCTATTCTGTCTGATCTCTTCAGCCCTTTTGGCTCTTTCCTCCCTTTTCTGCCTGAGAGTGGTCATCTCCTCAGACTGAGCTTTCACAAAGGTCATACCACCTTTTCTTCCTGAGAGATCCTTAGCCTCAAGACCAATTTTCTCAGCCTCTTCATGAACAACCTTGATTAAGGCAGACTTGCTTGCCTTCTCCTCTTCCTTCAACTTCTTCTTTGCCTCATCTTCCTGAAGATAAGTACTGAGTTCATCAGCTGAGAAGTGGTAAAGAACTCCATCAATTTCATATGGGATCCTGAGTGGTGATTCAGGATCCTTTGCAACTGTGATAGGTGCTGGTTGAGGCTCAGGCTCAGTGAGAATGCCTTTGCCTTTATCTTGATGGGAGGAAGAGGCTTCAGGAATGTCTTCCTCAGTGTGAGAAGGAATCTCCCCCTCAGTGTGAGAAGGAGGTTGTTGGCTTTGGCTGGAGACTCCAGTGTCTTTCTCCCCCTCAACTGTTGCTTGAGCCATGGTGATAGCAAGAGTTGGAGTCACTGGAGCAGTAGGACCTTTGAAGGCCTGATAGATCTCAGTCATCATTGATTTGATGTCCGAGGTGTCTTTTTGAAGACTTGAGATCTGATCTGCCAGAGAAGCCTGAGAAGCCTCGATGCCTGACATCCTTGACCCAAGAGACCATGCCAAGGATGTTGAAGATTGTGCCCAAGTACTAAGATGTTTTTCCTGATGACCCATGGAAGTCCTGAGTGAGTCCAAGGAGGTAGTAAGACCCTGAAGTTTAGAATCCTTCAGTAAGCTGAAGAGATCATGGATTTCAGCTGACTGCTTCTGATAAGTCTCAGCAGCTTGAAGGATCTTTTCAGTGAGTATGGGGTCATCTTTAACAGCTGACTGAATAGTACCAAGGCTTTTGGTGATGCCTTCAAGAGAAAGATTGAACTTCTGGAAATGAAGATCAATAGCTGTCAGGGAATGTTTGGTGTCTGATTGGATTTCGATCACATCTTCATGAAAACTTTCAACATCTGCCTTCAGGTTGGCATAGTGAACAGCTGCTTCAGTGTGTTGATCAAACATCTCATCAGTGAGACCAGTGAAAAGAGCATTGTTGGTCTTCAGTAGGAATTTGACCAACTTTCTTTCAGTGAGGGGAAGAGAGTTATCATACTTCTGGAGAATGTCAGTAGATGAATCAGAAGATTGAGAGCCTGACTCTTCACTTTGGCTTGGAGAGGACTGATGTGATGGTTCAGGTTGTTCAGGTTGTACATCAGTTTCCATATCCTCTCCTGCCTCAAAAATTTCTTCTTCACTCTCTTCCCTGAGCTCTTCATCAGACTCCATAAAGGCCTGATAGTCCCCCATGGACTCAATACCCAAAAAATCAACCGGCTCCTCTTTATAAAAAGATTTGCCTTCGGTTTGGTCAGGTCCTGACCCCTTTGTCATAATAACTGAGTGGGTTGTCTCAGCCTGACTAGCCATAATAACTGGGGTAACACCAGCCTGGCTTTTGGGGGCAGTTCCTGAAAGACTGGATCCGCCTGAGGGGTTGATGGGTTCCATATCAGCGGGTTGTTTCTTTCCCTCTGAGTCTTTGTCCCCCTTAGCACCTTCAACTACTGATGGGTGCTTTTCAGTAGTATCACTAGGTACTGATTGTGAGAGTTTGTGGACCCCCTTCCCATCAGGATTGTTCTGTCCTTCAGGGGATTTAGGATCCTTTTCTCCCTGAGATCCTGAGGGTGATTGCTCAGGAACGTTAGCGGGATGTGAGTGTTTGTGGGTCCCCTTCTCAGTAAGGTAGTGCTGCCTTACCGAGGATTTAGAACCCTTTCCTCCCTTGGGAACTGATTGTTTTTTGACAGCTCCTTCATCGGGATGTGAGGGGGTGTGGGTCCTCTTCCCAGTAGGGTGGTGCTGCCCTACCGAGGGTTCAGGACCCTTTCCTCCCTTGGGCACTGATTGTGATTTATCAGTACCTTCATCGGGATGTGAGGGGGGAATGCTTCCTGATCCCTCTGACTTGTTTATGTCAGTTGGACCATGTGGAATGGGTGTGCCCGAGGTCACTGAGGATGATTGCTCAGTGACTTCCGTTGGCCTTTGTTTTGAGGTCAAGAGGGTCTCAGAAATGGGTGTCTCAGAGGTCTCGGCCTTTTTCAACCTCTTTTTAAGGTTGAGTTGGTTTCGAGGATCAGTCTCAGTGGCGAGTGGCTTGGGTCTAACCACCTGGCTGGACTGACCCTTCTTTGTCTTCTTCACCTTTTTGGTCGGTGAAGGAACTGGAGAGATAGCGTCATTACCCTGAATGACTGATTGCATGTATTCAGTCAGGGCAATATGTGTAACCTCACTGATGCTACTAGTGAAGTTTGACTTGTGCAGTACCTCAGGCTTCGTACCTTCTGCATCAGTCCTCACATAGTCAGAACCGAGTAGGTCCTGAAGCACACAGGAAACAAATCTAGGATAGGACATGTGCCTTTGCCTATGTTTTCCTGAGAGCTTAGCAACGAGGTCTCGGAAGATTATTCCTCCGATGTCTATTTTTGTACCCTCAAGGAGACTGAACAACATCAATTGTTGTGATGAGTTCAACTGTTCCGTAGAGGATTTGTTTCCACCCAGGACCTGAATGACAAATGTCATCAGTATCCTCCAAATAGGGTGGAACCATGTTTTGACTACTGGAGCCTTTTCCAGTAAGCCTCCCACAGACATTCCTGGACGTCTGGGGTCATGGGGTGCAAGAAAGATCAGTTCATTCTTTATGTCCTGATCAGTAGGGTTGGGAGAAAAGGTTTCAGCAAAGTCAAGGCCTGTGGCTTTGATGAATGCTGAGTAGTCAAAGGAGAGGGTTCTACTCCCATTCATCACCGTGAAGGTGATGATTGACTCTTTGGTGTCTTTGGGGCTGGTTGCCACAGCCGTACACCAGAATTCCCTCAAATAGTCATGATAGATGACTGAGGGGGTATGGGTGAAAGCCTTTGCAAGAAAACAATTACGAAGATATTTCATAACGTCCTTGTAGGCTGGGTAGATTTGTGGATATGAGAAATTTCCCACCACATTATTTTTGGTTAGGTCTACACCCTCCATTGTGAAATCCACGTTGGGGGCATATTTCACAGCTTTAGAAGAAGCCATTTATGGGTAAGTCTGGGTTTGACTAAGGTTAAAGGGGTTCTAAAGCTTAAGAATGCACACACAATTTGTTTTTGAGAATAAAAAATGGCAGAGTTTTGCTTAAAATTCTATAAAAACGTGTGTATGTATTCGTCTGGTTGGGGTATTTATAGGAAAGAGGAGATGGGGGTGTTTTGGTCATTTGAGCAAATCGTTATTTATTCAAAAAAATTATTTGGAAATTGATTTGAATAATAGGTTTTGGGATCCGCATTTAATGCCAACACTCCACTTTCCTGGTTTAGCGCAACAGTCGAGGTGAACAGTTGAGCAGTTCTGCAAAAGTGCAACTTGCAGAGATGAGTCATCACATATTTGAAATGTGATTGGAGAGGCATTTAATGCCAAGTGGGAATGTGGTGGCCCATAGGTGGAAGCCAGAAAGGCTAAAAAGAACAAATATTCTTGAATTAAATATGTGTTCAGTTACCAACCTCGGACATTTACTAACTAGATACTTAGAGCATTTAAGTTAGTATTTAATGTCCTTTTCAGGGTCCTGAATGACTTTTCATTCAGTGATTGGTTTTCAGGGACTTGGGTTTAGTCACTGATGATTCAGGAATGAGGATTGATTCCTGAGACAAGGATTCAGGAACTTGGGTTTAGTTCCTGAGGATGATGATTCAGTGAGATGTTTTCACTGATATACATATTGAGTCAGGGACCTGAGATGTTAAGAATTTACACTTTTGTTGGAAGAGAAAAAAAATTAGTCAGTGGACTGATTCTCTATATCCAACATTCCTAATTCAGCTTTCAGTCTTGTGAAGGTTGGTTCATCCAAAGGTTTGGTGAAGATATCAGCTAACTGATATTCAGTAGGAATGAAGTGTAATTCAATGTCACCATTTATGACATAGTCCCTGATGAAGTGATATCTGATATCAATATGTTTTGTTCTCTGATGAAGAACAGGGTTGTTAGAGATTGCAATTGCACTTGTGTTATCACAAAAGATGGGTACCATCTTGTACTGAATTCCATAGTCACTGAGTTGACTTTTCATCCAGAGTACATTTGCACAGCAACTAGCTGCAGCAACATATTCAGCCTCAGCTGAGGATAGGGCAACTGATTGTTGCTTCTTAGCACTCCAACAGACTAATTTCCCACCTAGAATTTGGCAGGAGCCTGATGTGCTTTTTCTATCCATGTTGCATCCAGCATAGTCAGAGTCTGAGTATCCTTTGAGATCAAGTCCTGAGCACTTTGGATAGTATAATCCAAGGTTAGGAGTGCCCTTCAGGTACCTGAATATCCTTTTCACAGCAGTGACATGAGATTCTCTTGGGTTAGATTGATATCTGGCACATAGACATACTGAGAATTGGATATCAGGCCTTGATGCAAGTAGATACATCAGTGATCCTATCATTCCTCTAAAGAGAGTTTGATTGACTGGTTTACCAGTTAGGTCAGGACCAAGGTTGTTTGGGGGAGCCATGGGAGTTTTGACTGAGGCACAGTCACTGAGATCATACTTCTTCAGTAGATTCTTTACATACTTCTCTTGACTGATAGTGGTTCCTCTATCAGTCTGCTTGATCTGAAGACCAAGAAAGTATGTCAGTTCCCCCATCATGCTCATTTCAAACTTCTTTGCCATTAGTTTTTCAAATTGTTTGCAAAGTTTGAAACTTGTTGAGCCAAAGATGATGTCATCAACATACACTTGTACTAGTATGACATCATTATTTGTCTTATAGATAAACAATGTGTTGTCTATCTTGCCTCTGACAAATTTGTTTTGGATTAAGAAGGCTGAGAGAGTCTCATACCATGCCCTGGGAGCTTGCTTCAGTCCATAAAGGGCTTTGTTAAGCTTATAGACATGATCAGGAGACTCATGGCTTTCAAATCCAGGAGGTTGCTCAACATAAACTTCTTCTTTCAGTGATCCATTTAAGAATGCACTTTTAACATCCATTTGGTACACCTTGAAGTTCATGTATGTAGCAAAAGCAAGGAAGATCCTGATGGCTTCCATCCTTGCTACTGGTGCAAATGTTTCTTCATAGTCAATGCCTTCTTGTTGATTATAGCCTTTGGCTACAAGTCTGGCTTTGTTTTTAATGACTATGCCATTTTCATCAGTTTTGTTTTTGAATACCCATTTCATGCCAATGACTGAGATATTCTCAGGACATTTGACCAAGGTCATTACCTTGTTTCTGTCAAATTGTTCTAGTTCATCATGCATGGCCTGAACCCAACTTGGATGTTTAAGTGCTTCTTTAACACTTTTGGGTTCAATTGTGGAAATGAAGTCCACAAATAGGCATTCGTTGGATGAGGCTGCTCTCAGTTCAGCAGCCATGCTTCTTGTAAGCATGCCTTCAGAAGGCTCACCAATGATATTGACAAGTTCTATATCCTGAGATCTGGTCCAACTATCCTGAGGTCTTGGGAGTGGGTTAGAACTTGTAGAAGCCTGATGGGTATGATCAGGATTAGACACAAGATTTCCATTTTCTTGTGTGTCTAAGTGGGTTGTGTCATCACTGAGATTGTTTGGGTCCTGAGTATTTTGTTCAGACTGAAGGATATCATCAGTTCTTGTATGTGCTTCAACAAACTCAGTGATGGTTGGGTTTGGTAGGTTGTGAGGGATAATGTAGTAGGAGAGGTTAGCATCATCTTGATACTGGGTAGAAGAATTGTTTTCAGACAGATATTCATCAGGAGGATATCTAGAAGAATTATCAATTCCTATTTCTTCTACTGAGGCAGTTGAGAACCTGATTGTATCAGTGCTCTCATCAAAGGTAACATGAAATGTTTCCTCAGTCTGCTGTCTCCTTGTGTTGAACACTTTGAAGGCTTTTGAGACAAGTGAGTATCCTAGGAAGTATCCATCATCAGCTTTTGCATCAAATTTTCCTAGGTGATCCTTGTGATTATGAATAAACACAGGACACCCAAAGACATGAAAGTAGCTGATGTCAGGGATTCTTCCTTTGAATAACTCATATGGGGTTTTCCCATGTCTCTTGACAATTATGGATCTGTTTTGTGTATAACAGGCAGTTTTGACTGCTTCAGTCCAAAAATGGTTGGAAAGGACTGATCCACATAGCATTGTCCTGGCAGCTTCAATGAGTGTTCTGTTTTTCCTTTCAGCAACACCATTTTGTTCAGGTGTGTATGGAGAGGAAAAGTTTTGGGAAATACCTTTCTCATCACAGAAACATTCAAGTTCATTATTTTTGAACTCAGTCCCATTGTCAGTTCTAATTTGTTTGACCTTAATGTCATTTTGATTTTCAATGTTCCTGACAAAGGACATGATTGTTTCAGCTGCCTGACTCTTTTTGATCAGGAAGAATACCCAGGTGTATCTTGAGTATTCATCCACTATGACCAGAGTATACTTCTCATGGTTAATAGACCTTGGACTGACAGGTCCAAATAGATCCATATGAAGAAGATGTAGGCAGTTCCTGATGGAAAAGTTGGTTTTGGTTTTAAAGGATGCTCTGTGATGTTTACCTTTTTCACAAGCTGAGCATGGTTTATCCTTAGAAAACACAAGTGATGGTAAGCCAAGGACTTTGTTTTGTTTTACAAGATTGTTAATGTTCTTAAAGTTCAGGTGGGTTAGTCTCTTATGCCAAAGCCAGTTGAATGCATCAGTGGCCTTAGCAAAGAGACATGTTCCATCCTGAGTTAGACTTGACATGTCTAATACATAAACATCTTGTCTCCTTGGTGCAATGAGGACAATTTCCTTATTTGCATTGAAGATGGTTCCTTGCTTATCATCAAACTGAACTATGTACTTAGCATCACATAGTTGACTGACACTGATCAGATTATACTTAAGACCATTTACATATGCTATCCTAGTAAAGACAATACCATTGCAGTTAACTGAACCATAACCTTCAGTGAGACATGATGAATTGTCAGCAAATATCACTTTGGGTCCTGGTTCTTCCACATATTTGTGCAGACACTCCTTAACACCAGTCATGCTCCTTGAACATCCACTATCTAGATGCCAAACAGGATTCCTAGCATGTTTCTGCACAAATAGTAAACTAGGTCAGTTCTTTCTAGGACTCCATTTCATGGAGGGTTTGGTATTGTAGGTCCTTATGAAAGTATTAATTGATTCATGGTCAGTGGTTGAGTGGACTGAGCTACCACATGTTTTGCATTTGGTAGTAGGGTTAGCCTCAGTAGTCTGAGAGGATTGCTTCATTCCTCTTTTTGACTTAATGACCTTGTCTTTTCCTGAGGATTTCTGAGTGGAGCTTCCACTAGATTCACCATGTTTGTCATATTGACAATCGTCAGGATGGTGGTCATTAAATCCACACAAAGGGCAGGGAGGAAAAGGCTTGGCCTTTTGCTTCTGTTTCTGCTTAGAATCAGAAGGATAGTTCAGGCACTGAGCCTTGAGTCCTGAAAAGTTTGACATGACTGAGCATTGTTTATGATCAGAGGTCCTGTGATCTTCCTTTTTGCAAATCATGCAATAAAGGACTCTATAGCAATCATCAGTGAGATGATTTGTATAGTTGCATAGCTCACATCTTTTCAGTGGTTTGGTGGGCTTGGGTTTGGTCTTTGAGGAAGTTGGTTTTTGTTCCTTCTTGGATTGAGAAGATTTCTCAGAAGAGTCAATCTTCTCTCCTAGCTTCCTGACCATTTCAGCCAACTGATCAATTTTTGAGTCAGGGCTTTGGGTAGTTTCTTCAGAAGGGACTGAAGTTGATGAGTCATCAGTATTTACTGAGACATCAAGGTTTGCTCTTTTCAGGATGGTTGTTCCCCTTCCTGATCTCTCCTTAGGAGAGTGTGGTGAGAAGACCATAGGTGGGAGGCCTAGGTTAGGTTTAGCACCCTGAAGGGTATTCAGTGGAGGAAGTGGAGGGTATGATTCTGATTCAGACTCATCCAAGGACTCAGTGAGTGGTTCAGTGAGTTCAAGCTTACTGAGTTTTTCAGTGAGTCCTAGCATATTTTTCAAGGCCTGACTTTCAGGAAGCAAGATCTTTCCAGTCTCAAAGTTTGGTAACTTACTGACTGGGTTGTCCCTGACAATCCAGTCATTTGACTTGGGAAGCATTTCTTGCTCAAAAGATATGCCAGCTGGAACAAAGTTTAATTCATTTTGACACACAATTGGATCAACCATAAGAGGGTCAATGCCAATGGTTTTCTGAGAGATTAATCCCATAGTGTCAAAAACCTTAGGGTTCTTCTTGGTCCAGCTTTGAATGATAGCCTTTTCTTTGTTAAGTTCAGTTTGAAGGACTTGGTTTTGTTTCAAAATCTCAGTGTTCTGAATTTGTAGAGTTATTGTTTCTAGTTTGGCTTGCTTAAGTACAAGCAGTTCATCTCTACATTTATTCAATTCTGACACAATAATGTTATATTTTGAAAGCAAGTTAAGCCTTTGTTCTTCAACAAACTTTAAATCAACACACATGTAATTCATGTAAGACTTCCAATCAGAATCATCATCCATAGAAAGTAAAGTATTAACCTTTTTCATGGTGATGTTGACCCACTCTCCATTTCTAGCATGGCCTTTTCCTACAGCCACCTGATCCTCTTCAGAAAGTGCCATCAGTGCACTAACTCTTATTTCCTCATCTGAGGAAACCTCTTCATCATCCCAATCATATGCTTCAGCTAATAAAACCTTGTTCTTTGTCTGAATAGGTTTAGATGTTTGAGCAGCCTGAGACAATATGGGGTTAGTTTCAAGAAGTGCAAGTTTAGCTTTGACATTCCTATATTTTGTTTCAAAATCCTTTTGACCCTTGTTTTGGTATTGTTGGGTGGACTGAAACATTTTAGGTTGAAACTTGCTAGTTCCTGAAAATTTGTAAGAGGGTTCTGAGAAAGTTTTAGAATAACAGTCCTTAGCAAAATGACCCTTTTTACCACATTTAAAGCATTCAGTGTTTTCATTTGCTTTTGATTTTGTAAAGTTGGACTGATTTCTTTTGATGAAACGTTTTGAACTAGCAAGGAGTGCCCTCTCTTGGAATTCCAAGTTCAGGTCATTCAGGTATTCCTCATCAGTCCTTTCATCAATTTCTTCTTCAGAAACCTCTTGAGTATCCTGCACAACACCATTAGAATAGAAAGCAGTTGATATGGGTGTTGAGGTTAAGGCCTTTTTGGACTCATGTGTTTTTGAGTCAGGGTATCTCCTTGAGATCAAGTTGTCTTCATAGACAAACTTCCCATAAATTTCAGGGAGCTCGAGGGTCTGAATGTGGTTAGCATTCCTCAGGCCTTGTGAGAAGTTGAGCCACTTCTCAGGGAGACTGTTGACAAAGCCAACATTTGTCTCATGTTTGGTCAGTACAACACCATCATTTGATAATTCATTTATCAAAGTTTTGTATCTGGTGTAGGTCTGTGAGAGACTTTCAGAGTCCTTTGCCCTGAAAGTATTATACTCAAGTTTAAGGTCCATGACCCTATTTTCCTTGGTATCTGAGGGACCCTCAAAGCTGTTTACCAAGTCATCCCAAGTTTGCTTGGCTGTTAGACAGTTGATGACTGATTCCATTATATCGTCAGGAAGACATGATATAAGGATGCTTTTCAGGCATTGGTCTTGATTGACCACCCTCCTCTCATCTATGGTCCATTGGGCTTCAGGCTTGTTTAGCCCTGTGCCAGTCTTAGGGACAAATGGGCCATCCCTGATACAGGTGATGTAGTAGGGTTCCATACCAGTAAGATAGCAAATCATACGCTTCTTCCATTTGCTAAATTTCTCAGTTTCAAGTCTGGGTGCAACAGCTGAGTAGCTGCCACCCTTTTTGTCGACTAGCTGGGGTACATTGATATCAGCCATAGTAGGATCTTGGTTTTAAAAACCTAGAGCACTCTTGGTTAGTTTAAAAGATTTTATAAACCAGAGGCTCTGATACCACTTGTTGGTCCCTTTACACAATTAGAATTAACTAGAAAGTTAATCTATTGGTGTTAATGACTAATACAATGTTTAAGGATTATTCTAACAGTTATAAAACGTGAATGTAAAAAACAACAATATTTTTCAACGTTTAAATTCTTATTAGAAATAATTCCAAGAATCTATACCCAAGTGTTTTGCGGAACAAACACTTGGGATTGAATAGACAAGGGTATGGGGTGTCTCCTATCGAAACTCAAGTTTTGCTTGAGTGGTAACAATATACCCACTGAGCTATCTCAGTGAGTTGTATACTCTTTGTAGGAGAGAAGTTCCTTTGTAAAAGTTCAAGACTTTAATTATACAAAGCACACTTTAACTTCTCTCACAGTTGCTCTATTTATACACAAGTATTCTAAGTATAAGTGATTAAATATAATACAAGTTGTTGAGGTTGCGTGTCTGACAATTACAAATAGTAATTGTCATTTCCAAGAACCAATAGGAAAGGGCTAAATAAGTCTTTGGAAGTTGTTGGCTGACACTCCATGACTTTTAGCCGCAATAGGGAAGGTTGAGTCTGACAAGAGAAGAGTGTTGGGTTTACACTCTTATCTTCTCAGATCTTTTCCCTATTGTTCCCGCCTTTTCTTCAGGCGTTGGTTCCTCAGTCATTCAATCACTTTGTTGGTTGAGGAGACTGGGGTTCAGTGAGCTCTTATCCAATACTCACTGAATCCATCATCTTCTTCTTTGGCTTAAGTCCTACTCAGGGAGTACCGCCTTCCTGAGTAGTGAATCCTTCTTCTTGAATTCGCCTTAAGCATCCTGAAGATGACTCACTGAGAGGCTGTTCTCTCAGTGACTTGAATTGTTCTCGTTTAAGTTAACACTTAGTTAATTTGTGTCCAAATCATGTTCGAAGCATTCTTTGGGTTTTACATGACCCAACAATAGCTCCTGCACTTCTGTCACATACCACTAATATTAAAGTTGACTTTCTGCTCTGGGGTTAGCCGTTGGGCCGAACGGCCATATGATCCGTCCGGCGCTAGTCTTCGTCCGGATCACATCGTTCGGACGTATGTGACCGGGGTTTGTCCTGACTTGGTTATACGCTAGACCGGACGACCTATTAGGTCCGTCCGGTTTGGGCCCTTCGGGTCTGCACGCCGGAAATACATATTCTCAGTCTTGATCTATTTCTGGAGTTATTCGTTGTCCGAACGACCGTGGTCGTTCGGTTAGGGCCAGTCGGCCATATACGCCGACATGTCCCCCCCAGTATCATAGTATCGTAAAGCGATAGTGTGATACTTTTGAAAAAAATTTGTCTCTCGGTCTGCCGACATGGTAGGTCCGATGGTTCCAGTTTGATGTTATTCATTCACAAAACGCCAACGGTCATTATTGCTTTCGTTTATTTGGGCGCCGTCGTTTTTACCATGCTTTTGAGATCGTGACACGTGGAAGCATGCGTTATCGTATGGACAAGGAGATGCCACGTCAGCATCTGACGTGACGCGACGTTTCATGCCTTTTCTTTTCTGTCTATAAATAGCATCATTCAATTCATTTTACCCGCTGTAATTTATTTCCCATCTCTGACACATTACCCATTCGTCCTTTCCTAACGTTTTTCATTTGCTCGTTTTTCCGTTCGTCCGAATAGAAGGTACGTTTCCCCCTATTTTTGTTTTGTTATCATTTGTTGTTCGGCTATATTCTACATATCCTTCGGTAAAGCGATGTCCCGCCGGTCCGCTTCCTCCCGGGAAGATGACCCTCCGGAAGCTGAGAGTTTTGTTCCGAAGTTTGATATGCGAAAGTATACTAGCAAAATGGATGAGACAGATATGACCATGTTGTTAATGGAGAATCACATTCCGGAGGATCTTCATCCGAGACTCCCGCCAGCTGATATGACGATAGATCGATTACCTCCCGATGTTATAGGACTGTACTTAGAGGATTTTGCCGAAGGTGGCATTACTGTGCCTTTCTCATCATTTTTGCTGGACGTTATCAGGCATTGGCAAGTCCATATTTCCCAGATGGTTCCGTTGGGCTTACATCAGGCCACCTTATTTGAAGTATACTGTAGGAGTTTGCACATTGTCCCAACGACTCCCCTTTTCCGAGCATTTTATAAGTTGAGTAAACAGGGTGAGTGGTTCTCGTTCGAGAAGAGGGGAGGGAGGGAAAAAAGAGTTTGTTTTAATGAGATTTTAACCGGATTAAAAGGATGGAAGACAAAGTTCTTTTTGATAGATCGAAGAGCTATTCCCTTTGCCATGCCGTGGCGACATCATTATTCAGATATTTCAGATCCTTTTCCTGCGGAAGAGTTTTCCGTTGCTGATGCTAACAGACTTGCCGAACAGGTGATTGACCTTATCCAGATTCCCCGAGGGTTCCATTATGCACTTGGGCTGACATCCCATTGGGAGCATTCCGGGTTTCGGGCGGCGCTTAAAGACGCCGAAGGAAAGGGTATAGCCCGCCCTTTATCTTCTTTTTTTTTTGTGTTGTTTATTGCGTATCTTCATCCGAGTGATATATGTGTTCTTGACTTGTTTGTTTGCAGATTTAACAATGGCAGAATATCTACGTAAGCCTGAGCGTCGAAAGGGGGCTGTTATGGGTAAGGGGGACCCTCTTCGTGAGGGCGAAACTTTGCCGTTGCATGTGACAGCGCCTGCTCCGTCCAATGCGGACATCCCGGACAAAACCGCTGCGATGCTAGCCGTCGAAGTACCAAATGAGAAAGTCTTGGAAGCAAAGAGGAGAAAAGAGGCTGTCGCGCGCTCAAGCCAAAAGGCGAAAGGAGAGGGTGCTGAAGGAAGTAAAGGGCCCCCAGTTTTGGGAAAACGCTCGGCTGGAGAAGGTGCCACCCCTCGGCAGTCAAAGAGGAGCAAAACCCATGTTGATACTCCTATCATAGAGTTGGATTCCTCCGGACCTATCTCGGCGCCTGCTCCTCTTCGTTCCTTCCCTCCGGGCGGCTCCGCCGGTCAACCAGAAGGAGAAGAAGGAGCGAGTAGCCAATTTGTCTCTGGTGAAGATGGTATGTTGCGTGTTCTTTTCTTGTTTTTCCTCCCTTTTTTTTTGTATGTATTTCTTACGCGTGTGTTCCGACCATTATATATTATCATTTATTATTATTTTTTTTTATAGCAGGAAGTCCCGTAGCTTCGCATGGACGGGGAAAGAAGAAGTTGCATGTGGAGGGTTTTGACGAGATGGGTGAAGATGAGTTTGCTCCGGGGGATATTTTCGTGCCCCAGTGGACGTTACGGCGGATGCCCGTTTGACAGGTTCCTCCGTCTGCCGAGATCTGATGGCTCATCTGTCCACTCCCCGAGAGGAGGAGTACTTGGCCAGTTTATGCGATGAAGATGCTTGCAACCGTGCTTGGATGCTGCTTGGAAAGAGTTCCATTGCACAGTCTGACATCCTCATTCGGTTTGAGACTCTACTCGATCAGTTCAATACGCTCACAGCGGTTCATCAGAAGTGTGTCGGACAGGATCCGGCTGAGTTGGAGAAGCTGAAGGCCGAGAACGCGGACTGTCAGGTTGCTATCCAGAGTTTAACTGGGCGAGTTTCTGAACTGGTAAGAGAGAAAGAGGGGCAAGGAGAAGTGCTTAAGTCGTTGGAAGCTGAGTTAAATAGAACCAAGCAATTGTTGGCTGACGAACGGAAAGATAACCAGGAATTGAGAAAAGAGAGAGAGGATTTGGCGGTTCGGGTAGGTACCACTGACATGGAATGCATCCGAGTGATTAAAGAATTTCTTCCGGAAATGGTCCGCCGTCTTCTTGGCAGTCATGAATATAAACAATCCTTGGCTGTTCCATTCAACCTTTCGTCTGACGCTGGGTTCATAGGTGGGATCTCTGTTGACCGCACTCCGGAACAAGCCGCCGAGATTCTAGCTGATTTTGAGGGCTTAGATTTGGATGCCGAGACAAAATACAGGGCTTTGTTCGATCAACTTTTCACCACTGAATACCCATATATCCGAAAGGTTAGTGGCGCTTGTTACAGGCCGATGGCCGAGATCCTGGAGCTCTATCCGGATCCTGTTCCTGCCGAACCAACCAAACCTTCAACTGCCGATGTCTCTGCTGATAAGAATGTTACATCCGAGAGTGCAAACGTTGGTGTTGGTGTTGGGAGTGGTGTGGTCGAAGGGACTGTGGTGGTTCAGGGCCGTTTGGTTACCGTAGCCGAGGCGAGTGTTGTTGAAAATGTCGGAGGAAATGTTGAAGAAAATGTCGAAGAAAATGCTGAAGAAGATGTCGAAGGAAATGCCGAGTCCTAAGTTAGTTTGCTGTGGGTCCGGACTGCCTCCATTTTGACTATGGATCAAGGCTGTTCCGGATGCCTTTTGAAGCTTTTATTCAACCCTTTTATCGTTTGGAGATAGTATTTGCCGATGTGCCGCATGTGGCTGCTTTTATTTTGTTATGTAATGAATTATTATAGATTTGGGTAGGTCCTATCGGAACGTTGGTAATTGTAACTTGCCTTGGTCGGGAGGCTACACCTCTGGTCCTTTTGCTAACGACAATCTGTTTACCTTTGTTATGTTTGGTCTTGTTATTTATGCATGCTTCTTTATTTTTTATTCGTATATATTCTGCAAAATGTGTTGTATGATCCTCGCCACTTGCCGTATTGCCTACCGAATGCGCTCGGTTCTCTTGTTTTTAAGCTTCCATGTTTCCGTTAAGGACGAATTTACTTCGGCGCGTTTCCTCTTTGTTGCATAGATTGAGGGTTGCCGATCAGGGTGCATATGGCTTTTGTTATGTTTATTTTGTGCTCTAGGCATGTATCTTACGAATCTTGTTGTGTGATTGCCTCCTTATTTGCCGTATTGTGTTGTTGAATGTACCTCGAATTTCCTTTCGACGTTGGAGATAATTTCTAAGTTCATAATTTTAGGATCGACTGTTGCCCTTACTTTTAGGTTTTTAGTATCAACCATGGCCATTGGGGCGGATACGCCTCGACACACCCTTGAGGATTAATCATTGCCGTTAGGGGCGGATACGCCTCGGCCAAATTTTAATGATTAATTATTGCCGCTAGGGGCGAATACGCCTCGGCTAGATTTTAATGTTTAATCCTTGCCGTTGGGGGCGGATACGCCTCGGCTAAATTTTAATGTTTAATCCTTGCCGTTAGGGGCGGATACGCCTCGGCTAAATTTTAATGTTTAATCCTTGCCGTTAGGGGCGGATACGCCTCGGCTAAATTTTAAGTAATAATTATTGCCGTTAGGGGCGGATACGCCTCGGCTTGATTTTTTATTACAAGGATCAACTATAGCCGTTAAGGACAGATACGTCTCGGCTTGATTTTGGCTGCGCGGGCCGAGTGAGGGTAGCTAATCCTCACCGGAGCCGCACGACTGCCTCACTTTTGCTTGCAACAACAATGTGGAAAATTTTCTCCTCTACAAGTCGGAGGAGAATATATAATATTTCATAATGAGTTTGTTCATAGTGGCTCATAGCCTTACATTAAAGAAAACATTTCCTTAGACTAATTTCGTGCCATTTTCTGGGGCACCATCTTCCCCCTTCCAGCTTTTGTCCTGCTCGGGTCGTGTCGGGGGTGCTTCGGTTGTTCGATATGAATCTTTCCTGTCCGGGCTTAGCTTGCCTTGGCTTTTTTTGTTTTCCTCATTCTTCTGGTACGCGACCTTCTTCATCTGTGTTCCGAACCGGACCTTCCTCCTCGTCGCTTTCTCCTCTCTTCCATGCGGCTGGCCCATGTTTGGGTGCCTCCCATTTTCGGGCAGCTCCTCTTCTCGGCGAATACCGTCTTCGCCGGTTTTCTCTCGAAATACTGTGTTTGCCGAGGTGATCATCTGTTGAGTTTTCAAAGTGGCTATTCCTTTGGAAGTTGGGAATTTTAACATAGCGTGTACGGTTGAGGGGATGGCCCCTAACGTCTTCAATCCAATTCTTCCGAGGATGATGTCGTACGGGGAAGGGGCACGCACGATGGTGAACTTTATGACGATATCCCTGTATAATCCGCCTTCCCCGACTGACACATCCAGCTCCACCTCTCCTAATGATTTGGCCTCTTGTCCATTGAATCCGATAAGGTCCGCTTGCTTTTGCACTAATTTGGCTTTTATTTCGGGACCTAGGTTATCGAAGCAATGTTCGAACATAACCTCCACAGCCGCCCCTTCATCTACGAATACCTTTTTTACCGGATACCCTTCTACCACAGCTTTTATGATAAGCGGCTCGTCTGACCTCTTTCCCATGGGTATGGGGGGAAAGGTGATTGGGGTCCTCATCCATTTTTCTTCATGCTCTCCTGTCTTGCCTTTTTGCTGATTCGGTTTGATGTCAATCATGTTGATGACCTTGTCTTTGGCTGGCGCCTCTCTTTTCGGGGCACCTCTTCCCCTTTGCCTCACATCTTTTATCAGGTGATCCAACTTTCCCGATTCCAGAGCTAACTCCAATTGCCTCTTTAGTTGGTAGCAATCATTTGTGAAATGTCCCTTCTCCCCGTGGTAGTCGCAATACTTATCTTGATTTTCTTTTTTGGGCGGGTCTCGCATTGGCTTGGGGGGAGGCAATCGTAGCTGGTGTTCGGTGGTTAAGATCTCTTTCGGCGGCTTTGTGAGTGACTCCAGCGTCAACCGAGAGGTGCTTCGACCCTGATAATCGTTTCGTGTCGGTAGGTACGGCGCTGGTCGGTCACGGTGTTTACCCTGATCATAGCGATCTCTGTTCGGATAGCCGTATCGCCCTTCATTCCTGCTTTCATTTCCATACCTTCGGTGCGCTCTGTCGTCTCTTCTAGAAGACCCGATGGGTGCTCTTCTGTACCGATCCCTACTCTCCCCTTGAGGCAATTCAGTGTTGACAAATGCTTCTTCTGCTCTCACATAATCATCCACCCGGAACATCATTTCATCAACCGTACGAGGAACCTTGTCGGAAAACCGTTTGGCTAGCTCTGGGCACTTGCAACCATTCATGAATGAAGAGATTCTCATGATTTCAGGGGCTCCCTGTATGAATCCAGTTTCGATGGTCCATCTTTCCTTAAAGGCGGGCAATGTTTCATTAGCCCTCCTTACAATCTTTGTTATCTCGGTAGGGTCTTTAGTGCACGCTTTGTGTAGGGAGAAGCGCGCTTCAAACTGAGTCCAGAGGTTCGCCCACTCGTCCACACTATTCGGAGGAAGGCGATCGAACCATCCTCGGGCACTCCCGTCCAATGTTTGCTGAAACATTCTACACCACACGGGCATGGGCCATTCTCCTTGCCCCGCCGCTCCAGTGAACCTGTTGAGATGATCTTGGGGATCTGTTGATCCGTCGTACAGCTTGATATGAGCGGGCATCCTATGTTTTGGTGCGGAAAACTCAATTAGACGCCGAGTGAAGGGTGACTTTCGGACTTCCTTGAAGGGTTTCCCCAAGTCTGAATCTGGTATCTTGTCTCCCGTAACGATCCCCTGTTTTTCCTTAGCTGCTCCGGTTTTATCCGGGCTGTCTTTTTCAAGAAAATCCAGATGCATTGGTTGGACAGTGCTTGTTCGGTTGTGTTCCTGGATCATGGACTTGAGGGTCGAAACATGTTCTTCTATCTGTTCCCTGGTGACTGAAGGAGACTCGGTGTTTTTGCTTCCGGCATGGTTGACGGGTGGAGTTCCAAGATTCTCTCCTCCCGAACCTTCCGGACGTTCAGGACCTGACATTCTATAGCTTCGGTAGATTGAATGCCGGTCCCACGGATGGCGCCAATGTTTAAGTATTTTTCTGCGGGTCGGATAATGCTCCAAAATGTCCTTCGGCCTTGAGATCGTCAAGTCCTTCGGACAGCTGCTAAGAAAGTAGACGCGTCAGTCTCGCCCCGGGTGTGACCCCAGGACCCGACTCCGGCGTGAGAGTAAGTACCGAAAGGTGGGGTAATAAATATATTAGTAAGTTAATTACTGTGTGTAAAAAGTGTGTTACCATTACTGTGGAGATTGCTCCTTTATATAGGAGACCCGTTTTTGTCCCCATCGGATGAGTCCAAATCTGATGGTGAAATTTTTGGGCGGCAACTGAGACTTTGCCCTGTTTGGGTCTTTCCTCTAACCTGCCATAGCTCCTGCACTTCTGTCACATACCACTAATATTAAAGTTGACTTTCTGCTCTGGGGTTAGCCGTTGGGCCGAACGGCCATATGATCCGTCCGGCGCTAGTCTTCGTCCGGATCACATCGTTCGGACGTATGTGACCGGGGTTTGTCCTGACTTGGTTATACGCTAGACCGGACGACCTATTAGGTCCGTCCGGTTTGGGCCCTTCGGGTCTGCACGCCGGAAATACATATTCTCAGTCTTGATCTATTTCTGGAGTTATTCGTTGTCTGAACGACCGTGGTCGTTCGGTTAGGGCCAGTCGGCCATATACGCCGACATGTAGCATATTTAATGAAAATAGGGAGATCGTTAGAAGTTGCTTTCATATTATTCAATTGCTCTACTGATGTTGTTTGTTTCTGGCTGCTATAAATGCTTGTGAACATGCAGCGAAGCTTCTCCCTAAATATCAAACCTCATAACATCATCTGTGTCGGTGGCACGACAATAAGTTGAAATGGACAAGGTTGGTATACTAGTGCTCAATTTGCGAAATGTGAATCTTAATTAATTATATAGTTTGATTTTGATCTACATACTATGTTAAATCACTTCCACTAAAAGAAAACTGATTAAACATAGAATTTCCGACACTTTACCGAGTGTCACATAGAATATATTGTTTAGGTTTAAAGCAACCTATTTTCGTAATAAGGCAAATTGCAAAAAGAATAGTACAAGAAAGAAAGAAATTGTAGTATTTTGTTAAACAATTAATGACTTACTCCGTATTATCATGATTTTAATTTAAGGGGTACCGAATTTAAATGTAAACGATATAGTCCAAAAAAACATAACAAAGCAAGATAAATAGGCGAGTACCTTAGTATATATTAAATGAAAGAAGAAAAAAATAATAATAAAAAATAAAAAATAATAATAAAAAAACTTGTTGTCTTGAACTAATAAACTAGCCTTAATCAATCTTAGCAAGAATCAGTAGTTATGTTCTTGCCGATTATTTGATCTAAAATGATTTACTCTTTTACCGTTAGTAGACGATGACAACTATGAACTCTTAAGAAAGAAAATAATAATTTTATTGATAAATTACTTCTACCACAAATTGCTTGAGCTGACAAGTATTTTAAGAATACAAAACAAATGGAGGTATGTATAATCATTAATGAAAGAATGACTACATTCAATATTCGATGACATGAGTACAAAATTAGAAAGTATGAGGCATTTAGACCCATGCGATGTACACAGGCTGTATTTAATTATTCATTGCGTAATGTTTGTGTAAATTGTTGAAGTGTAAGTAAGATGGTGCATCTAATTTAGACGTGTTGCGTAACGTTTGGCTAAATAGTTATAAAATAAATTGAGTTAAATGAAGCTTAAAAGCATACGGCTCTATAAAAATAAGGTTTAAAAAAAATTGGCATTCTACAAAAACTCACAGGAAAAACAGTAAGTAATAAAGAATAATCCCGTAGTCACAGTTGATAAGCATTACAAACTCTAACCATGAAAAAATTTACTCCGTGAAAATTTGTAAGTCTAAAATACCACTCTTTATACAAAATATTGTACCAAAATAAAGTATATGTATTATGACACATTGGGTAATATTTATTCCAGCCCATGTCTTATACTATTTTCGGATCATAATTCAATCACATCAGCCCAGTCTGAATATCAAATCGTGTAAGCCTAATCCAATACCATTCGTTTTGATGAGACGAAAAGTGTTACGCTTTTAAGGGGTCATTTAAGCCTTAAGTCGTGATAATATGATCAAATATTACCTCAAATCGTCTCTTTTGTCAATATAGGTACTTTGGAGAGGAATTCTGGAAAAGGAAGCATTTTGGACGTTTTTGGAGCATAAAAGTGAAGAAAACGACAAAGTCAAGAATCCAAGCTGGAACAGTACCTGACGGCGTCAAGAATTACTAGGTGACGCCGTCACTTGTTGATAAAGAGGTGGATAGATATTTTACACTTGACGGGCCAGAATGGAATTTGGAAGTTTGCACGTGACAGCGTCACGTTATATTTCACCAAGGGCGTCACTTGTTATCACAAAGAGAGACGGCCCAGAACACATTTGCACGTGACGGCGTCAAGAGTGGATCTAGGCAATCAAGAAACCCTAAACACGACGAGGTGACGGCGTCACGACCCAAAAGGTGACGCCGTCAGATTGTAAATTCTATATATATACTTGAATTTTCATTCATAAGAGAGGACTTTTGGTAGGGAACTTAGGGTACGAACCCTAGTCGACTTTTACAGCATTTTTAGGGTTTCAAACCCCCTTTTCTTCCATGTTCAATTAAAGATAAGTTATCCTTTGATCATTCAATATGTCTATGTGTTGTTTGATTATATCGTATGCTTTTCTTTCTTTTAACATGCTAGGCTAGGTTTATTTGCGTTTGCTTAGATCTAATGAAACCTAGTTATTGACTGTTGATTGATGGTTTGTTATTAATTGTTGTTGGGTGGGTGATATCGATGTTAGGCTTAAGAAAACTGGCAATTCTCCTATATGGTAACATGCTTGAACGTCTTAAGAAACATGAATCGGATGTGTACTACGATTTAATGGTTGTATTTAATGCATAAGTGACTGTTTATAAGGCCTATGATAGGATGCTAAACGTGTCGTCATAGGAAGAGATAGAAGCTTATAGAGTTGGGGAAGATCGTACACGGCCCACGAATGGTATTAAGGAATACAACCCGTCACCCACGCAATTGTAACAAACTTACCAATCAATAAAAGATAACTAGGGAGTAATGAAATCTAAGTAAACACGCTTTTCTCCATATTAGAAGTTCTCACATTTACTTTCTTGTTATTTTATTTTTTATTGCATTTGTAGTTAATTGGGTTAGTTGACTAGCAACTAATTTCGCCCACTCTTCCAATACCCGAGATTTTTACTTGCTTTCCAAAAAAATATAAAAATACAAAAAGAATCATCCCTCATCTCTAGACCTAGTTAGATTAGTTTCAATCCTAACGACACTATTCCCCAAGAGAACGATCAATCCTCCGGTACTTGCCACTACACTATACTACATCGGTCAGGTACACTGCCTGGTGGGGATTGCAAGCTTCTCAAGATCCCTTGAGAGGTAAAACCTTTTGCAAGGTTGCAAAACCACGCATCAAGTTTTTGGCGCCGCTGCCGGGGAATAGTTATTGCTTAGGTTGAAATTTCTTTTATTAGGTCTACTCATTAGATTCCTATCTAGTGAGATTTTTATTTTTATTAGGTTTTCTTTAGTCTATCTTTTTCTCCGTTTCTTTGTTCGTAACCATTACCATCCGCCATCATGGAAGGTGGTAATATCCTTGATCCCATCAACCCACCACAACAAAACCCACCACAACCAAACCAACCTCCTAGAGCCCGCACTTTAGGAGAGTACTCCCGTCCTAGCCACCAAGGCTATCGAAACACCATTGAGCTCACTCAAGGAGCCAATGTGTCTCCCTTGCAATCCGACACCATCCGGTTGGTGCAAAGCGGATGTGCATTCCATGGACTTCGTTCCGAAGATCCAAATCAATACCTCAAGGACTTTCTCAAAATTGTAGATTCCATAGACCTTGATGTTGAAACTCGAGAGACGACCCAATTGCTTCTCTTCCAATTCTCTCTACGTGACCAAGCTAGTCAATGGCTTGAGCGTTTACCCACGGGATCCATCACCTCTTGGGATGATCTCACCTCTCGTTTCCTTGCTCAATTTTTCCCACCGGGAAGAACCACCAAGTTAAGGAATGACATCTTGATGTTTCAACAACGTCAAGGCGAAACCCTTTATGAAGCATGGACTCGTTTCAAGGACTTACTTCAAAAAGTCCCTCATCATGTTATAGATCTTTGGCTCCAAGTCCAAATCTTTCTATGACCATATCAATCTCTCCACGAGGCAAACCATTGACCAAGCGGCCGGTGGTAAGCTACGTGATCGAAGTGCGGAAGAATCATGGGAACTCATAGAAGATCTTGCTCTCTATGACAATGAAAGTTGGAATGATCCTCGTGATTTAAACAAAACGTCAAGGCAATATCTTTGCCTTCGAATAATTCAAGCACTCCCGACCGTAGGATCATGGAACTTGAAGACCAAGTCAAGTTTCTCATGAAAATCTTACGAAGCTCCTAAACCTTCAAGCCAAGTGAACAAAATCACTTCTTCATGTGAGTATTGTAATGGTCCCCAGGACACTCGTGATTGCATGGAACTCCCCGAACAAGCTTTTGCGGACTACGCATCCTCGCGTGCCGACGGAGCGGGAGATAAGTGGTACACTTTCAAACCCGAGCCAAACCCTTACGGTGATTTATACAACTCCTCTTGGAAAAATCACCCAAAATTTAGGTGGAAACAAAACCAAAACACACCCCAAAACAACTCTTCAAATCCACCTAATCGTTTTCAACCAAACGGTTCAAACTCAAACCGTACTTTCAACAACAATCCTTCCAACAACCATGGTAGTACTAATAATTTTGAAGGATTGTGATACGTGCTAAACAGTCAACTAATATTGACCAGGTGAATGGTCAACAAGAGTCAATCAATCTAGGGCACGATCTCCCAGGAGTATAGTGTTTTCCCGGGTCGTTATATCCCAGCGAAGCGTGAAATTGTGCTTAGAGACGAATTGTGATCAAGTGCTATTGAATGGAAAAGGAGATATTTGAGATTTTGCTTTTTTAATAATTCTAAATAACAAATTAAAAACAAATATACACAATAAAATTAAACGCGAATTAAATTAAGAAAACGCGTAACAGGAAAATCTAAAATGGGACAAAAACTGAAATATATGAAATTTAAAACCTAAAAATGTAAAATGACTTAAAACTTTTTTAAAAACTTAAATTATATTTTTTATACTTTTTCTTTAATTATTATTAATTGTTTATTATTTAATAACTTTTTAAACTATTTAAATTTATAATAAATACTAAATTAACAAAGAAAAATCTAAAACTTTTTCTAAAAATATTATAAGATGAAAAGAAGCTAAGAAAATTATAAAAATGAAAATTACTTAATTAAAATTTAAAAAGATAAATTCTATTAAATAGAAGCTATCACTATTTTTCTATTTTTGATTTTCTTAAGGTCTAAAAATGATATTATATTTTTCCTGGATTATAATTAACAAAAGAAAATTATGAAAATTAGAATTATATTTTTCTGATTATTTTTCTATTTATTATGATTTAATTACTATTAGAAACTAATTAAAAATATTAAAAATATTAAATGACTTAGGAAAAATCTGAAAAATTCAGGATAAGTCTAAATTAATATTTAAAAGCTATGAAAAATAAAAGCAGAAGTTATCTAAGCCCAATAAGCAGATTTGGCAGATAAGCAGTATGCAAATAAGCTAAAAATAAGCTAATAAGCACAAAACTTAACCAAATGCTTAGAACATGTTTAATACACTACTAGAGGCTTAAAACAACCAAAAACACAAATAACACAAGTAATTAAGCTTATAAGCAGATGGCAGTTGTGAAATCTCCAACAGGAAACTCAGAAAAATGCTAGATTGCAAGGCAAATTAAGCAGTCTAATAAGCTACTGAGATGTAATCTAATGGGGGCAAAAGTAAGCTAGTAGTATGAGCTTTTCAGAAAACCAAAAAGCTAGGCCAGATCTATCTAAATAAGCCACAAATTGGTGAGATCAGTTGGTTCAGCAATCAATGTATACTGATTGCTTTGCACAGAGTTGTGCAGAAGAGTGCAGGCTAAACAAGACTAAACACCTTTTGTCTCTACTCTAAATGGACTCAAATGAACTCAGACAAGAATGAAAAAGGACTAAATGAGCTTATAGCTATATATGGCTTATTTGACCTTTTTGATGCTGAAATCAACACAGGCAATCAAAAACTATGTTTTCTAGCTATGTGACTAATTAGAACTTAAAAATACCTTATTAGGACTGAATTAAGCTGGTTCAAAGTTGGGAGAATGGTAAATGCACAGTAAACATGGGTTTGACCCATTTGACTTCCTAAAGCCAAACACCCTTTGTATGTGACTGTGGTGGATTTGCAAATGAAAGTCAATATTTTAAACTAAAAGGTCTGATTTTAATGATTAACTAACTTATATAAACACTGATTAACAACTTATAAAACATAATTAAGCAATTTATTAAGCTATACTATAGTTGACTGTTTTTGACTTTTTTAGAGTTTTTAAGTAAATTGAAGACAAAGGCTATATTATGACTAAGAAACTGATGAAATATGTTTGTAATCTACTAATAAGCTAATAATTATAGAAATAGATTAACAATAAGCTGTAGAACAGTGATATGACAAATCAAGCTAAAATTAGAATTAAGCTTACAACTGATGTGGACTGTGAAACAAAGAACTAGGACCAGAACCTTTCCTAGCTTGTTCACACAAGCTAGAAAACACTACCTAAGCCTTCCTGAATAGCTTATTTCACCCCAAACAGCTTTTTGACTTCAGGTTGACTTTCTTTGACTTTTCTTCAAATCTTGAATTGGAACAGATTTACACTATAATAAACTTACAACAAGCTATATAAAGCTTGCATAAGCTATTAGAAACAACTGAGAAGCTGATTCAATTACTACTTATCAAGGTTCTAATTCTCAGCATACATGAAAATCAGAAAATTGGAATTATAATTAACTACTGATAATTGAACAAAGATCAACAACAAATACACTAATTTTAACTTGTATTGATGATTGAAACTTGAGATTACAAATTATCACTACTGAAAATTAAAATACGATTTATGCTACTTTTACCTACTTGCCAATTAAGGCTACAAAAGCTTTCTATTTATACTAAATTATGGTGGGATCTTCTTGTAATCTTCCTCTGATTCATTCCCAGCCCTTGGATAGTCTTCTCATGATCTCAGGCGTTGATATGGATTTTGGCGCCAAAATGAGATAGTGGGAAATACCCACTAACTCTGCTAAATTGTGATGATGAAGAAGCATTAATTGTATTTGGGAGTGTTAGGTAACTTGTTGAGGAGGGGGAATGAGGTGGAGGATTAGATAGCCAGCTGTGGAATGAGGTGGGGGGTGGTATTGGTGTTTTGGCGGTATGGTTTAGGGAAGACGGGTTTGACCAGGTCAAACCTTTTGGTTTAAATAAAAAGGGTGGGTCGGGTTTGTTTATGATTGGGCTTGGGCTGGGTTTAGTGGACTGGGTTTAATAATAAAAGGGTTGGGTTGTTTTTATTTATTTAAGGGTCTGGTTGGTATTTAGTTAAATAAGCCTAGGGACTAAAGTGTAAAATCTGAAAAGTTGAGGGGTGTGTTATGCCAATCTTCCAAAGTTATCACAAGGACCAAACTTGCCATATTTCATTTATATAAGGACCTTTGTTGATATTTCCCAAAATTAAACATCTAGGGACTATTTTTGACATTTTCCAAACTTGAGGGACCAAAGTTGTAATTTTGCAATCTTGAACCTTAAAGGACTAATCTTGACAAATTTTAAATCCCCAAGGACCTTTGATGATATTTAACATGTTTTGAATAACCAGGGACTAGTTCTGCCAATTTGTGAAACTTCAGGGACTGAAAATGACAATTATGCAAACTTTGTTCGTTTTTCACTTGTTTTCAATCTTTTTGTTCCTGAGTCATATAAAAACACATTTTATGATATTTTCTGTATTATTTGACTTTTCAAAGTGTTTTTGGCTGTTTTTGTAGTTTAAATGGGAACAAAATGATGAGTATTTAGACACTCATCAATCCCCCACACTAAACTATTGCTAGTCCCTAGCAATCTTTTATGAAGTTTTAATGGATTTTTCTCTTTACCAAAAGCCATTACTTCTGGAGTAGCCAATGTTTTAGTATGTGATACTTTGGTACAATGATAACCAAATGATTTTGAGCAAACCATCAGCTGTGAACGGTTTTGATTTGTCTTTACCAGAAGCCGTTTGCTTCTGGACTAGCCAACTCTTAGATAAAATACAGTTATTATCTTTGGTGAGCTGATTACCAATCATGGTTTTTCACTGCCTTTACCACAAGCCATAACCTTGCGGGCTAGCCAACTCTTCACTTATAAAGATATGGTGAGTCGAATACCATACAATTTTCGGCAAATTGTAAGCCATCAACGGATTTGAGACATCTTTACCAAGAGCCGTTTGCTCCTGGATTAGCCAATCCTTATGTGGGTTAGACATGGCGGACTGATAACCATTTATTGCGTTCTAAGTGAGAAAAAATTTTAAAATTTTGGCCAAAAATGGGGGTACTAGATGGTACATTTGATCAAATTCGCTAGAATTCCCCCCCACACTTAGAACTGAATATTGCCCTCAATATTCAAAGAACCGGTTGTTAAACCAACACTTAGAACGTGAAAGGGAAATACTAATAGCCATTATTTTTATACATACACATTTTTTTTTTTTTTTTTTTTTTTTTTTTTTTTTTTTTTTTTTTTTGAAATGTACATATATACAACATGTGGGGCATCTCCCCCACACTTGGGTGAGACATGGGTGAAAACCCATATTTTGCTACTGTTTTTGATAACCGAGTCACTAGCTTGACTCGACCCCGAATTCATTGGTTCATGGGGAAGCAAGTGGAAGAAACCATCTCCATCGGACTTTCATTCAAAATGTTTGGATAAACAATTGAACATAAGAAAGTTCCACACCGATGAGATAAATCCGGCATTTAAACCAATGTTAAATGGAAAATGCCGGGGTCAAAAGTAATATCCTCACTCCCGAATGAGTGAAAGATAGGGGAAATCACCGGGTAGGTGAAGGGAAGAACGAGAGATCTGAACAGCAATTAGGATAAGAACTTCCTCCTCAAGAATTGCATATTCAAGTGGAAGAGGCAAGTCCTTAAACTTGATCTCTGGAAATTTATCAGTTTTCTCAACTGACTTGATTTCCTTCTTATGAAGTTGTTTTGGTGGAAGAGGGGAAGATGAATCTTCGTTTAACAAATTCTTTAGAAAAAGAATGTCCCCCTCAGGATCAAGATAGTTATCATCATCCTCATGCGGAAGTGAACTATCTAGAGTAAGAAAAGCATCGACTTCATCCCAAAAGGGATCACTTCCCTCAACCGAAGTGAGAGAAGGGGAAGAGTCTGCTATGATAAGTTGAGAAGATGTGGTGGGTTCCCCACTCACAGAATTATGAAAATAACCAAGACTTTCATGAGAGTACTCCTTTGAAGCAACATCAATGACATCGATTCGGTTAACCGATGCAGAATTATAATTTGAGGAGTACCTCGAAGTTTGATCATGGTTAAAGGTAACAGCTTCCTTATCCACACGCAATGTGATCTCATGCTTAAATACATCAATAAGAGCATGGCCCATTTTTAGGAATCCTCTTCCAAGAATGAGATGAACCTTTTGATCAGCATCGAAATCAACAACCACAAAGTCAGCTGGAAAATGGAACTTACCTACCTTCACAAAAACATCCTCGGCAATGCCGCGAGGATGAGATATGGTTCGATCTGCAAGCTCAAGAGTCATGCAGGTAGTAGTAAGAGCCGGAAGAGAAAGTTTCTTCCATACTGAATGAGGCATCAGGTTGATGCTTGCACCAAGATCAGCCAAGGCATAGCATTCAACCATTCCCGGAAATACACAAGGTATTAGAAACTTTCCAGGATCTCCAAGCTTCTCCGGAAGCTTTTTCAAGATAACCGCTGAGCAGTTCTCATTTAATGGAGTTTTAGCCATTTCAATCAGTTTTTCCTTGTTGCTTAACAAGTGTTTGATTGTTGATGCAAACTTGGGCATCAGAATGATAGCATCCGCAAAACTTATGTCAAAATGTAATTCTTTAAAGATTTGAAAGAATTTGTCCATTTGTTGACTAGCCTTTTCACGGAGCTTTTGCTCATTTAAGCGCGATGGGTAAGGAATGTAAGGTTTGGATTTAGGGGCAATGACTTCAGGAGTCTTAACAATTCAAAGACAACTCCTGGGTTGGATTTATTTTTCGGGACAACCGGAGGATATACATGTGCTGTACTTTGTGGGCTTGGAATTTGCACTTTGTCCGTTGTATCCTCCGTCTCTTTTTCCATTTCAAAAAACGGAGGAGGAATAGGGCCAGCTGGCCCCTCATAAGCAGCACCACTCCGAGTGGTGATAGCTTTGACGAAAGTGGTATCTCCATCATCATCACTGTCATCAAGTACACTGACAGGAACAACATTGAGCATCTCAGAATAATATCTGGCTGTTCTTTGCTCACTAAGTTTGGTTGACAAACTTTTAACCGTAAATCGTGATAGAGTAGGATCTATTCTTGACGGCTGAGGAGCAATTGTGGGTGTAGATTTTTGGATGACCGAGGGTTGGACGTATTTAGCACTTCCATTGTTAGTGGGAAGTACCGGGTCCTTTATCACCTTGAATCCAACATGAGATTTACCACTACGTGTAGTGACAGCTTTGAGTTCACCCCTAGGGTTGACAACAGTGTTACTTGGGAGACCTCCCGAGGTAGAAGGTAGATCATTTAAAGATTTTTTTATGTCATTTATTTGGGTAACAAACAACTGGTTTGTCTTATATTGAGTTCTGTTTGTCTCCTCTTGAGATTTTATGAATTGCCTAAGCAACTCATCTGAGGATGTCTGATTATGGTTTTGGACATTCCATGGTTTTTGGTTATGATTACCCTGATTCTGACCTCGGTTCTGATTGAAATTTTGAGAATCGTTGAAATTTTGTCCCTGATTTTGAACAAAGCGATTTTGATTATTCTGATTTGGCACGGGTGGAAAACCAGGTGGGACCATAGCATTCGGTGCTCGGTACTGAGTTTCAGCATGCGGACAGTATTGATTTTGGTTTACTGCAGCTACAGGAGTTGGGTAAAGAGAAGCATCGGTTGCTTGACAATCATAATACGCATGTGGGCCACCACAAGTTTCACACACTTTGTTTATTGCTTTGATTTGTTCCGGTTTATGAATTTCACTCTTCAGTTCTTTCATTTCCTTCATCATACAACGCATTGCGTCCGATAAAAAGGCTAACTCTGATGAGTTACCGGATGAAGAAGCAAGGGAGTGACAGGAACATTCACTTTGTTTCGCGAAAAAGGAACTTTTGATTTATTTTCACAAATTTCAATCACCTCTTTGGGTTTACGATTCAAGATATTGCCACCAGCGGCTGCGTTAAGTGCATCTTGATCGTTTTGGGTCAATCCATTATAAAAAGTATTTATCTGTTGTAACTCCGTGAAATCGTGATGTGGGCATTTTCTTAGGAGATCTTTAAATCTGTCCCATGCCTCTCCGAAATTTTCATCAAAACCTTGACGAAATCCAGCAATTTCATTTTTTAGATTAGTCGTCTTTGATGGAGGGAAGAAATAATTAACAAATTTCTTTACGAGATCTTCCCAGGTTTCAATGGATCGAGGGGGTTCTTTATCCAGCCAAATCCGGGCTGCCCCCTCAAGTGAGAATGGAAATAGCATCAATTTGATAACTGTTTGCGGCACATTCTTGTAATTGATTGTAGAGGTCAACTTATTGAACCAACGAATGTGTGCATATGGATCCTCTCGTTCAAACCCGTGGAATTGGTTTGTGGACACGAGCTGAATCAAATGTGTTTTCAGTTCAAAATGATCAGAATCGATGAATGGTAAAACGATGGCATCTCCGTAACCCTCGGTGGGTGCCTGGAGCATTTCAGCCATTGTACGTTCGTCTGCCATATTATCAGTGAGAACAGTACGAATCTCGGGTTCGACTATTTGGGCAGCACGTCTACGATTACGTCTTCTCGGAATATCTACGAGTTCACGTAAAGGGCTTGATGACGTGGAAGAACGAGTGCGCATGCACTAAGTAAAATATTTTAATTAAATCAAGAACGAATCAAAACACAAGTGAACTTAAACCAATAATCAACAAGTGTACGGTAGCTCTCTAAAAGATAAACGCACAGAGTGGCGGAGAAGCAAAGGTGGGCAATTAAATGCTCCTTAAAAACCCGCTTCTTTCAGTCCGACAATTTAATGTCAGACTATCCTTAAACCTCCGTTATAGTTTGTTTATCAATCAAAGGTGAGCCGATATTCGCAAGTGATACAAAGGCAAGTTTTAAATCTGATGTTTGGGAACTTATTATGGTCGTACCCCCAGTTAGGTAGTACTCTGTCTTGGTTCTCGATGGTAAATTTTATTATTGTTATTTATTAAAGAAAACGGAAAATATTTTTGGTGTTTTTATTTTTTATATGATAATATATATAGAAAAGAAAATAATTTTTTTTTTTATATGGTTTATGGGAAATTGAAATACGATATTTTTGGTACTCGATCCGTTAAATGAATTAACTTCACGAGCGTTTTGCTTTATATATGATGAATATACAAGAGATAGAAGATATACACAGATTGGGTTTCAAAAACACGATACTGCAAAACGTTTAAAACACGCAACACACCTCCCCGGCAGCGGCGCCAAAATTTTGATACGTGCTAAACAGTCAACTAATATTGACCAGGTGAATGGTCAACAAGAGTCAATCAATCTAGGGCACGATCTCCCTGGAGTATAGTGTTTTCCCGGGTCGTTATATCCCAGCGAAGCGTGAAATTGTGCTTAGAGACGAATTGTGATCAAGTGCTATTGAATGGAAAAAGGAGATATTTGAGATTTTGCTTTTTTAATAATTCTAAATAACAAATTAAAAACAAATATACACAATAAAATTAAACGCGAATTAAATTAAAAAAAACGCGTAACAGGAAAATCTAAAATGGGACAAAAACTGAAATATATGAAATTTAAAACCTAAAAATGTAAAATGACTTAAAACTTATTTTAAAAACTTAAATTATATTTTTTATACTTTTTCTTTAATTATTATTAATTGTTTATTATTTAATAACTTTTTAAATATTTAAATTTATAATAAATACTAAATTAACAAAGAAAAATCTAAAACTTTTTCTAAAAATATTATAAGATGAAAAGAAGCTAAGAAAATTATAAAAATGAAAATTACTTAATTAAAATTTAAAAAGATAAATTCTATTAAATAGAAGCTATCACTATTTTTCTATTTTTGATTTTCTTAAGGTCTAAAAATGATATTATATTTTTCCTAGATTATAATTAACAAAAGAAAATTATGAAAATTAGAATTATATTTTTCTGATTATTTTTCTATTTATTATGATTTAATTACTATTAGAAACTAATTAAAAAGATTAAAAATATTAAATGACTTAGGAAAAATCTGAAAAATTCAGGTTAAGTCTAAATTAATATTTAAAAGCTATGAAAAATAAAATCAAAGTTATCTAAGCCCAATAAGCAGATTTGGGCAAATAAGCAGTATGCAAAATAAGCTAATAAGCACAAAACTTAACCAAATGCTTAGAACAGGTTTAATACACTACTAGAGGCTTAAAACAACCAGAAAACACAAATAAGCACAAGTAATTAAGCTTATAAGCAGATGGCAGTTGTGAAATCTCCAACAGAAAACTCAGAAAAATGCTAGATTGCAAGGCAAATTAAGCAGTCTAATAAGCTACTGAGATGTAATCTAATGGGGGCAAAAGTAAGCTAGTAGTATGAGCTTTTCAGAAAACCAAAAAGCTAGGCCAGAGCTTATCTAAATAAGCCACAAATTGGGTGAGATCAGCTGGTTCAGCAATCAGTGTATACTGATTGCTTTGCACAGAGTTGTGCAGAAGAGTGCAGGCTAAACAAGACTAAACCACCTTTTGTCTCTACTCTAAATGGACTCAAATGAACTCAGACAAGCAATGAAAAAGGACTAAATGAGCTTATAGCTATATATGGCTTATTTGACCTTTTTGATGCCTGAAATCAACACAGGCAATCAAAAACTATGTTTTCTAGCTATGTGACTAATAGAACTTAAAAATACCTTATTAGGACTGAATTAAGCTGGTTCAAAGTTGGGAGAATGGTAAATGCACAGTAAACATGGGTTTGACCCATTTGACTGCCTAAAGCCAAACACCCCTTTGTATGTGACTGTGGTGGATTTGCAAATGAAAGTCAATATTTTAAACTAAAAGGTCTGATTTTAATGATTAACTAACTTATATAAACACTGATTAACAACTTATAAAACAGAATTAAGCAATTTATTAAGCTATACTATAGTTGACTGTTTTTTACTTTTTTAGAGTTTTTAAGTAAATTGAAGACAAAGGCTATATTATGACTAAGAAACTGATGAAATATGTTTGTAATCTACTAATAAGCTAATAATTATAGAAATAGATTAACAATAAGCTGTAGAACAGTGATATGACAAATCAAGCTAAAATTAAGAATTAAGCTTACAACTGATGTGGACTGTGAAACAAAGAACTAGGACCAGAACCTTTCCTAGCTTGTTCACACAAGCTAGAAAACACTACCTAAGCCTTCCTGAATAGCTTATTTCACCCCAAACAGCTTATTTGACTTCAGGTTGACTTTCTTTGACTTTTCTTCAAATCTTGAATTGGAACAGATTTACACTATAATAAACTTACAACAAGCTATATAAAGCTTGCATAAGCTATTAGAAACAACGAGAAGCTGATTCAATTACTACTTATCAAGGTTCTAATTCTCAGCATACATGAAAATCAGAAAATTGGAATTATAATTAACTACTGATAATTGAACAAAGATCAACAACAAATACACTAATTTTAACTTGTATTGATGATTGAAACTTGAATTACAAATTATCACTACTAAAATTAAAATACGATTTATGCTACTTTTACCTACTTGCCAATTAAGGCTACAAAAGCTTTCTATTTATACTAAATTATGGTGGGATCTTCTTGTAATCTTCCTCTGATTCATTCCCAGCCCTTGGATAGTCTCCTCATGATCTCAGGCGTTGATATGGATTTTGGCGCCAAAATGAGATAGTGGGAAATACCCACTAACTCTGCTAAATTTGATGATGAAGAAGCATTAATTGTATTTGGGAGTGTTAGGTAACTTGTTGAGGAGGGGGAATGAGGTGGAGGATTAGATAGCCAGTGTGGAATGAGGTGGGGGGTGGTATTGGTGTTTTGGCGGTATGGTTTAGGGAAGACGGGTTTGACCAGGTCAAACCTTTTGGTTTAAATAAAAAGGGTGGGTCGGGTTTGTTTATGATTGGGCTTGGGTGGGTTTAGTGGACTGGGTTTAATAATAAAAGGGTTGGGTTGTTTTTATTTATTTAAGGGTCCGGTTGGTATTTAGTTAAATAAGCCTAGGGACCTAAAGTGTAAAATCTGAAAAGTTGAGGGGTGTGTTCTGCCAATCTTCCAAAGTTATCACAAGGACCAAACTTGCCATATTTCATTTATATAAGGACCTTTGTTGATATTTCCCAAAATTAAACATCCAGGGGCTATTTTTGACATTTTCCAAACTTGAGGGACCAAAGTTGTAATTTTGCAATCTTGAACCTTAAAGGACTAATCTTGAAAACTTTTAAATCCCCAAGGACCTTTGATGATATTAAACATGTTTTGAATAACCAGGGACTAGTTCTGCCAATTTGTGAAACTTCAGGGACTGAAAATGACAATTATGCAAACTTTGTTCGTTTTTCACTTGTTTTCAATCTTTTTGTTCCTGAGTCATATAAAAACACATTTTATGATATTTTCTGTATTATTTGACTTTTCAAAGTGTTTTTGGCTGTTTTAGTAGTTTAAATGGGAACAAAATGATGAGTATTTAGACACTTATCAGATTGATGTCCAATTTTATGGCATCTCAAGAAGCTCGTTTGGCTAAGTTTGAGTCCAAATTCAATCAACAACAAAACGAGATGACCAATAAAATCGACAACTTGTTGAAAGCTCTCAACAACCAAGTGTTGGCCACAACAAATAAGGACGCTAGAAGCACAAGTAGCGGAACCCAAATCAAGGACCCCTCATCATCCAAACATGTCCACTTTGTCAACGTTGTCACTATTAAGCCAATCGATAAGGATAGGGAAGAAGATGATAAGAATAAGGTTGGAAATGATAGTGAATCTAAGAATGAGGTTAAAGAAGTTGAGGATGATAAGGAAAAGGAAGTAGAGGAAGTAGAGGATGTAGTGGACTACTTCGATAGGTTACCACTAAGGAAGAACGTGCATATCATAGGGATTTGTTCGATGACCCCGAGACACCATACTTCCTAGGTTCACCAATCATCAAAGCGGGCGATCCATCTAATATCAACATAACATGCATTTTGTGTGGAAAGCTTACATCGATCTAAAATCTCCCATAAACATTATGACTAGGATCCATTACAATTGGATAATGAAAAAGCGACTTGGACCTAGGATATTTCCCGACATAAGTAGGATAAGTAACTTTGTGGGAAGAGTTAAGGGATTGCAAATTTTTGTAGGAAACTTCACACATGTTACCGATTTTGTGATTGTAGAAGATATTCGTCCGGTAATAGATAGTTGCCTAACTCAAGTAGTGTTTGGAAAGCCATTTTTGAAGTCTCTAAAATGAACTATAACCGTCTCTAGGGATAGTTAGGTTTAAGGAGGAGACCGATGAGATAGCCAACCAAATGCCATATAAGATAGAGCAATACCGACTTTTATCGAACCTTGAGAAGGAGCATAAGCAAGCGGTCTACTATAGGAATGATGAGGATAAACGTAGAGGAGTAGACTACGTAATGAGGAAAATAATTGGGTTCTATAAGGAATGCCTACAACTAGGTCCTGAATACAAAACAAAACAAGAAGATGACCTAGAGAACGTGACCAATGATGAGGTCACGTAATAGAACGTGACTTTGAGTCTAGCTACAAGACTCGTTAATAAAGAAAAGCGCTTCTTGGGAGGCAACCCAAGCTTTATTTGTTTGATTGTTTGTTTATTTGATTTCACTTGCTTCCGTATGTATACTTTATTTTTATTGTTTATGGTTCATGTTTCAAAATAAATTATGAAAATGCTTTATTTTTTTTTAACTTCGTCTTAACTACATATAAAGGTATTTTGCAAAAGATAAGTGTAAGGGAAATCCAAATCTGTTTTAAAAGAACGAATTGAATATGAACGATAACAATATTAAATAAACATACATATTAGTACTTGTTTGAGTCAAATGCTTGTATCGAGTCATGATGAAGTTTTGTGGATTCCAGGAATTAAAGCATGAGGTTTTTCTAGAAATTTTCCGGAAACAAAATATAAAATTTCTGTCATATCAATTTGATAGCGTCAGGATTTACAACCTGACGACGTCAGGTGTTAATTTTTGAAAATTTTGGAAGTTTTGTTTTTCTGCCGGAATTGTAAAGTTTCGTAAAATCCGTATTTTATAAACTCCAGGAATCTGCAAACATTCATTCCACAAGCATTATATCTGTACTTGCTTTCTAGGATTTAATTTTATATATAATTTACCGCTGATTTTACGCTAGGTTTTCTTGTTTGTTTTCTCAGACTTAACAGGTTATATTGGACAAGAAATATGTACATGGATGATCAAGCTATTGGCGCTGCTTTAATCTTGAAGCTTCTACATTTTCTTGGAGGAGAATTTAACGGTGTTACTACATTATCCACACCAAACGAATCAGGGGAGTATTTGTTTCATTCTTTCATTTTCTTTACTTTTACATCTTTTAATTGAACATTGGGGACAATGTTCGGCTTAAGTGTAAGGGGGGGGGGGTGGTAAATGAAGATTCCTTAGAGATTACAATTGCGTTGATTTTTATTTGTTTAATAGTAGATGTGTAATAATACTGAGAGAAACACTTGTTAGGGTAATTTTAGCACCAAATTTTAAATTTTTTTGCGACATATAGGAGTGAAACTTTAGTCTTAATAAGCGTCTCATGGATAGGAGTTATACGACTAGCACAAAAACCGTACCACTAAAAAAATTTCCACCCTAAATATGTGAGGTTCGCCCCTAGATTTGTAAGGAAAAGCATTATTGCTTGTGAGTGTACCGGTAGTATTTAGATTCTAGAACTTGCGTTAGTGATTCATCCCGAGACCACAAGTGAGACTGCATTCGTGTAGTTAAGATTTACTACGTGATAAGAGGCATTAGGATAACCCTTGTTTTACACCTGTAATATAATTACATTGACTTCATTGGTCAAGTAATTCTCCCACACCTTTGTGATGTACTCATTTTTAGTACACGATACCCCTAGTACACCCCTCAGAGCCTATCTTTTTCGTTTCTAACTTTAAGTTATTGGAAAGACCGAAAGGAAGAAATTTTGAATAGCGCATTCCGGTTACTTAAAGGAAAATTTGTTTACAATCCACCCCCAAATGTACACCCAAATCGCCTTAGCCTACCTTGTATGCACTCATCTTTAGTGCATTATTGTTACAACATTTTTTTAAACCCTTTGTTAATTATCTAATTGGTTACATGGTTGGTAAGTCAAGTCATATCTTGTATATATTGTTTTGGGACGATTGGGACTCATGGGTAAAGTACTAGTGTTATGGAGTAATAGGGAAGAACATCAATCATTACCCCCATATATGCGTAAATGTTTTAAAGTACTCCAAGAATTTTGATTATCTTAATTCGAGTCATTAGAATAGTTACATGTAAAGTATGTAAAAGTGCAAGTGTAAGGGGAGAACCGAGCCCCCTTGATGTATTATTTTGGATGGTAGGGCAAGAGTGTATGGAAAAAAAAATCGAAAAAATCAAGAAAAATGAAAAAAAAATCAGAAAAAGAAAAGAGATAAAACATACGAACTACCATCCCGTTTCCTTTTATGTTTATTTTATGTTTTTGTTTTTGTTAGCTTCAGTTGAGTCGAGTCTTGGCTTAGCAATGCCTCATTGTACATGTAATTGACCAAGATGATTAACTTGCCACAATAAAATATCCTTTATCCAACAAACCGTATTTATCATATCCCTACACCTAACATTACAACCCTTGAAAAGCCCATCTTGATAGTTTATCTTAGGTGCTTACGCCTAGTGGTGGAGGTTTTTGATCCTTTCCCAAGCCTATGGTAATCTATGTGCTATGACAGGTAGTGAGAGATATTTTTCATTTTCATCTGTGATATATATATTTATAACACCGAGAATGTGAGTATCCAAACACTATTTGTGAGGTGCTAGTGTATGATTTCCGTGCTTATTTTGATTAAGGTGGAACGATCGTTTGTTGTAATTACTTTTATATTAATGTTAAATGACCCCTAACTTGTATTTTGATTAGAATAAAAGCGCATTTGCTTGAGGACACGCAAATCTCAAGTGTAAGGGTATTTGATGAGACGAAAAGTGTTACGCTTTTAGGGGGTCATTTAATCCCTAAGTCGTGATAATATGATCAAATATTACCTCAAATCGTTTCTTTTGTCAATTTAGGTACTTTGGAGAGGAATTCTGAAAAGGAAGCATTTTGGACGTTTTTGGAGCATATAAGTGAAGAAAACGACAAAGTCAAGAATCCAAGCTGGAACAGTACCTGACGGCGTCAAGAATTACTAGGTGACGCCGTCACTTGTTGATAAAGAGGTGGATAGATATTTTACACTTGATGGGCCAGAATGGAATTTGGAAGTTTACACGTGACGGTGTCACGTTATATTTCACCAAGGGCATCACTTGTTATCACAAAGAGAGACGGCCCAGAACACATTTGCATTGACGGCGTCAAGAGTGGATCAAGGCAATCAAGAAACCCTAAACACGGCGAGGTGACGGCGTCACGACCTAAAAGGTGACGCCGTCAGATTGTAAATTTTATATATATATATATATATATTTCTTGGATTTTTCATTCATAAGAGAGGACTTTTGGTAGGGAACTTAGGGTACGAACCCTAGTCGACTTTTACAACATTTTTAGGTTTCAAACCCCCTTTTCTTCCATGTTCAATTAAGATTTGTTATCCTTTGATCATTCAATATGTCTATGTGTTGTTTGATTATATCATATGCTTTTCTTTCTTTTAACATGCTAGGCTAGGTTTATTTGCGTTTGCTTAGATCTAATGAAACCTAGTTATTGATTGTTGATTGATGGTTTGTTATTAATTGTTGTTGGGTGGGTGATATCGATGTTAAGCTTAAGAAAAATGGCAATTCTCCTATATGGTAACATGCTTGAGCGTCTTAAGAAACATGAATCGGATGTGTACTACGATTTAATGGTTGTATTTAATGCATAAGTGACTATTTATAAGGCCTATGATAGGATGCTAAACGTGTCGTCATAGGAAGAGATAAAAGATTATAGAGTTGGGGAAGATCGTACATGATGCGTGGTTTGCGACTACGCAAAAGGTTTTACCTCTCGAGGGATCTCAAGAAGCTTACAACCCCCACCAGGCAGTGTACCTGACCGATGTAGTATAGTGAAGTGGCAAGTACCAGGGGATTGATCGTTCTACTTGGGAATAGTGTCGTTAGGATTGAAAGCTATTTTAACTAAGTCTAGAGGTGAGGGATGATTTTTTTGTATTTTTTATATTTTTTAGAAAGAAATTAAAATCTCGGTTTTGAAGGAGTGGGCGGAATTAGTTGCTAGCCAACTAACCCAATTTTCTACAAATGCAAATAAAATAAAATAACAACTAATTAAATGTGATGACAACTAATTAAATGAGAAAAAACCTTATGATGAGACGAACGTGTTTACTTAGACTTCATTACTCCCTAGTTATCTTTAATTAATTGATTAGTTTGTTACAATTGCATGGATGACGGGTTGTATTCCTTAATACCAGTCGTGGGGACGCGCACGTCCTTCCCCAACTCTATAAGATCCTATCTCTTCCTATGGCGACACGTTTAGTATCCTGAACCATGTCCTCCTCAATATTCTCTTATTTAATGATCGTTCCACTTTAATCAGAACAAGCACGGAAATTGTACACTAGCACATCAAAAATAGTGTTTGGATACTCACATCTCTCGGGTGTATAAAAGTATATATCACAAATGAAAATGAAAAATATCTCTCACTACCTGTCATAGCAAATAGATTACCATAGGCTTGAGGAAGGATCGAAAACCTCCTCCACTAGGCGTAAGCACCTAAGATAAACTATCAAAGAGGGCTTTTCAAGGGTTGTAGCGTTAGGTGAAGGGATATGATAAACACGGTTTTGTTGGATAAAGGCTATTTACTGGTGGCGAGTTAATCATCTTGGTTAATTACATGTACAATGTGGCGTTGCTAATCCAAGACTCGACTTGACTTAAGCTAATGAAAACTAACAAAAACATAAAATAAACATAAAAGGAAACGGGATGGTAGTCCGTATGTTTTTCTTTCTTTCTTTTTCTATTTATTTTTTTTCTTTTTCTTTTTCTTTATTTTTTCAATTTTATTTTATTTATTTATTTATTTTTTATTTATTTTTTTTGCATACACTTTTACCTTACCATCCAAAATAATACATCATAAGGGATTTGCATTCCCCTTACACTTGAATTTTTACATACTTTACAATTAACTATTCTAATGACTCGAATTAAGATAATCAAAACACTTGGAGTACTTTTTAACATTAACGCACATATAGGGGTATTACATCTTCCCCATTACTCCATAACACTAGTACTTTACCCATGAGTCCCAATCGTCCCAAAACAATATATACAAGATATGACTCGACTTAGCAACCATGTAATCAATTTAGATAATTAACTTGGGTTAACAAATATGTTTTAACAATAATGCACTAAGGATGAGTGCATACAAGGTGGGCTAAGGCGATTTGGGTGTACATTTGGGGGTGGATTGTAACAAATTCATCCTTTAAGTAAGATGATTAAAGTTAGAAATGAAAAGGATAGGCTCTGAGGGGTGTACTAGGGGTATCGTGTACTAAAAATGAGTACATCGCAAAGGTGTGGGAGAATTACTTGACTTAACTTAGTCAAGTGCATTAGCTACATTGGTCAAGTAATTATAATACGGGTGTAAAACATGGGTTATCCTAGTGCCTCTTATCACTTAGCAAATCTTACTACACGAATGTAGTCTCACTTGTGGACTTGGAATGAATCGCTAACGCAAGTTCTAGAATCTAAGTACTACCGGTACACTCATAAGCACTAATAATGAATGCTTTTTCCTAACAAATCTAGGGGCGAACCTCACAATTTTGGGGTGGAAATTTTTGAGTGGTACGGTTTTTGTGCTAGTCATACAACTCCTATCCATGAGACGCTTATAAGGACCAAAGTTTCACTCCTACATGTTGTAAAAAATTTTAAATTTGGCGCTTAAAATTGCCCTATCAAGTATTTATCTCAGTTTTATTACACACCTACCATTAAACAAACAAAAATCAAGTGCAATTGTATTCTCTAAGGTATCATCATTTACCCTCCCCTTACACTTAAGCCGAACATTGTCCCCAATGTTCAATTAAAAAGATGTAAAAAGGTAAAGAAGGTAAACGAATGAAACAAATACTCCCCTGATTCGTTCGGTGTGGATAATGCGGTAACATGGTTAGATCTTCCTCCAAGAAAATGAACGTAGAAAGCTTCCCTTCCAGAAATATAAATCATCTTCTTGTCTAATGTAACATGTTAAACCTGAGAAAACAATCTTGGCAAACCTCGCATAAAATCGGCGGCAAACTCTATACATAATTAAAATCCTAGAAAGCAAGTAAGATATAATGCTTGTGGAATGAATATTTGCAGATTTCCTGGAGTTTATAAAACTTAAGATTTAACAAAACTTCTTAAAACCAAACTTGCAAAATTTTCCAGATTTTTACACCTGACGCCGTCAGGTGTAAATCCTGACGCCGTCAGAATTGATCTGACATAAATCTTATGTTTAGTTTCCAGAAAATTTCTGGAAAAACTTATGCCTTAATTCCTGGAAAAATTCCTGCAAAATATTCATTATGACTCGATACAAGCATTTGACTCAAACAAGTACTAGTATACATGTTTATTTGGTATTTTTATGATTCACGTTCCATCTTGTTCTTATAAACATATTTAGATTTCCCTTACACTTATCTTTTTCAAAATACCTTTATATGTAATTAAGACGAAGTTAAAAATAAAATAAAGCATTTTCACAATCTAATTGGAGACATGGATCATAAACAATACAAATAAAACATGGATACGGAAGCAAATAAAATCAAATAAATAAACAATACAAAAAAGCAAATAAAGCTTGGGTTGCCTCCCAAGAAGCGCTTGTTTTTGTTCGATTCACGAGCCTGACTCTACCCTTATTTAACGGATAAAGGAGAGGTTTTCCCTACACTTAGGATTAAGTGCGGGTGATAGTAGCGATACACACCATCTCGGTGGAAGTATGCCTCGTAAGGAAAGAGTGGTGGATGAATAATATGCTCAAAGATGCGGGATCCTATCATCATAACCTTACCTAGTTCAATTGGGTCAATGGGTGACTTGAAGTTTTCTCCTAGAAAGGGATCATCTTCTATCAATTTCGAGAGACTTCAAGTTGGGAGTCCATCTTGACCTAATAAACCCGGTTTAAACCCATAATGTTTCTTATGATCAATCATGAATGGGTGATGTAAGTATGTAAGGTCATGGTTCACTCCTATATTGGCTTCCTCTCTACAAGGCTTAGAGTCTGCTACCTTCATCGTAAAACTACCCGGACTATGTAGTTTGATGGGTTGATCAGGGCCTATTTCAATTCCTAAATTATCATCCAAGGATGGAAGATTAGGTAACGGTTTTGATTGAGGCTTCGGTTCATCAAAACTAGGAACTTCCTTAGAACTAAAAGAAAGGTTGTGACTACAAGTATTCAAAACTATTTCTTCTAGTTGTGCTTGGTTCAAAGGTTCTACCTCCATCGGGATTCTGAGATGGTTAGAGTTGAGCCACCTAAGTGCATGTCATGGTTAGGCACTACCATAATACAGGATGAACACTTAGTTGATCTTGACACGAGGAATGATGAGGTAAATAACATAAGCCCACCAAGTACCCCACAAGTCCTACCACCATTTGAGGCACACACACCATTCGTGATTTACGAGGGATATATATGGACTAGATTCATTGGTATAAACTCTTGGGCGGGAAACGTTTGACACTTCCCCGCTACGACTTTGGAGTATTTTTGCTACGGTAGTTAGTCTAGCATCCGCGGGTTCCACCCTGCGCATACTAGACTGGGGGACATGATGACGTATAGTCCGTATTCGGGTCACGAACCCGGCCAACACTTAAGCCCATCACGAATGGGCTATCACAATGACGGTTTGGGCTCACGATGGCCCAAACCCAAAGTTATTTATGGTTTTGATATAAGATATCTCTTATTTATGGGATATATATCAAATAACCGCCTTAGGCGGGATATGCTGAAGAGTAAGGAACACGAAACCAACAAGGATTTTTTCTATATATAGAGGGCATCTCGGCCCTCACAAAGGTACGATCTCACAACCCTAACTCTTCAACTAAACCCTAAAAACCGATTACTTACTCTCACGCCGGAGGATAATCGTGGGAGACAATCCCACGGTAAGCCTAACGGTGTCTTTTTGCTTTCTTAGTGCGCAGGTCTCAAGCATTAAGATCTGATTGGTACGGAAACGAGGAACGCCCAACTTTTGTATCAACAATCTCACCATTGTTGATCTCTTCAAGTTTTTACCGCTGATTGAACATCTGATTATTTCACTTTTGGTCATTCAGGTAATCTTTATCCATAATATATTATTTGATTCGATTGTAAGAGAAAGAACGCCTTGTTTGTTAATCTCTATTTTGGCCCATGGTTCAAGTTCTTTCATCCAGGTGTGTTTCCACGAGAGCTTCCAACGTCATTAGTCCACCTTAAAGACTTCTGTTTCGAAGAAATGTGTTTCTATGACACAAATGTGCATTTTCTTCTTCTTGGCGAAGTTTATGAAGCTTATCTTTGCGAAATCACCCATGTTGAAGAAGGTGAGAATACTGCTCGACGGGTCTGTTGCTGTGAATAAAGAGTTGAAGGTGAAAAAACTTCTCTTGCGCTCTCCATGTGCATCACATCTAGTAGACATCATTGTTGAGCATCCTTTAAACTATGAAGACAGTAGTCCTGAAGACGATGACAACAGCCAATCTGAAGACGAAAACAACAGTCTTTAATCTGAAGATGAAAACAGCAGTCCTGAAGATGAAGACGGCAGCCAATCTTGTAACCTCCCGCAATTTTCCCCTATGAATAGTAGATGCTAATAAATGATTAATAAATCATTATGTTAATTAATAACCCTTTCCACTAGTAACAAAATTTCTTTTGTTATTCATACCACACTATTAAGATCACAACGATAATTGTGACTACCGATTTCCTAGAAACGATGCTTACACACGAACCTTGATAGTCTAAGATCGCGAATTATTTAAAACTTTAACGTTTAATACTTAACGTATATATATATAATATATATATATATATATATATATATATATATATATATATATATATATATATATATATATATATATATATATATTTCGGCAATTAACCAAATGTGATCTAATACATTCCCGAGCTCACGAAAATTTTCACGAACACTCAGTAAATATAGTGGACCTCAAATGGATCACTAAACTCATTGGGTCTCGGCCCAATCTCGCTACAAACCAAACAAACCAATCGAGCCCTTATTATTTTCATTTTCTCTTTTTGGCCCAATTCACCAACGAGCCCAACAATAACTACTAAAGCCCAAAGTTGATTTTTAATATAAGCGGTTTAGCTGCTTATCTGCCGAACGATTTGGCCATTATACAAAACTTAACGACCATGTCGATATTTTATCCGACTCCATTCTCTACTTAGCTAAGAATCGAGAGGAATAAACACCTCACTCAAACTTGATCCTCTAATAACTTTAAATTCGTCAAAGCTTAACCCATTCGACTTTGAGGAACACTACCCAATTCTCCACTTTTTTGGCCTAGGCGATTTCTGTACAATATTCAACTCGACACAAACCATATTTTAACTAACAAGTACATTCGTTCTAACTACTACAAGATATCAAACGCACCCTACTATATTTATTTTACACGTCCAAAAGGTGAGTTACATAATTGAGCTATACAACCGAAACACAAGACCAATTCTCAAAACCCATTGTCTTCTACTTCTTGTTTCCATACACCGACAAGTAATACCAAAGCAACTATAATTTAAATTCACTGCCACACTCTACCCTCAATTGAGAAATTATAATACACCAACTAGAGTCAAGACAAAACACAAATTATACTCCTTTGTTTCCTTGTTCTCGGCTAGATACGAAGATAAAGATTCATACGCCAACTTCCTTTACTTACCCTAGGATATTCAAAAGTAATTATGATGCATCATGTATCATTCTATGTTAAAAGGAATTGACCTTTCTATTCCTACAAATAAGAGTTAACGCAAAATGTGGAGATTTTGACTTCATCTCTTTTGTTCGAACATTAACACGAGTGCATCATTTCACCTCACTTGCACACGCCATTGACTTCATTGTTACCCATCTCATGATTTCGTTCCCCACTGTGTCATCTAGTATCCTACATGCATGCATCAAACGACCCTATAAAAGCATGCATGCATGCGTTCGATTTAACTCATACACACCCAAAACATGTCACTACCCAAATACTCTAAGTCATAAACATGTACAAGGTCGACTAGTTTAAGTATTTTTCGAAGTGATCAAGTCGAAACCAAGAAACATTCAAGTTCGTTCCTGTGTCTTTGGTGTACCAAGAATCGAGTTACATAGTTCCTTCGTCCTAACTTCGTCTCATCATAGTGATACGTCTCACCTTCGAAGAGAAGTAAGTCACCTTCTCGCTTTTCCTTCTAATTCATACGTTAGTACCTTTGCATGACACGTTCATTTTGGTTTAATATTTCGTAAACCCCATTAACAACACTCATGTTTTACTCGCCACCCTAAATGTCGGTTATGCTAACTATCGAAACCATAAATATTCGAACACTATATAATCGTATAAACACTAAATATCACACGTTTACATGTCGCCCTAACAACCTTCGAGTTCTATTAAAAACACTTAGAATAATTTTTGGTTCTTAAAACCATTTTCGACAAATCTAAGCCACTTAGCTTTGGTCCTATATTTCTTTAACCCGACATATGATTTGTACATTTTATAACTTAACTTGATAAACAAGCAACCAAACTAACAAACTACGTATTACATTTGACCTATAGATCCTAAATCGAACCACACTACACCCAAAGTGATCGATCCAAAAATTCTGTTTCATATAAACAAAAATTAGCGGAATGGGCTTAAAGCCCAACAAGCTGCTTATAAGCTCTCTGAATAAGCTAATCGTATAAGTCTTATTGTTATGTTTTTATGACCCTAAAACAAGCCCGTGACTAAGCCCAAACCCACACTAAGCCCATTAGATCGCAAGCCCATAAAAGGATACACACTTAGCCCGTTAAAGGCCCATAAGCTGAAAAATAAGCTCTCGGCTAATTAAGCTGTTTTTATAAGTCACACAAACTGTTTTAAACTTAGTTTTAAAATAAAAATAGTGAAACTTTGATTTTATAAACTTTGGACTCGATTTGCAAATAATCGCTAACCGAGGGACTAGAGTTGTCAAAATAAGAAACTTTCGATAAAAATGTTATTTTGATAACTTTGTGATGAAAACTGTAAATCTAGAAACTATTGAGTATAAAATGTAAATATTAAAAGTTTTGGACTTAAAAGGTTATAAAACTTAACCGAGGACTAACGGTGCAAATGTTATGCCGTTAGGACTAAAAGTGTAATTTTGTAAAAACCTAAGGAGTATTTCTAATTTATACTTGAGGTAATAATTTACGAACCCAAAACCCGAACCAATATATTTAGTCGACGAATAATAAATTCTATCTACGTAGTTTATTAACATATATATATAAATAATTACAAAACCTAACAAGATCATTAACGTAGAATCCAACCCATCGTTAGCCAACTTGAATTATAAAACGACAATATCTCTTGTCAACCATCACACTCCGATGAACGAGCACGCGTCCGAAAATGTTGTATATATATCCATATATATAAATAACTCTATAAATTCTTTTATATATAAAACTTTATAATTTTATATATAAACTTACCACCCTTTTATGTATAACATTTTAGTTATATATAACTTTGATCATATAAACGCGCGCACATTATAATGCGACGAAAAAAACGATAAAGCCTTAAACGTTATGAATCGCGATAAACCAAACTTAGACTATCAAACCACTAAACTTGCCATATACGATATAGGTCGTGTGTTGAAGCCGTTTTCTTTTCATCGTTTGATTAACGATATTACTGCTACCACTACCGCACTACCCAGGTGAGTTCATAGCCCACACTTTAACTTTTAAATCTTTTGTGGGGAGATACATGCTACAAAACCTGAACACAAACTTTTCGTATGCTACGACTGTTATTATTATTGCTTAAGTATCTATTGCTAAAAGTCCCTCAATCATGAACCTTAATCACTTGCGAGTGAACGTAAATAATTGTGAATAGATCTATTTGGGACTGACAATCCCCGTTTGGGTCTGCTAGGATGAGCCACCCAGGCGCACTTTATTTGAACAAACTTATGAGTTATTGGCAAATACTCATCACGAGGGCCCCTTATACTTTACATCATAATTGATGCCTGTTAAGCGTTGCGTGTCATGAGCTTAATGCAATAATAACTTGATTTCAACTTGTTTAATTGTAATTCGATGCAATTAACACTTATACTTGTGTTCAAACTATTAAACTTAAACCTATGAACATCACTCAACTTTTGTTGACTTTTAGCATGTTATCTCAGGTAACTAAGGACTGGAACTCAAGGCAACGGAGTGGGCATTATAACCCTGTATGGGTGGTTTAAATAAATGTTTTATCATTCAAATTTAAATAAACATGTTCAACTATGAAACATCTTTGTATTCTAAACACTTATATTTTGAATGATAAACTTAACAACGTCTTTTAAAGTCGTTTTCTATGATTATGGCAAAAGATCCTCTACGTAACACCCAATTAAGTCTTCCGCTGTTGTTATCCGAAATTGGGGGTGTTACAGATTGGTATCAGAGCTCATGGTTATAGAGAACCAGATGTATTTTAAACACTGGACTATAACTACATTTTTTAAAACGGACCATTGTAGACCACCTTATGCCCTCCGCGCCTGCACACTTCCAGCATTTTAGATGTTATTTACTATGCGAGTTCTTAACTAAGTTTAACATAGTTATGATTATAGTAATAACTTATATTTACTATTCGGGATTATTACAGTATTATGTCTTCAAACCCCCATCCCATCGCTGTATCATCTGATTCAGAGAATGAGGATCCTATGCCAGACTTTGCTACGACAGCTATTCCTATGTCACCTGCTACCGACCGGTCCATGGAAAGCCAGCAATTTCTACCGGCATCTGACTTGGAGATTTCCCCTCCAACCTCACCCATCCCATCACCTAACCCTATTCGCCGGCATGGACGAGTACGACAACTCCAGCCGTACGAACCCGAACCCTTTGACCAACTTTACCGACGCCCCGGAGAAGGTTTTGTTCGCAAACACACTCCCCGAAAACGAGTACGTACACCACCAGCACTGATCGTACCACCACCACCCCCACTCATACCAACTTCGACTCCTGTAACGTCACCACCCCCTGCTCCTGAGCATACCAGGACACCGCCGCTTACACCACTATCTTCAGTTCCACCGCCTACTATTTTCTATCACCAGACTACCACTGTTCCATTACCATCTTCTATCCCACCTATTGCTTCTCCACCCTCAGCTACCCTCAGTGAACCTTTACCACCTCATGAGAGGACATACCGTTTGGTTCCATCCCTATCGGATCCATATGCCCAGGTTAGAGATAAGACTACAGTTCGCACCGGGACCCACAGAAGGGTCGATGCACGCCGATGGTCTTACTTGCTACCTATCATCCGACACTGGAGATCTCAGGAAGGAGCACCGAGAGCCATGGAACTAGGAGAGAGTTCGGCTACAACTACTTCAAGGATTCTTCCGGTTACCGGAGAACCCATCCATCACACCATACCTCTATTGGCAGCCAAATTAGTCAGACATGAGGATCGTCTGGATGACATTGCAGAGATTCTTGATGACTTACCATTAGAGCAGATTGACGCACTTGGGGAAGAAGTAGAGAACCTTGTGATTGATCAGTTGGCAATGGAGGCAGTCTTTGATCGAGTAGGTGCTAGTTTAGAAGAAGCCATTGAGACTATTTCTATACTAGGAGATGCTACTACTTTGATGCAGACATTGATTAAGACACTAGACTCTGAGCTTGATCGAGTTAGCTCTCAGGTTCTGATTCTTAGACGTATGGTTGAGGATTCCCAGGCTAGGGAAAGAGCTCGAGACCAGACAGTGAAGACTTTGATGGCAGCAATTGCAGATCTTCAGCGCCGCTTAGATGGTGCACCAGGAGGACCATAGATCAGAGACGTGTCAATATAACTAAGAAATGTCTTAGTCTACCAATGTTGTATTAATAAATAATCTTGTATCTTTATGTTTTGTAAAACAAATCGAACAAGTTATTAATCCTATGTTGTGTGGATGTATTATATTGATGTTGATTTATGTATTCCATGGTTATTTCTTGCATATGCATTATGATTCGCCATATATTGTCTCGCGAAATTTTGGTTCATACAGTGCAATTCAATCATTTATGTTCTCATGTGTGTTATGATTTGATTCAGACATATTGTGAATGAATTTATGATATGATATTTGCTGTACCTACAGAGATAAACCAGAATTATTAGACTAAATTGTTATGGTTAAAATTATATTAATTATAATATAATCCATATTCAATTCTAACCTAACGTAATCATTATGAGATTTCTAAAAATATGCTTTTGCAATATTGATAGAACAATGGTACGTACAAGGAAAGCAACCTCCGTCGCAAATCATGAAACTTCAACTGCTACGCCTACAATGACTCCAGAGGCTATCCGAAAAGCAATCGCTGACGGTGTAAATGCAGTCATGGCAGAACAGGCAGCAGCAAATGCTCGCAACAGTGGCACTAGTCTACCGACAGGAGAAAGTGTAACCACTGCAAACCGCAAGTGTACCTACAAAGATTTCATAAGTTGTCAACCAACTTCTTACAAAGGTACTGAAGGAGTAACTGAACTTGCTCACTGGTTCGAACGATCTGAAACTGTTTTCCAGAGAAGCGGTTGTACCGAAGAGAACAAATTCATTTTCGCTACTGGAACTCTCATGCAAGATGCTTTGTCATGGTGGAATGCTACAGTCAAAGCAATGGGAATGACAGCAGCCTACCAGCTCCCTTGGACTGAGTTTAAAACCAAGATGCTGAAGAAATATTGTCCCCGTTCTGAACTAAGAAAATTGGAGGATGAATTCCATCTACTAGTAGTAAAAGGAATTGATCTTAAAACATACAACAGGAGATTCCAAGAGCTTAAAGTATTATGCCCTACTGTTGTACCAACTTTCGAAAAAGAACTGGAAAAGTACATCGAAGGACTTCCCCGTAGTATTGAGGGAAATGTCACTTCATCAAATCCGTCAACTCTAGAGGCAGCTATGGAACTTGCCCAGAAGCTACTGGACCGAGAGGTCAAGTACAACAATGAGCTCAAGAGGAAGCTCGACGACAAAAGAACCACTCACCACCATAATAACAATAACCACCGCAACAACAACTTCAACCATAGGAACAATAACCCATACCATCAACACCGAAACATTCGTCACCATCATCAAAACCAAAAACAAGAAACCGCCAAGGCTTATGCCGCTACTGAAGGCAAGGGATACCAAGGTCAGAAATCCCAGTGCAACAGATGCAAACTACACCACAGTGGGCCTTGCACAACCAAATGTCTGAAATGTCAGAAAACGGGCCATCAGACAAAGGATTGCAGAAATCCTGCTACTGGTAGCAACCTACAGCCTGTAACTCCGACTTGCTACTCATGCGGAGAAGTGGGTCACTTCAAGAGTCACTGTCCGAAAGGAAACGGTCAGCCAAATAACGCTCGAGGAAGAGCATATATGTTAAAAGAGGAAGATGCCCCACTAAACTCTGACGTCGTCACGGGTACGTTCTTACTCAATCAACATAATGCTAGAGTATTATTTGATTCTGGAGCAGATAGAAGTTTTGTGTCAACTACGTTTGCTTCTTTGCTTAACATTACCCCTTCCAAACTAAACACCACTTTTGAAATCGAAATGGCGGACGGAAACCTAATTGGCACCGACTCCGTAATTTGTGGTTGTACCATAATCCTACAAGACAACCCTTTTCCCATCGACCTCATACCTATCCAACTCGGTAGTTTTGACATAGTCATAGGTATGGATTGGTTATCCAAACACCGCGCTAGAATACTCTGTGACGAGAAAACCGTTCATATTCCATGTAATGGTGAAACCCTCATTGTCCAAGGTGACAAGAATGAAATGCGATACGGTATCATCTCATATATCAGATTTGTGAAATATATGAACGAAGGATGTCAAGCATTCATGGTTCATGTAACTGAAAACAAATCAAAAGATAAACGAGTTGAAGACGTTCCGATCGTTAAAGAGTTTCCAGAAGTATTTCCCGAAGATCTACCCGGTCTTCCACCTCCACGTCAAGTAGAATTTCAGATTGAACTTGTGCCTGGAGCGGCACCTGTGGCAAAAGCACCTTATAGGTTAGCGCCGTCTGAAATGAAGGAATTATCAGAACAATTGAGAGAATTGTCTGATAAAGGCTTTATCCGACCCAGCTCATCACCTTGGGGAGCTCCGGTTCTATTCGTAAAGAAGAAGGACGGATCTTTCCGAATGTGTATCGATTACCGGGAATTGAACAAACTCACTGTAAAGAATCGTTACCCACTACCTAGGATCGACGACTTGTTTGATCAACTACAAGGATCGAGTGTATACTCGAAGATCGACCTAAGGTCAGGGTACCATCAGTTAAGAGTTCGAGAGGAGGATATTCCCAAAACAGCTTTTAGGACACGTTACGGACATTACGAATTCCAAGTAATGCCATTCGGTTTAACCAATGCACCTGCAGTGTTTATGGACCTAATGAACCGAGTGTGCAAACCATACCTGGATAAATTCGTAATAGTGTTCATAGACGATATCCTAATCTACTCCCGCAACGAACAAGAACATGCCAAACATCTAAAGATTATTTTAGAGTTACTCAAAAAGGAACAGTTGTATGCCAAGTTCTCCAAATGCGACTTTTGGATTAGAACTGTACAATTCCTTGGGCATGTTATCAACAGTCAAGGTATTCATGTAGATCCAGCTAAGATTGAGGCCGTCAAAAGTTGGACATCTCCTACAAATCCCACAGAGATATGCCAATTTTTGGGTCTAGCCGGTTACTACAGGAGATTTATTGAAGGATTTTCAAAAATCTCAAAGCCTTTGACCGAATTAACTCAGAAGAACAAGAAGTTTATCTGGGGAAGAGAGGAAGAATCAGCTTTTCAGCTACTAAAGAAAAAGCTATGTGAAGCACCAATATTAGCACTACCCGAAGGAAGTGAAGACTTCGTAGCGTATTGTGATGCCTCATATCATGGTTTGGGAGCTGTACTGATGCAACGAAATAAAGTGATAGCTTATGCTTCACGACAACTCAAACCGCACGAAGCAAACTACACGACTCATGATTTAGAGTTAGGAGCAGTAGTATTCGCCCTTTAGTTATGGAGACACTATCTGTATGGTACTAAGTGTACGATATTCACCGATCACAAAAGCCTGCAGCACATCTTAGATCAGAAGGATCTAAACATGAGACAACGTCGCTGGTTAGAACTACTCAGCGATTACGATTGCGAAATCCGTTATCACCCAGGAAAAGCCAACGTTGTGGCAGACGCATTGAGTCGAAAGGAACGACTGAAACCTCTTAGAGTCAAATCGTTAGGAATAACCATTCGTTCACCTCTACCCTCACAAATACTCACCGCTCAATCCGAAGCTCTTAAGGAAGAGAACCGACTTAGTGAAAAGTTTTATGGTATGCCAGAAAATAAGAATGGCTTTGTACAGAGAGCAGACGGGATACTCTGTTTCAAAGAGAGAAGTTGGATTCCTCTATACGGAGGTATACGTGATCTCATTATGAATGAGTCTCATAAATCCAAATACTCCATTCATCCAGGTTCTGACAAAATGTACCAAGATCTCAAGAAGCTTTACTGGTGGCCAAACATGAAGGCTGACATAGCCGAGTATGTCGGAAAATGTTTGACTTGTTCACGAGTAAAAGCGGAATATCAGAAGCCGTCCGGATTACTCATACAACCCGAAATCCCTGTATGGAAATGGGAGCGTATTACAATGGACTTTATCACTAAACTTCCTAAAACATCAACTGGACTTGACACCATTTGGGTCATTGTTGATCGTCTCACAAAATCCGCTCACTTCTTAGCAATCAAAGAAACCGACGAGATGGACACACTCGCAACGCTATATCTAAAAGAAATAGTTTCGCGACATGGAGTGCCGATCTCAATCATCTCGGATCGTGACAGTCGTTTCACATCTCATTTTTGGAAGTCTTTGCAAAAAGCCTTAGGAACCAAATTGGATATGAGCACTGCCTATCATCCGCAAACCGATGGACAAAGCGAAAGGACAATCCAAACCTTAGAAGATATGCTCCGAGCGTGTGCTATCGACTTCGGAAAAGGTTGGGATAAACACTTACCTCTAGCTGAGTTCTCCTATAACAATAGTTATCACGCCAGCATTAAGGCAGCACCATTCGAAGCCCTATACGGTCGAAAGTGCAGATCGCCTGTTTGTTGGACCGAAGTTGGAGAGATACAACTTACCGGACCCGATCTCATTCATGAGACGACAGAAAAGATAGTTAAAATTAAGCAACGACTACAAGCGGCAAGAGATAGACAAAAGAGCTATGCCGATGTGAGGAGAAAACCTCTAGAATTCCAGATTGGAGATAAGGTCATGTTGAAAGTATCTCCTTTGAAAGGAACGATACGTTTCGGAAAACGTGGAAAACTTAATCCAAGATACATTGGTCCATTCAAAATCCTGGAGAGGATAGGACCAGTGGCTTACAAACTCGAACTTCCAGAGGAACTTAGTCGAGTTCACGACACCTTTCACGTATCAAACCTTAAGAAATGTTTGTCAGATGAATCTCTTGCAATTCCTTTAAAAGAGATTCGACTCGACGACAAACTCGTCTTTACAGAAGAACCCGTGGAGATCATGGACAGAGAGGTCAAACGACTAAAACGAAACCGCATTCCCATTGTTAAAGTCCGATGGAACTCTAAACGAGGACCGGAATATACTTGGGAACGCGAAGACCAAATTCGAGCTAAATACCCCCACCTATTCTCGTAAACACTTCTATTACCTATCTTAGACTGGAATTCCGGGACGGAATTCAGTGTAAGTGGTAGGTACTGTAACCTCCCGTAATTTTCCCCTATGAATAGTAGATGCTAATAAATGATTAATAAATCATTATGTTAATTAATAACCCTTTCCACTAGTAACAAAATTTCTTTTGTTATTCATACCACACTATTAAGATCACAACGATAATTGTGACTACCGATTTCCTAGAAACGATGCTTACACACGAACCTTGATAGTCTAAGATCGCGAATTATTTAAAACTTTAACGTTTAATACTTAACGTATATATATATATATATATATATAAATATATATTTCGGCAATTAACCAAATGTGATCTAATACATTCCCGAGCTCACGAAAATTTTCACGAACACTCAGTAAATATAGTGGACCTCAAATGGATCACTAAACTCATTGGGTCTCGGCCCAATCTCGCTACAAACCAAACAAACCAATCGAGCCCTTATTATTTTCATTTTTCTCTTTTCGGCCCAATTCACCAACGAGCCCAACAATAACTACTAAAGCCTAAAGTTGATTTTTAATATAAGCGGTTTAGCTGCTTATCTGCCGAACGATTTGGCCATTATACAAACACATTAACTTAACGACCATGTCGATATTTTATCCGACTCCATTCTCGACTTAGCTAAGAATCGAGAGGAACAAACACCTCACTCAAACTTGATCCTCTAATAACTTTAAATTCGTCAAAGCTTAACCCATTCGACTTTGAGGAACACTACCCAATTCTCCACCTTTTTGGCCTAGGCGATTTCTGTACAATATTCAACTCGACACAAACCATATTTTAACTAACAAGTACATTCGTTCTAACTACTACAAGATATCAAACGCACCCTACTATATTTATTTTACACGTCCAAAAGGTGAGTTACATAATTGAGCTATACAACCGAACCACAAGACCAATTCTTAAAACCCATTGTCTTCTACTTCTTGTTTCCATACACCGACAAGTAATACCAAAGCAACTATAATTTAAATTCACTGCCACACTCTACCCTCAATTGAGAAATTATAATAAACCAACTAGAGTCAAGACAAAACACAAATTATACTCCTTTGTTTCCTTGTTCTCGGCTAGATACGAAGATAAAGATTCATACGCCAACTTCCTTTACTTACCCTAGGATATTCAAAAGTAATTATGATGCATCATGTATCATTCTATGTTAAAAGGAATTGACCTTTCTATTCCTACAAATAAGAGTTAACGCAAAATGTGGAGATTTTGACTTCATCTCTTTTGTTCGAACATTAACACGAGTGCATCATTTCACCTCACTTGCACACGCCATTGACTTCATTGTTACCCATCTCATGATTTCGTTCCCCACTGTGTCATCTAGTATCCTACATGCATGCATCAAACGACCCTATAAAAGCATGCATGCATGCGTTCGATTTAACTCATACACACCCAAAACATGTCACTACCCAAATACTCTAAGTCATAAACATGTACAAGGTCGACTAGTTTAAGTATTTTTCGAAGTGATCAAGTCGAAACCAAGAAACATTCAAGTTCGTTCCTGTGTCTTTGGTGTACCAAGAATCGAGTTACATAGTTCCTTCGTCCTAACTTCGTCTCATCATAGTGATACGTCTCACCTTCGAAGAGAAGTAAGTCACCTTCTCGCTTTTCCTTCTAATTCATACGTTAGTACTTTTGCATGACACGTTCATTTTGGTTTAATATTTCGTAAATCCCATTAACAACACTCATGTTTTACTCGCCACCCTAAATGTCGGTTATGCTAACTATCGAAACCATAAATATTCGAACACTATATAATCGTATAAACACTAAATATCACACGTTTACATGTCGCCCTAACAACCTTCGAGTTCTATTAAAAACACTTAGAATAATTTTTGGTTCTTAAAACCATTTTCGACAAATCTAAGCCACTTAGCTTTGGTCCTATATTTCTTTAACCCGACATATGATTTGTACATTTTATAACTTAACTTGATAAACAAGCAACCAAACTAACAAACTATGTATTACATTTGACCTATAGATCCTAAATCGAACCACACTACACCCAAAGTGATCGATCCAAAAATTCTGTTTCATATAAACAAAAATTAGCGGAATGGGCTTAAAGCCCAACAAGCTGCTTATAAGCTCTCTGAATAAGCTAATCGTATAAGTCTTATTGTTATGTTTTTATGACCCTAAAACAAGCCCGTGACTAAGCCCAAACCCACACTAAGCCCATTAGATCGCAAGCCCATAAAAGGATACACACTTAGCCCGTTAAAGGCCCATAAGCTGAAAAATAAGCTCTCGGCTAATTAAGCTGTTTTTATAAGTCACACAAACTGTTTTAAACTTAGTTTTAAAATAAAAATAGTGAAACTTTGATTTTATAAACTTTGGACTCGATTTGCAAATAATCGCTAACCGAGGGACTAGAGTTGTCAAAATAAGAAACTTTCGGTAAAAATGTTATTTTAATAACTTTGTGATGAAAACTGTAAATCTAGAAACTATTGAGTATAAAATGTAAATATTAAAAGTTTTGGACTTAAAAGGTTATAAAACTTAACCGAGGACTAACGGTGCAAATGTTATGCCGTTAGGACTAAAAGTGTAATTTTGTAAAAACCTAAGGAGTATTTCTAATTTATACTTGAGGTAATAATTTACGAACCCAAAACCCGAACCAATATATTTAGTCGACGAATAATAAATTCTATCTACGTAGTTTATTAACATATATATATAAATAATTACAAAACCTAACAAGATCATTAACGTAGAATCCAACCCATCGTTAGCCAACTTGAATTATAAAACGACAATATCTCTTGTCAACCATCACACTCCGATGAACGAGCACACGTCCGAAAATGTTGTATATATATCCATATATATAAATAACTCTATAAATTCTTTTATATATAAAACTTTATAATTTTATATATAAACTTACCACCCTTTTATGTATAACATTTTAGTTATATATAACTTTGATCATATAAACGCGCGCACATTATAATGCGACGAACAAAACGATAAAGCCTTAAACGTTATGAATCGCGATAAACCAAACTTAGACTATCAAACCACTAAACTTGCCATATACGATATAGGTCGTGTGTTGAAGCCGTTTTCTTTTCATCGTTTGATTAACGATATTACTGCTACCACTACCGCACTACCCAGGTGAGTTCATAGCCCACACTTTAACTTTTAAATCTTTTGTGGGGAGATACATGCTACAAAACCTGAACACAAACTTTTCGTATGCTACGACTGTTATTATTATTGCTTAAGTATCTATTGCTAAAAGTCCCTCAATCATGAACCTTAATCACTTGCGAGTGAACGTAAATAATTGTGAATAGATCTATTTGGGACTGACAATCCCCGTTTGGGTCTGCTAGGATGAGCCACCCAGGCGCACTTTATTTGAACAAACTTATGAGTTATTGGCAAATACTCATCACGAGGGCCCCTTACACTTTACATCATAATTGATGCCTGTTAAGCGTTGCGTGTCATGAGCTTAATGCAATAATAACTTGATTTCAACTTGTTTAATTGTAATTCGATGCAATTAACACTTATACTTGTGTTCAAACTATTAAACTTAAACCTATGAACATCACTCAACTTTTGTTGACTTTTAGCATGTTATCTCAGGTAACTAAGGACTGGAACTCAAGGCAACGGAGTGGGCATTATAACCCTGTATGGGTGGTTTAAATAAATGTTTTATCATTCAAATTTAAATAAACATGTTCAACTATGAAACATCTTTGTATTCTAAACACTTATATTTTGAATGATAAACTTAACAACGTCTTTTAAAGTCGTTTTCTATGATTATGGCGAAAGATCCTCTACGTAACACCCAATTAAGTCTTCCGCTGTTGTTATCCGAAATTGGGGGTGTTACAGATTGGTATCAGAGCTCATGGTTATAGAGAACCAGATGTATTTTAAACACTGGACTATAACTACATTTTTTAAAACGGACCATTGTAGACCACCTTATGCCCTCCGCGCCTGCACACTTCCAGCATTTTAGATGTTATTTACTATGCGAGTTCTTAACTAAGTTTAACATAGTTATGATTATAGTAATAACTTATATTTACTATTCGGGATTATTACAGTATTATGTCTTCAAACCCCCATTCCATCGCTGTATCATCTGATTCAGAGAATGAGGATCCTATGCCAGACTTTGCTACGACAGCTATTCCTATGTCACCTGCTACCGACCGGTCCATGGAAAGCCAGCAATTTCTACCGGCATCTGACTTGGAGATTTCCCCTCCAACCTCACCCATCCCATCACCTAACCCTATTCGCCGGCATGGACGAGTACGACAACTCCAGCCGTACGAACCCGAACCCTTTGACCAACTTTACCGACGCCCCGGAGAAGGTTTTGTTCGCAAACACACTCCCCGAAAACGAGTACGTACACCACCAGCACTGATCGTACCACCACCACCCCCACTCATACCAACTTCGACTCCTGTAACGTCACCACCCCCTGCTCCTGAGCATACCAGGACACCGCCGCTTACACCACTATCTTCAGTTCCACCGCCTACTATTTTCTATCACCAGACTACCACTGTTCCATTACCATCTTCTATCCCACCTATTGCTTCTCCACCCTCAGCTACCCTCAGTGAACCTTTACCACCTCATGAGAGGACATACCGTTTGGTTCCATCCCTATCGGATCCATATGCCCAGGTTAGAGATAAGACTACAGTTCGCACCGGGACCCACAGAAGGGTCGATGCACGCCGATGGTCTTACTTGCTACCTATCATCCGACACTGGAGATCTCAGGAAGGAGCACCGAGAGCCATGGAACTAGGAGAGAGTTCGGCTACAACTACTTCAAGGATTCTTCCGGTTACCGGAGAACCCATCCATCACACCATACCTCTATTGGCAGCCAGATTAGTCCGACATGAGGATCGTCTGGATGACATTACCGGAGAACCCATCCATCACACCATACCTCTACTTCAAGGATTCTTCCGTTATCATCAAGGAAAAGTATGTAATCAATCTTCTTATACAACTATGAGTATATGGCACATGTTTGTGATGTAAACAGTTAAAATTGTGATTGAAGTGTGACAGTAATAAAAATTTAAGCTACATTTAACAGCTTAGACCTTCATGAAACACTGTTGTAGTTTACCATCAGCATGCTTCGACTTCAGATTCTCCTTATCTGATGAAAGCACCCTCTGGCGATCACTTGAAGTCCTATACATATGCGGCTGCCTCCCACCACTCCTTATCGAAGGTACCAAATCTAAAGCAACCGCCTTCTTCGTCATCCCCTATTCTTCCATAGATGCCATCCTTTCTCACTTGCTAAAACCAAATGAATATGTACACTTCACCTAATTCAACGACAATCACACCTAATCAGTTAACAATATGTACACAGCATGAATAAAATCAAAATCACATGTGATTCTTCATCAAAACTAAAATCAAACTAAAACAACCAAAAACTCACAAAAAACATAACTACACTGAGTATTTACTACTCTTAGTCGATCTAATCAAATATAAAATCTGGAATATAAAAAATAAACATCAAAAAATACAATAAAACAATTATAATCATTATCCAAGTGCCTCTACTCATAATCATTTGAAAAAACCGTAATATAAAAGAAAAGAATCAAAAAATTACCGGCAAGAGCACCCTCGGTTTGAACAGATGATGAATCGATCTTCAGTTTATCCTTACTCGCTGCTATTTCAGCATGTAATTCCATTATTCATATGATTTGGGGGGAAATTTAGGGTTTGGTGTGAGTGATTGAAAGCAGTTAATGAGAGAAAATTAGGTGTGCGTGTTAATGAGAGTGTGATTGAAAGCTTAACGAGAGTGTGAAGATAGTGATAGTGTGAAGAGTGTAGTGTGGTAAATGACCACATCACCCTTAGAGGTATAATTAAATTTTGAAATTATTAAATTATAAATAATCATAGCCATTGGATGATATGTGGATGAAAGGTGCAGATTAAATTTGCGTAAAAAGTGGATCTACACGGATCTTTTGTCGTCGTCTCAATTGAGTTATTTTTCCATACTTTGATATGTGAAACTGACTTTTTTTTAACAATCATTATTAAACTGAAATAATGTTCAACAAAATACGATCAATCTCTCTCTCTCTTTCCCTCCCCTTTCCTCTCGTTACACTCTCTTTGGGTTTCTACGGTTTTACTTTCAAGGCCACCGCCCCCCCTTCAACCAGAAAACATTGGCGATTACCCTTCTTAGTGAAAATATAAATTGACACAAAATCATATGTCAATATTTCAAACTGATAGAGGTGTGGTTATCTCGTGGACGTCATCTCACTTACCGATTATATTAAAGTTTTTAACCGAATATGTTTTCGCATTCTCGACTTAAGTAATGAATCAACACGTTGTGTCTTTAGTTAGTAATGTGATTGTGATCATTTGTTACGTTCTTTCTCGTGATCACTACGATGCCGGAAATGTAACCACCGACTAGTATGACAACGCGACGGTGATTCATTTACTGGTGAAGTTGCCGGAAATGAAACACCCGCGAAATTGACAACATAAGTAACAGCAGAGGTGACGTCAGTGAAGCAAGTTGAGAGGTTTAAACCAAAGCAACTGGAGAAGTTAAAGAGCGAGATAACGACGAAACAAGAAATATTGTGAAAGAGTAATGAGAATTTCAAAAAGCAATTACTACTTCTTCACATTAGTATTTTGGAGTATTTTGATGTAAAGAAAAAGTGTAAAATAAAAGAATAAAAAGATAAAGAAGATGAATTACAAATGACTAAAATACTCTTGTTGACTAGTCAAAAAGGTTGCAAACCAGTTTCGCTCGCTTTAGAAAAGTACATAAACGCTTTTAGAAAAGTACATAAACGCTTTTACCTATAAATTTTCGGTTCAGTTTGATTTTCGATCCGATTTATTTATTTATTTTTTTTGAACTTTTACCTATAAATAAATGAATGAGTGTTTTTAGTTTTTACTATGAAGTCGTCTCAATTGAGTTATTTTTCCATACTTTGATATGTGAAACTGACTTTTTTTTTAACAATCATTTGAAAGTTCTCAAGTTAAATTTTTAAAGAATGGAAGGGGATTGGATGGGAAGGGTAAAGTAAGGAATGAGAATGTGAAGAAAGTGATTATTTTTATTTGTGTTCTTGAGTTTTTATTTTATGTTGGAAGGAAAGGAAAGAAAGCTACCCAAATTACTAATATACCCTCAAAAGCCAATGACTAACATGAATCACTTGTTTATTACGTGCGCATAATATACGTAACATTAGAATGTGATTGGTCTTAATTAAAAGCTATACGCACTCTATATAAACATGTGCCTTCACTATGGCTAATATTTTACTTCAAAAAAAGTACATTAATATTGATTGTCATGAAGCAGTGACTGTGAGTGTGACAGTGATTTACAAGGTCAAACTTGTAATTTTACAAAAATATAAACAATTGTTAAATGCTTTCCTTCCCTTTCCGCCCGATTTTGGACGGATCAATTTTGGAACAAAATACACACAGCTTCCCTTCCTTTCCCTTTCCCCACTTCTTCCTTCCCTTCCAAAAAAAACTCAAGAACACCAATTTTTTTTTCCCCTTCCTGTTCCATTCCTTTCTTTTAAATCAAAAACTTAAGAACACATACTTTCAAGGCCACCGCCCCCCCTTCAACCAGAAAACATTGGCGATTACCCTTCTTAGTGAAATTGTTTGGGACATCGAAGCGCGGAAGCGAGAAGCTAGAGGATGGGATAGAGTTGTTAGATGATGCAGGTTTTCTTATTTGTATTAGTAATTTATGGGTAGATCTATTTCTGGATCTACTGTAATCTCTCTGTTATCATCAAGGAAAAGTATGTAATCAATCTTCTTATAAAACACTTTGAATTTTAACCGAATATGTTTTCGCATTCTCGACTTAAGTAATGAATCAACACGTTGTGTCTTTAGTTAGTAATGTGATTGTGATCATTTGTTACGTTCTTTCTCGTGATCACTACGATGCCGGAAATGTAACCACCGACTAGTATGACAATGCGACGGTGATTCATTTACTGGTGAAGTTGCCGGAAATGAACACCCGCGAAATTGACAACATAAGTAACAGCAGAGGTGACGTCAGTGAAGCAAGTTGAGAGGTTTAAACCAAAGCAACTGGAGAAGTTAAAGAGCGAGATAACGACGAAACAAGAAATATTGTGAAAGAGTAATGAGAATTTCAAATAGCAATTACTACTTCTTCACATTAGTATTTTGGAGTATTTTGATGTAAAGAAAAAGTGTAAAATAAAAGAATAAAAAGATAAAGAAGATGAATTACAAATGACTAAAATACTCTTGTTGACTAGTCAAAAAGGTTGCAAACCAGTTTCGCTCGCTTTAGAAAAGTACATAAACGCTTTTAGAAAAGTACATAAACGCTTTTACCTATAAATTTTCGGTTCAGTTTGATTTTCGATCCGATTTATTTATTTATTTTTTTTGAACTTTTACCTATAAATAAATGAATGAGTGTTTTTAGTTTTTACACTCATAAGCACTAATAATGAATGCTTTTTCCTAACAAATCTAGGGGCGAACCTCACAATTTTGGGGTGGAAATTTTTGAGTGGTACGGTTTTTGTGCTAGTCATACAACTCCTATCCATGAGACGCTTATAAGGACCAAAGTTTCACTCCTACATGTTGTAAAAAATTTTAAATTTGGCGCTAAAATTGCCCTATCAAGTATTTATCTCAGTTTTATTACACACCTACCATTAAACAAACAAAAATCAAGTGCAATTGTATTCTCTAAGGTATCATCATTTACCCTCCCCTTACACTTAAGCCGAACATTGTCCCCAATGTTCAATTAAAAAGATGTAAAAAGGTAAAGAAGGTAAACGAATGAAACAAATACTCCCCTGATTCGTTCGGTGTGGATAATGCGGTAACATGGTTAGATCTTCCTCCAAGAAAATGAACGTAGAAAGCTTCCCTTCCAGAAATATAAATCATCTTCTTGTCTAATGTAACATGTTAAACCTGAGAAAACAATCTTGGCAAACCTCGCATAAAATCGGCGGCAAACTCTATACATAATTAAAATCCTAGAAAGCAAGTAAGATATAATGCTTGTGGAATGAATATTTGCAGATTTCCTGGAGTTTATAAAACTTAAGATTTAACAAAACTTCTTAAAACCAAACTTGCAAAATTTTCCAGATTTTTACACCTGACGCCGTCAGGTGTAAATCCTGACGCCGTCAGAATTGATCTGACATAAATCTTATGTTTAGTTTCCAGAAAATTTCTGGAAAAACTTATGCCTTAATTCCTGGAAAAATTCCTGCAAAATATTCATTATGACTCGATACAAGCATTTGACTCAAACAAGTACTAGTATACATGTTTATTTGGTATTTTTATGATTCACGTTCCATCTTGTTCTTATAAACATATTTAGATTTCCCTTACACTTATCTTTTTCAAAATACCTTTATATGTAATTAAGACGAAGTTAAAAATAAAATAAAGCATTTCCACAATCTAATTGGAGACATGGATCATAAACAATACAAATAAAACATGGATACGGAAGCAAATAAAATCAAATAAATAAACAATACAAAAAAGCAAATAAAGCTTGGGTTGCCTCCCAAAAAGCGCTTGTTTTTGTTCGAGTCACGAGCCTGACTCTACCCTTATTTAATGGATAAAGGAGAGGTTTTCCCTACACTTAGGATTAAGTGCGGGTGATAGTAGCGATACACACCATCTCGGTGGAAGTATGCCTCGTAAGGAAAGAGTGGTGGATGAATAATATGCTCAAAGATGCGGGATCCTATCATCATAACCTTACCTAGTTCAATTGGGTCAATGGGTGACTTGAAATTTTCTCCTAGAAAGGGATCATCTTCTATCAATTTCGAGAGACTCCAAGTTGGGAGTCCATCTTGACCTAATAAACCCGGTTTAAACCCATAATGTTTCTTATGATCAATCATGAATGGGTGATGTAAGTATGTAAGGTCATGGTTCACTCCTATATTGGCTTCCTCTCTACAAGGCTTAGAGTCTGCTACCTTCATCGTAAAACTACCCGGACTATGTAGTTTGATGGGTTGATCGGGGCCTATTTCAATTCCTAAATTATCATCCAAGGATGGAAGATTAGGTAACGATTTTGATTGAGGCTTCGGTTCATCAAAACTAGGAACTTCCTTAGAACTAAAAGAAAGGTTGTGACTACAAGTATTCAAAACTATTTCTTCTAGTTGTGCTTGGTTCAAAGGTTCTACCTCCATCGGGATTCTGAGATGGTTAGAGTTGAGCCACCTAAGTGCATGTCATGGTTAGGCACTACCATAATACAGGATGAACACTTAGTTGATCTTGACACGAGGAATGATGAGGTAAATAACATAAGCCCACCAAGTACCCCACAAGTCCTACCACCATTTGAGGCACACACACCATTCGCGATTTACGAGGGATATATATGGACTAGATTCATTGGTATAAACTCTTGGGCGGGAAACGTTTGACACTTCCCCGCTACGACTTTGGAGTATTTTTGCTACGGTAGTTAGTCTAGCATCCGCGGGTTCCACCCTGCGCATACTAGACTGGGGGGACATGATGACGTATAGTCCGTATTCGGGTCACGAACCCGGCCAACACTTAAGCCCATCACGAATGAGCTATCACAATGACGGTTTGGGCTCACGATGGCCCAAACCCAAAGTTATTTATGGTTTTGATATAGGATATCTCTTATTTATGGGATATATATCAAATAACCGCCTTAGGCGGGATATGCCGAAGAGTAAGGAACACGAAACCAACAAGGATTTCGTGTCTATATATAGAGGGCATCTCGGCCCTCACAAAGGTACGATCTCACAACCCTAACTCTTCAACTAAACCCTAAAAACCGATTACTTACTCTCACGCCGGAGGATAATCGTGGGAGACAATCCCACGGTAAGCCTAACGGTGTCTTTTTGCTTTCTTAGTGCGCAGGTCTCAAGCATTAAGATCTGATTGGAACGGAAACGAGGAACGCCCAACTTTTGTATCAACAATCTCACCATTGTTGATCTCTTCAAGTTTTTACGCTGATTGAACATCTGATTATTTCACTTTTGGTCATTCAGGTAATCTTTATCCATAATATATTATTTGATTCGATTGTAAGAGAAAGAACGCCTTGTTTGTTAATCTTTATTTTGGCCCATGGTTCAAGTTCTTTCATCCAGGTGTGTTTCCACAAGAGCTTCCAACGTCATTAGTCCACCTTAAAGACTTCTGTTTCGAAAGAAATGTGTTTCTATGACACAAATGTGCATTTTCTTCTTCTTGGCGAAGTTTATGAAGCTTATCTTTGCGAAATCACCCATGTTGAAGAAGGTGAGAATACTGCTCGACGGGTCTGTTGCTGTGAATAAAGAGTTGAAGGTGAAAAAACTTCTCTTGCGCTCTCCATGTGCATCACATCTAGTAGACATCATTGTTGAGCATCCTTTAAACTATGAAGACAGCAGTCCTGAAGACGATGACAGCAGCCAATCTGAAGACGAAAACAACAGTCTTTAATCTGAAGATGAAAACAGCAGTCCTGAAGATGAAGACGGCAGCCAATCTGAAGACGAAGACATCGGTTGAGTTTAGACTGATGAGATTTTCTGGTTGTTGGCTTCAAAAAAAGTGATGATCCTAGAAAGATTTCTTTTACTTCTTATTAAGCAGAATATTCTAAATTGAAATTGGCGGTTATGACATCAACTATTGTGCCATCTATCTTTTATCACTACATTTTGGTATGAAGTTTTCTTTACTAACTAATCAACTTTTGTCTACCAAAGGCTTCTTGGCCCAGAGCGGTATGTGAGTGTCCCATCAACCTAAACGTTGTGGGTTCAAGTCTCGTTAGAGACATGTGAGATATAATTTGTGAGATAAGTAGCGTAGGCTGTAAAAATTGTTGTTCAAAAAAAAAAAAAAAAAAAAAAATCAACTTCTGTCTAAAATGTGAGCATTATTTTTTGTTGGAGTGGTTTCGATCCATTAGATTTGGACATTGTTTCGTGTATAGTCGATGCCGCACTTTGTTGCAAGTTTATAAATGATGAGTATTTGTGATTTTTTCCATGGATATATTACGTTTAATGTCACGCCTCACGCTAGCTTAACTTTTGCATCAACTTACTTTTAAAGTTTTAAAGAAAATTACACATATATACGTGAAAATATAAATTGACACAAAATCATATGTCAATATTTCAAACTGATAGAGGTGTGGTTATCTCGTGGACGTCATCTCACTTACCGATTATATTAAAGTTTTTAACCGAATATGTTTTCGCATTCTCGACTTAAGTAATGAATCAACACGTTGTGTCTTTAGTTAGTAATGTGATTGTGATCATTTGTTACGTTCTTTCTCGTGATCACTACGATGCCGGAAATGTAACCACCGACTAGTATGACAACGCGACGGTGATTCATTTACTGGTGAAGTTGCCGGAAATGAAACACCCGCGAAATTGACAACATAAGTAACAGCAGAGGTGACGTCAGTGAAGCAAGTTGAGAGGTTTAAACCAAAGCAACTGGAGAAGTTAAAGAGCGAGATAACGACGAAACAAGAAATATTGTGAAAGAGTAATGAGAATTTCAAATAGCAATTACTACTTCTTCACATTAGTATTTTGGAGTATTTTGATGTAAAGAAAAAGTGTAAAATAAAAGAATAAAAAGATAAAGAAGATGAATTACAAATGACTAAAATACTCTTGTTGACTAGTCAAAAAGGTTGCAAACCAGTTTCGCTCGCTTTAGGAAAGTACATAAACGCTTTTAGAAAAGTACATAAACGCTTTTACCTATAAATTTTCGGTTCAGTTTGATTTTCGATCCGATTTATTTTTTTTTTTTTTGAACTTTTACCTATAAATAAATGAATGAGTGTTTTTAGTTTTTACTATGAAGTCGTCTCAATTGAGTTATTTTTCCATACTTTGATATGTGAAACTGACTTTTTTTTTAACAATCATTTGAAAGTTCTCAAGTTAAATTTTTAAAGAATGGAAGGGGATTGGATGAGAAGGGTAAAGTAAGGAATGAGAATGTGAAGAAAGTGATTATTTTTATTTGTGTTCTTGAGTTTTTATTTTATGTTAGAAGGAAAGGAAAGAAAGCTACCCAAATTACTAATATACCCTCAAAAGCCAATGACTAACATGAATCACTTGTTTATTACGTGCGCATAATATACGTAACATTAGAATGTGATTGGTCTTAATTAAAAGCTATACGCACTCTATATAAACATGTGCCTTCACTATGGCTAATATTTTACTTCAAAAAAAGTACATTAATATTGATTGTCATGAAGCAGTGACTGTGAGTGTGACAGTGATTTACAAGGTCAAACTTGTAATTTTACAAAAATATAAACAATTGTTAAATGCTTTCCTCCCCTTTCCGCCCGATTTTGGACGGATCAATTTTGGAACAAAATACACACAGCTTCCCTTCCTTTCCCTTTCCCCACTTCTTCCTTCCCTTCCAAAAAAAACTCAAGAACACCAATTTTTTTTGTTTCCCTTCCTGTTCCATTCCTTTCTTTTAAATAAAAAACTTAAGAACACATACTTTCAAGGCCACCCGCCCCCCTTCAACCAGAAAACATTGGCGATTACCCTTCTTAGTGAAATTGTTTTGGGACATCGAAGCGCGGAAGCGAGAAGCTAGAGGATGGGATAGAGTTGTTAGATGATGCAGGTTTTCTTATTTGTATTAGTAATTTATGGGTAGATCTATTTCTGGATCTACTGTAATCTCTCTGTTATCATCAAGGAAAAGTATGTAATCAATCTTCTTATAAAACACTTTGAATTTTAAACAATAAATAATTACTTATTTATTTCCCAATTTTCCAATAACAACAGCAGCGGCGGTGGTACTCAATCGCCGCCGTGAAAAATGACCGGATTTGACCTCACCGGCGGATGTCCTAGTGACTACGTGGCACTTTGCATCTCTATCATCTCATTCATATTGTATGTTATTATTTTTATTTCAATTGCTTCTTTTGATTAATGCTATGTAATATCTTCATATATGTTTATAAAGATTGAAACTTTGGATTAGTTAACTAAAAGGGTTTCTTGGGTTACCTTATTTTTATGGGCTTATTCGCCTTATCAAGATTTGTAAAACCCAATAAACCTCACTTCTTTCAGCTTATTGTTATGAGATTATGGACTTGAGCCACAGGCTCAAGGTAATAAGCACTTTATAAGCTGAAAAGTGTGAGCCTTATTGGCTTTTCAAATCTTGATAAGCCAATAAGCCCATAAAAATAAGCTAACCCAAACATCCCATTTAAAAAGATTGAAACTTTAGATCTAGTTAGCAAGAAACTGAATTGGCTTAGAAATAATCCAAACAGTTGCTGCTTATATGTGGCGGCGTGGCACTATTTGTGAATGTGTATAATGAACATAGTTCTTGTCTTGCAGCCTTTTCGCGAGGTCGACTATACCCTTTTTAATTCACAAGGTTCCTCGACCTAAAGGAAGTAGTTTTTGGCTCCCGGCAATTCAGATCATTGCTAGCTTCAGTTTTTTGCTGTCACTTGTGGTAATGCTATTTAAAACATTAAGTTTTTGTATCTTACTGTTCTTTATTGTTCATTATCATTGCGTGTTAAACTTGTTTTACCTTCACACAGATGTCACTTCATGTTTTGAGGTTTCAAAGGCGGCATTGGTGGCAGTCCTGCTATCTATGGGCAGGTATATTCACTTTTCTCTTTGATTTCTAAACTTATAATCTATGTTCATTTTTGTTTGTATATTCATATTTGCCTATAGCAAATTTTTGGTTTCAGGATGGGTTAACGGCCTACTAAGATTTGGATTGTTGTTGAGTTGTCGTCTTATACAAGCGGCCCACTTGTACTTCGTATTTGTCAAGTTAGTCTATTTTTCCTTTCCGTTTGATCTTTATGTTATGTAAGTAAGTTGATGACTTGATGTACATTTTTATGTATATGAAACATCGGTAACGTTGCTCTTTATGATTTTCAGGAGGCGTCTCTTCCCTATTAGATCGTATATTAGCCTTCCACTTGCTCTTCTGCCATGGCTTGCCTGGGCTGCATGTAAGATACTCTTATTTTACTATAATTTAATTCTTTTAGGCTTTTAGCCTTAACTTTTTTTTTGCCCCATGACTTCCTCCATCTTCCATGGTCAGTGCGGCATTATTATTATGATTTAAATTATTGAGTTCAATAACTGAAATGCACTTTGCAATGCTTATATAGTTATATGTATTATGGCATAAGTTAATGAGTCGAGATTACCACCTATAGACCACGTATAATTTCTAAAACAAGTTGTGTTTCTCTTTAATGCATATGTATGGTTTTATGTATTCCTGCTTTTGATCTAAGTTACAGCTGTTCAAATTTTGGTTTGTTTGCTGTAGTGCTTCAGATAAAGGGACCTCTAAATAATCGTTGCCACATGGGGAGTTGGGGACTCAATGGGCTGTTCCGTATATATGTTTTCCTCTGTTATATATCGCTGCTTTGGTTGTTATAACTGGTACCATTCATCATATTGAATTCAAATTCGATGACCTCAAGGACCTTTGGCGAGCAATACTCGTAACCGTGTTTTCTATCGGTACGTAGTGAATTAATATTGCACTAATTCTTAAATAATCTCATCGACTGCAATTTGCATCTATGTAATGTGAAATATATGCTTAAAGTCATTTCTGCCCTCCTCTGAAGTTCCACAATGATTATAATTTAGGGTTAACGTGCTTTATCATTTGTGTCGTTTTAGTTGTTGCACTACTTCTTTGGGTAAAGACCATAAAATTAACAACTTACTTTCTCCATTTTACCGAGATGAAACACGTACTTTTTTATCAACATTTAAGCCAACGAAACTATCAAGTATTGTTCCGAGATGAAACACCTACTTTTTTATTAACATTTAAGCCAACGCAACTATCAAGTATTGTTCCGATATCAACAAAAAGTCGTTTAAGAAGACAAGGGTAATATAGTCATTTCAAGTATTATTTAATTATTTTATACAACTTTTTGTTGATATCGGAACAATACTTGATAGTTTCGTTGGCTTAAATGTTGATAAAAAAGTACGTGTTTCATCTCGGTAAATTGGAGAAAGTAGGTTGTTATTTTATGGTCGTTACCCCTACTTCTTTTGTACATCTAAAGATGTTTTTTTTGTCTTATTTGGTTCATGTGTAGTAAGCAGTATAAATACTTCAATATAAAAGTTAACAGCGTATATTAATATAACATTTTTATACAACAATTAATCAGTTGTATACATAATATAACATTCTTATAGAAAAGTATCTTTATTTGAAAGCTTGTATTCAAGGGTTTTTGGTTACATAATGATCCAAACGGGACACAGAGCATCATTTGGTGACCCAAATGTACCAAAAAAACTACAATGACTAAAACCGGACATATGAATAAGTATGTTGGTATTTGTTGCAAAAACACTTTTTTGATTTTTATGTACTATTCTGCTACGCCTCTAGTATAAGATCATTGAGTCTGATCTTTGATCAGAAGTGCTAGTAATAGTAATTGGCATCATGATAACCATTATCTGGTTCCTGTTCGTTAAGATTTATAATTTTTATATGTTTTAGGTGTATGGGCGGTTGCTTATGTTTTGAATGAGACGCATGAGGAGATCAGATGGCTTCAAGTCTCCACAAGATGTGTGCTTTTAGTTGTGGTATATTTATTACTTTCACTATACTTTTAGTTCTAGTTATGTTTTAGCTAAACTCTTTTTCGACCATTATTCCATAGGGAAGTTTTCTTGTGGTAGCTTTCTTCTCTGTTTCATTCTCTCAACCTCTCGTGTCGGTTATGAGCTTGAACAAGAAAGAAAGTTTTAATATGAAGACGATGGGTGAGGCTCTTGGAATACCTGATAGCGGGCTTTTGGCACAGAATGATCCAACTCTAGATGTCGATCCAAATGAACCCTTGGATAAACTTCTATTGAACAAAAGATTCCGATTATCCTTCATGCAGTTTGCTGACAGGTTTTGTCTTTTATCTATTTCAAGTCAAATGTTGAACTTGTACAATAATCCGCATCGTTCTTGCTAGAGGTGGCAAGATGGGTGGGTTGTGTAACGGGTCAATTTAGTGCGGAACGGGTGGGTCTAGGTTGACCCGCAAACGTTTTTTTCTCATTATCTATACTTTTTAGAAATAATTGATGCATTAATTATAATTATATAAATTTTCTAGCTACAACCCGTTTGACATGTTCTCCTTTTAGTTTTCTTTTGTGATTTGACCAGTTTGAGATAAAACACAACCCAAATCGGAACATTTGCAAGTAAATGGTTCAAAATTACCACTTCTTGTTCTTGCCTTCGTGATTATATGTTCCTTTTTACTTGATTACAGTTGTTTGGCTGGGGAAAGTGTGCATTTCTACAATGAAGTGCAACAGCTTGAAAAAATTCCTGTAAATGATCCTGTTAAAAGGATTTACATGGTACGCCACATTATTGAGAAGTACATAAGCACGGGTAATGTCTAACTCACTTTGTCCAATTTTCTGATATATTCAGTGTCTTTAATGTCTTATTTGCATACAGGTGCGCCCATGGAGGTAAATATATCCCACAGAACCCGACAAGAAATTCTCACAACTCTTGATCTGGCACACCCGGATCTCTTCAAAAACCGGTCAATGAGTTGCTACAGTTGATAAATATGGTCAGTTCCTTGACTTTTGGTCTGCAGTTGATCCTTCAAAATCTCACCTTATGGTAGGTACGGTTACAACTCTAAACTAAACCTCTTTTTTCTATCATTTCTTGCTGTTCCACTCGCAGAACCTGGCAAAAGATTATTGGTCATCAATGTACTTCTTAAAGTTCAAAGAAGAAGCTGCAATGAGAAGTGTTGATCATGAACTTGAACAAGTAAACGGTTGGAATTTTTCTCCAAGACTAAGCTCTGTACATTGTCCAGACGATCCTTTCTACCAAGATCACATTTCAAGGGACCCACCTAGCCACGATGTGCATAGGTCATACTCAAGAAGATGACAAGACGCCGCCTAGGGTGTAATGTCTATCAAATCCGCATCCTGGCTATACACAACCAGTCAATGTCTGACCTGACCCGTAAACCGTGGTGCATAGGGCAGGGGAGAATTTGAAATTATCATGGAACCGTGAGTCCGTGCCAGTTAACCCATAGTAGGGCTATGGTTGAGCCCATCCACTTCTTGTGGTGTTATAATCTCCTCGGTATTAGCAATGTAGAGCTAGTTATTGGGTACTTATATGCCTTAAAAAGGTTTAGTTATTAGCATATGATCAGGCAGATAGTTGGATTTTTGCCGTTTTTGTATCATCAGATGTATAGTTCGATATATAAACCTCTATGTATATTTGTTGTAGTTGTCATTTGTTTTTCCTCAAAGATTTCTTTTATTGTTGCACTGTATCGCTTTTGTAGTTTTTTTTAACAAGATACGACTATGTTTTAACTTCACTTAAAAATCATATTATACTCGACGAATAAGGTTTTTGTTTTTGCGTCATTGAGAACACATGACATAATCTTTGTGACCTGTTTATTGGTTACAATGGAAAGCTCATTATAAATAGGAGGTCCATATTGTCATGTTAAAGCATGCATAATCTTTGTGACCTGTTTATTGGTTACCAATACCATGTTTCTTCCAAGTACTTGAGCTATTGGAACAATATAGCAAGTCTTATGAACAATTATTAAAAGCTTATATGTTGTTATGTAATGCTTATATGATGTGCAGGTGAAGCAAGACCTGCTTTGAAAGCTGTGTGCGACAACCAATTGGCCACCACAGAAACGGATAACTGAGGGCTATCTACAGTTGCTGTTTTCAAAGAACGCACACAATTTTGATATGATGATTATACTATTACATTGCAATGTTTTCTCTCATTGAATTCCGACACAAAATGCAAAATACATTCTTTAAGAAGTTTCAAATATTATATAAGCTATACTGAAATAATACTTTCATAATGTCGTTCTGTTCTCATGAGTTTGTGTTGCTTTTGTGGATCCTAGGGAGGGAATAATGTCATATATCGTACATTCGTACCTACTAGTTGATACAGCTCGAGTTGGGAACCAGTTCGGTTATTTATTTGCTCATCACAAAGCCAAGATTCGACTCTAATATAAAAATAGTCTAAAAAATTATTAAGTATGTTAAGGCTTGCTGTTAAATGTACCATACAAAGAAAAAAACATTGCATGTCAATATGCAACAACAAAAGACGATCTGGTTTAGACCGATAACGATGTGAATTTAGAGAGAAAGCATCGAGTATTAGTATAGATCTAAAAGGGCAAATTAAAAGCTATTGCTTGTAACACATAAGAAAACTCGATGCTGCTCATGGCCTTAGGGAAGGCAGGGTTAGACTTTACTAACGGAAATTAGACGATTAACCTCATATGAACACCCAATGGATAAAATACCTCAATTCCAAATAAACATTAAGAAATTAACAAAAAAAAATAATAATAATGATAAGCTCCACTCAAATAGACAATGAAAACAAATCAAAAGCCAAATGAAATAGAATGAAAGAAAAGAACAAGATAATAGTCTCTATTTGACTTACCAAGTTACCATAATTCAATTACTTCTCAAAAAGACATCAACTAACGCGTATAACAAAGTCAAATTATCATTCCCTACTAATTCAAGTGTTTGTTAAAAAATAAGAATGATCACCACTGCGACTTGAAGTAGAGCTAGTACAGCCGGTGGAACCTACTCTACATGCTCTTGCACCCACTATCCGCATCTAATTAACACCCCTCTAGCTATTACCAGTCCTTAACATTACGAGTCACCTTGTCACTTTCTACTACCTCAATGTTCTTCAAATTCGGACAACCCGATGCAAATGCCTCAATCCCCTTATCAGATAGACCATGACAAGACTCAATACGCAAAGACTTCAAAGCAGTACATTTGTCAGCAATACATTGCATCTCCGCATCAGTTATCGTGTCACTCCGACAAAGCGTTAACCTTACCAAATTTTGACAATTTGTAGCAATCACGTCTAAACTAAGACAAGTAGCATCAACCCCATCCAAAGACAGCTCCTGCAGATTCACACTATGCATCCCAACAACAAACAAACCCTCATCTCCTATCTTAACACTCCCATTCTCAACACAAAGCTTTTTTAACGCCCTACAATTCTTAGCAACACTAACCAATCCAACATTAGTGACATTAACTTCAATCAAAGATAGCTCCTCCAGATTCACACTATGGTTCCCAACAGCAATCAAACCCTCATCTCCTATCTCAACACTGCTAATCGAAAGCCTTTTTAACGCCCTACAATTCTTAGCAACACTAATCAATCCAGCATCGCTCACATTAACACCTTCCAAAAACAGCTCCTGCAGATTCAAACTATGCTTCCCAACAGCAACCAACCCTTCATCTCCTATCTTAACAATCGCCTTGACATCCCTAACCCAAAGGGTTTTTAACGCCCAACAATTCTTAGCAACACTAATCAATCCAACATCACTCACATTAACATCCTGCAAAACAACTTCAACTAAACAGCTATCGTTTGGAATCATCTCCAACGACCTGTCCCAACTTCCACCGGAACTCAAGGCCAAAGTTGTCAAATTTTTCGAAGCTGTAATCAAAGGTTCAAAGATCCGTTCATTATTGACAGAGTTAAGTTCAATATCCTTAAGCGACTTCGCCGCAGCTCCAGCACGGAAATTCCTTGGAGGCTTGACGTAAGGATAGTTATATAAGTTGTCAACAAACAACTCCTCAAGCTGACTAGAGTTATCTAAAAACTCAAAAATACCTAAATCACTAAACCGACAAAAGGCACAATGAAAAACCTTCAACTTTTTGCAGTTGTTAGAAAGAACAGCCAAACCTGAATCGGTTAATTGACGACAGATGTTGAGTTCAATGTGCCTAAGATTAGGACACATAGATGTGATAAGGTTCAGATCATTATCGTTTATGCTAACAGGTGCAAAGTTATGGTTAAAGAGAGCGAGTTCAGTGAGTGAGTTGAATCGGGTAAATATTGACGGGATGAACTGTTGGATATTTGATTGGGCGTCGAGAGTGAGGCGAGTGCGGGTTTGAGCGTCGATTTGAAGCCAACGGTGGGAGACGAGTGATGAGTTGTTGCGGTCGTCGGTTGTTAGGAAGTTGAATATTCGGGCTAAGCAGTCGTTAGGGAGTGAGTTTGTGTAATCCGTCATATTGTTTTGTTGGATGGATGTTTTGGGATTGATTGGAGGTTGAAGAGTGTGTGATTAGGGCATAGATGTATTTTTTTAACTTTTATTTATATATTCAGTGGGAGGCGAGACGAGGAGATGGGTGTTGGGAGCAAGCCCATAAGCCATTTTTATAAGAAAGTCCATTTTAAGTTGGGCCCTCCTAATTCTATCTGACATTTCACACCCTTTCTAAACTATGATAAAATCAACCAATCACTGTTAAAGAATTTTGTTGATGTTTTTATGTGAGTGTAGCATATTTAATGTGTGTGTCGGAAGGCACTTGACAAAAGGTCATAAGATACCCTTCGAAGTGTTACGTTAATACTTTGCAAACAACAATACCGGCATCACATGTGTGTGTCGGAAGGCACTTGACAAAAGGTATAAAAGTATTCTTTAAGTATTACATCATCGATCTTCAACCGATAATGCAATACTGGGGGGGACATGTTGACGTATGTGTCCGAACGGCCTACGTCGACCGGTCATCCGGACGACGCATAGCTGTCCGGACCTACCGGAAGACACATGACCCTTCCGGCCAGTATCACTGTAAGCAATAAGACAGGTGGCAGTTACCTATTGACAGATGGCAGCTGCAGACACCGCCGCCGCCGCCCCAGGATTTACGGGATTATGTCGGGGACATGTTCCCTGAAAATGCGGCGCCGCCATTCCAGGTATCGAGGCTGAGTACTATAAATACTCAGCTCATTTACTACTCTCAACTAACATACAACCTGCATTTATTTCTTACCATACTTTATAGCCCTTCCGGAATACCAAATACTTACTCTCACACCGGAGGTGGGTCCTGGGATAACACCCGGGCGAGCCTAACGTGTGCTGTCTTGTGCAGATATCCGGAAGACCTCCGATAGTCGAAGGAACCAACACCCGAGCTTGCCGAAGAACCCTAGCTAAGTTCAACCGGAAGGCTCTCTTTATTTGTTTGAAGCGGTTGCAAGAAATTGCTTCAACAAATTGGCGCCATCCGTGGGACCTTCCGCTCGATCTACCTGAGGTTCGGAATGACAGGTCCTACACCAACATTTGAAACGTTCGAGGCGACGGGTCCTACACCCCTCTTCACCCCTGTCCGGAACACGGAAGGACCCGGAGGATCCGGAGGGAACCAAGATCCTCCAGATGCCAAGCCTTAATCGCGGGCCATCTTTCGGCCTTGAAAGAACTATTCAAACAACCAGGCAATCGCAACCTGGTGAGCCCCGGAATGCTGAGGCTCGACGATGAGTATGAAAATTCGGAGGAAGAAGATGTCGGAGCGTCGCCCTTCGGAAAAGGAAAAAAGGCGGATGTGAATCTTAATTAATTATATAGTTTGATTTTGATCTACATACTATGTTAAATCACTTCCACTAAAAGAAAACTGATTAAACATAGAATTAACCTTTAAATGGTTATCCGACACTTTACCGAGTGTCACATAGAATATATTGTTTAGGTTTAAAGCAACCTATTTTCGTAATAAGGCAAATTGCAAAAAGAATAGTACAAGAAAGAAAGAAATGGTAGTATTTTGTTAAACAATTAATGACTTACTCCGTATTATCATGATTTTAATTTAAGGGGTACCGAATTTAAATGTAAACGATATAGTCCAAAAAAACATAACAAAGCAAGATAAATAGGCGAGTACCTTAGTATATATTAAATGAAAGAAGAAAAAAATAATAATAAAAAATAAAAAAAATAATAATAAAAAACTTGTTGTCTTGAACTAATAAACTAGCCTTAATCAATCTTAGCAAGAATCAGTAGTTATGTTCTTGCCGATTATTTGATCTAAAATGATTTACTCTTTTACCGTTAGTAGACGATGACAACTATGAACTCTTAAGAAAGAAAATAATAATTTTATTGATAAATTACTTCTACCACAAATTGCTTGAGCTGACAAGTATTTTAAGAATACAAAACAAATGGAGGTATGTATAATCATTAATGAAAGAATGACTACATTCAATATTCGATGACATGAGTACAAAATTAGTAAGTATGAGGCATTTAGACCCGTGCGATGTACACAGGCTGTATTTAATTATTCATTGCGTAATGTTTGTGTAAATTGTTGAAGTGTAAGTAAGATTGTGCATCTAATTTAGACGTGTTGCGTAACGTTTGGCTAAATAGTTATAAAATAAATTGAGTTAAATGAAGCTTAAACGCATACGGCTCTATAAAAATAAGGTTTAAAAAAAATTGGCATTCTACAAAAACTCACAGGAAAAACAGTAAGTAATAAAGAATAATCCCGTAGTCACAGTTGATAAGCATTACAAACTCTAACCATGAAAAAATTTACTCCGTGAAAATTTGTAAGTCTAAAATACCACTCTTTATACAAAATATTGTACCAAAATAAAGTATATGTATTATGACACATTGGGTAATATTTATTCCAGCCCATGTCTTATACTATTTTCGGATCATAATTCAATCACATCAGCCCAGTCTGAATATCAAATCGTGTAAGCCTAATCCAATACCATTCGTTTTGATGAGACGAAAAGTGTTACGCTTTTAAGGGGTCATTTAAGCCTTAAGTCGTGATAATATGATCAAATATTACCTCAAATCGTTTCTTTTGTCAATTTAGGTACTTTGGAGAGGAATTCTGGAAAAGGAAGCATTTTGGACGTTTTTGGAGCATAAAAGTGAAGAAAACGACAAAGTCAAGAATCCAAGCTGGAACAGTACCTGACGGCGTCAAGAATTACTAGGTGACGCCGTCACTTGTTGATAAAGAGGTGGATAGATATTTTACACTTGACGGGCCAGAATGGAATTTGGAAGTTTGCACGTGACAGCGTCACGTTATATTTCACCAAGGGCGTCACTTGTTATCACAAAGAGAGACGGCCCAGAACACATTTGCACGTGACGGCGTCAAGAGTGGATCTAGGCAATCAAGAAACCCTAAACACGACGAGGTGACGGCGTCACGACCCAAAAGGTGACGCCGTCAGATTGTAAATTCTATATATATATTGAATTTTCATTCATAAGAGAGGACTTTTGGTAGGGAACTTAGGGTACGAACCCTAGTCGACTTTTACAGCATTTTTAGGGTTTCAAACCCCCTTTTCTTCCATGTTCAATTAAAGATAAGTTATCCTTTGATCATTCAATATGTCTATGTGTTGTTTGATTATATCGTATGCTTTTCTTTCTTTTAACATGCTAGGCTAGGTTTATTTGCGTTTGCTTAGATCTAATGAAACCTAGTTATTGACTAGTTGATTGATGGTTTGTTATTAATTGTTGTTGGGTGGGTGATATCGATGTTAGGCTTAAGAAAACTGGCAATTCTCCTATATGGTAACATGCTTGAACGTCTTAAGAAACATGAATCGGATGTGTACTTACGATTTAATGGTTGTATTTAATGCATACGTGACTGTTTATAAGGCCTATGATAGGATGCTAAATGTGTCGTCATAGGAAGAGATAGAAGCTTATAGAGTTGGGGAAGATCGTACACGGCCCCACGAATGGTATTAAGGAATACGACCCGTCACCCACGCAATTGTAACAAACTTACCAATCAATAAAAGATAACTAGGGAGTAATGAAATCTAAGTAAACACGCTTTTCTCCATATTAGAAGTTCTCACATTTACTTTCTTGTTATTTTATTTTTTATTGCATTTGTAGTTAATTGGGTTAGTTGACTAGCAACTAATTTCGCCCACTCTTCCAATACCCGAGATTTTTACTTGCTTTCCAAAAAAATATAAAAATACAAAAAGAATCATCCCTCATCTCTAGACCTAGTTAGATTAGTTTCAATCCTAACGACACTATTCCCCGAGAGAACGATCAATCCCCCGGTACTTGCCACTACACTATACTACATCGGTCAGGTACACTGCCTGGTGGGGATTGCAAGCTTCTCAAGATCCCTTGAGAGGTAAAACCTTTTGCAAGGTTGCAAAACCACGCATCAAGTTTTTGGCGCCGCTGCCGGGGAATAGTTATTGCTTAGGTTGAAATTTCTTTTATTAGGTCTACTCATTAGATTCCTATCTAGTGAGATTTTTATTTTTATTAGGTTTTCTTTAGTCTATCTTTTTTTCCGTTTCTTTGTTCGTAACCATTACCATCCGCCATCATGGAAGGTGGTAATATCCTTGATCCCATCAACCCACCACAACAAAACCCACCACAACCAAACCAACCTCCTAGAGCCCCGCACTTTAGGAGAGTACTCCCGTCCTAGCCACCAAGGCTATCGAAACACCATTGAGCTCACTCAAGGAGCCAATGTGTCTCCCTTGCAATCCGACACCATCCGGTTGGTGCAAAGCGGATGTGCATTCCATGGACTTCGTTCCGAAGATCCAAATCAACACCTCAAGGACTTTCTCAAAATTGTAGATTCCATAGACCTTGATGTTGAAACTCGAGAGACGACCCGATTGCGTCTCTTCCAATTCTCTCTACGTGACCAAGCTAGTCAATGGCTTGAGCGTTTACCCGCGGGATCCATCACCTCTTGGGATGATCTCACCTCTCGTTTCCTTGCTCAATTTTTCCCACCGGGAAGAACCACCAAGTTAAGGAATGACATCTTGATGTTTCAACAACGTCAAGGCGAAACCCTTTATGAAGCATGGACTCGTTTCAAGGACTTACTTCAAAAAGTCCCTCATCATGGTATAGATCTTTGGCTCCAAGTCCAAATCTTCTATGACCATATCAATCTCTCCACGAGGCAAACCATTGACCAAGCGGCCGGTGGTAAGCTACGTGATCGAAGTGCGGAAGAATCATGGGAACTCATAGAAGATCTTGCTCTCTATGACAACGAAAGTTGGAATGATCCCCGTGATTTAAACAAAACGGTCAAGGCAATATCTTTGCCTTCGAATAATTCAAGCACTCCCGACCGTAGGATCATGGAACTTGAAGACCAAGTCAAGTTTCTCATGAAATCTTACGAAGCTCCTAAACCTTCAAGCCAAGTGAACAAAATCACTTCTTCATGTGAGTATTGTAATGGTCCCCAGGACACTCGTGATTGCATGGAACTCCCCGAACAAGCTTTTGCGGACTACGCATCCTCGCGTGCCGACGGAGCGGGAGATAAGTGGTACACTTTCAAACCCGAGCCAAACCCTTACGGTGATTCATACAACTCCTCTTGGAAAAATCACCCAAACTTTAGGTGGAAACAAAACCAAAACACACCCCAAAACAACTCTTCAAATCCACCTAATCGTTTTCAACCAAACGGTTCAAACTCAAACCGTACTTTCAACAACAATCCTTCCAACAACCATGGTAGTACTAATAATTTTGAAGGATTGATGTCCAATTTTATGGCATCTCAAGAAGCTCGTTTGGCTAAGTTTGAGTCCGAATTCAATCAACAACAAAACGAGATGACCAATAAAATCGACAACTTGTTGAAAGCTCTCAACAACCAAGTGTTGGCCACAACAAATAAGGACGCTAGAAGCACAAGTATCGGAACCCAAATCAAGGACCCCTCATCATCCAAACATGTCCACTTTGTCAACGTTGTCACTATTAAGCCAATCGATAAGGATAGGGAAGAAGATGATAAGAATAAGGTTGGAAATGATAGTGAATCTAAGAATGAGGTTAAAGAAGTTGAGGATGATAAGGAAAAGGAAGTAGAGGAAGTAGAGGATGTAGTGGACTACTTCGATAGGTTACCCACTAAGGAAGAACGTGCATATCATAGGGATTTGTTCGATGACCCCGAGACACCATACTTCCTAGGTTCACCAATCATCAAAGCGGGCGATCCATCTAATATCAACATACCATGCAACATTGGGCATGTGCATGTGTGGAAAGCTTACATCGATCTAAAATCTCCCATAAACATTATGACTAGGATCCATTACAATTGGATAATGAAAAAGCGACTTGGACCTAGGATATTTCCCGACATAAGTAGGATAAGTAACTTTGTGGGAAGAGTTAAGGGATTGCAAATTTTTGTAGGAAACTTCACACATGTTACCGATTTTGTGATTGTAGAAGATATTCGTCCGGTAATAGATAGTTGCCTAACTCAAGTAGTGTTTGGAAAGCCATTTGTTGAAGTCTCTAAAATGAACTATAACCGTCTCTAGGGATAGTTAGGTTTAAGGAGGAGACCGATGAGATAGCCTACCAAATGCCATATAAGATAGAGCAATACCGACTTTTATCGAACCTTGAGAAGGAGCATAAGCAAGCGGTCTACTATAGGAATGATGAGGATAAACGTAGAGGAGTAGACTACGTAATGAGGAAAATAATTGGGTTCTATAAGGAATGCCTACAACTAGGTCCTGAATACAAAACAAAACAAGAAGATGACCTAGAGAACGTGACCAATGATGAGGTCACGTAATAGAACGTGACTTTGAGTCTAGCTACAAGACTCGTTAATAAAGAAAAGCGCTTCTTGGGAGGCAACCCAAGCTTTATTTGTTTGATTGTTTGTTTATTTGATTTCATTTGCTTCCTATGTATACTTTATTTTTATTGTTTATGGTTCATGTTTCAAAATAAATTATGAAAATGCTTTATTTTATTTTTAACTTCGTCTTAACTACATATAAAGGTATTTTGCAAAAGATAAGTGTAAGGGAAATCCAAATCTGTTTTAAAAGAACGAATTGAACATGAACGATAACAATATTAAATAAACATACATATTAGTACTTGTTTGAGTCAAATGCTTGTATCGAGTCATGATGAAGTTTTGCTGGATTCCAGGAATTAAAGCATGAGGTTTTTCTAGAAATTTTCCGGAAACAAATATAAAATTTCTGTCAGATCACTTATGATAGCGTCAGGATTTACAACCTGACGACGTCAGGTGTTAATTTTCTGAAAATTTTGGAAGTTTTGTTTTTCTGCGGAATTGTAAAGTTTCGTAAAATCCGTATTTTATAAACTCCAGGAATCTGCAAACATTCATTCCACAAGCATTATATCTGTACTTGCTTTCTAGGATTTAATTTTATATATAATTTACCGCTGATTTTACGCTAGGTTTTCTTGTTTGTTTTCTCAGACTTAACAGGTTATATTGGACAAGAAATATGTACATGGATGATCAAGCTATTGGCGCTGCTTTAATCTTGAAGCTTCTACATTTTCTTGGAGGAGAATTTAACCGTGTTACTACATTATCCACACCAAACGAATCAGGGAGTATTTGTTTCATTCTTTCATTTTCTTTACTTTTACATCTTTTAATTGAACATTGGGGACAATGTTCGGCTTAAGTGTAAGGGGGGGGGGGTAAATGAAGATTCCTTAGAGATTACAATTGCGCTTGATTTTTGTTTGTTTAATAGTAGATGTGTAATAATACTGAGAGAACACTTGTTAGGGTAATTTTAGCACCAAATTTTAAAATTTTTTGGACATATAGGAGTGAAACTTTAGTCTTAATAAGCGTCTCATGGATAGGAGTTATACGACTAGCACAAAAACCGTACCACTCAAAAAAATTTCCACCCCAAATATGTGAGGTTCGCCCCTAGATTTGTTAGGAAAAGCATTATTGCTTGTGAGTGTACCGGTAGTACTTAGATTCTAGAACTTGCGTTAGTGATTCATCCCGAGACCACAAGTGAGACTACATTCGTGTAGTTAAGATTTACTACGTGATAAGAGGCATTAGGATAACCCTTGTTTTACACCTGTAATATAATTACATTGACTTCATTGGTCAAGTAATTCTCCACACCTTTGCGATGTACTCATTTTTAGTACACGATACCCCTAGTACACCCCTCAGAGCCTATCTTTTTCGTTTCTAACTTTAAGTTATTGGAAAGACCGAAAGGAAGAAATTTTGAATAGCGCATTCCGGTTACTTAAAGGAAGAATTTGTTTACAATCCACCCCCAAATGTACACCCAAATCGCCTTAGCCTACCTTGTATGCACTCATCTTTAGTGCATTATTGTTACAACATTTGTTTAAACCCTTTGTTAATTATCTAATTGGTTACATGGTTGGTAAGTCAAGTCATATCTTGTATATATTGTTTTGGGACGATTGGGACTCATGGGTAAAGTACTAGTGTTATGGAGTAATAGGGAAGAACATCAATCATTACCCCCATATATGCGTAAATGTTTTAAAGTACTCCAAGAATTTTGATTATCTTAATTCGAGTCATTAGAATAGTTACATGTAAAGTATGTAAAAGTGCAAGTGTAAGGGGAGAACCGAGCCCCCTTGATGTATTATTTTGGATGGTAGGGCAAGAGTGTATGAAAAAAAATCGAAAAATCAAGAAAAACGAAAAAAAAAATCAGAAAAGAAAAGAGAAAAAACATACGAACTACCATCCCGTTTCCTTTTATGTTTATTTTATGTTTTTGTTTTTGTTAGCTTAAGTTGAGTCGAAGTCTTGGCTTAGCAACGCCTCATTGTACATGTAATTGACCAAGATGATTAACTTGCCACCAGTAAAATATCCTTTATCCAACAAACCGTTATTTATCATATCCCTACACCTAACATTACAACCCTTGAAAAGCCCTCTTTGATAGTTTATCTTAGGTGCTTACGCCTAGTGGTGGAGGTTTTTGATCCTTTCCCAAGCCTATGGTAATCTATGTGCTATGACAGGTAGTGAGAGATATTTTTCATTTTCATCTGTGATATATATATTTATAACACCGAGAGATGTGAGTATCCAAACACTATTTGTGAGGTGCTAGTGTATGATTTCCGTGCTTATTTTGATTAAGGTGGAACGATCGTTTGTTGTAATTACTTTTATATTAATGTTAAATGACCCCTAACTTGTATTTTGATTAGAATAAAAGCGCATTTGCTTGAGGACACGCAAATCTCAAGTGTAAGGGTATTTGATGAGACGAAAAGTGTTACGCTTTTAGGGGGTCATTTAAGCCCTAAGTCGTGATAATATGATCAAATATTACCTCAAATCGTTTCTTTTGTCAATTTAGGTACTTTGGAGAGGATTCTGGAAAAGGAAGCATTTTGGACGTTTTTGGAGCATATAAGTGAAGAAAACGACAAAGTCAAGAATCCAAGCTGGAACAGTACCTGACGGCGTCAAGAATTACTAGGTGACGCCGTCACTTGTTGATAAAGAGGTGGATAGATATTTTACACTTGATGGGCCAGAATGGAATTTGGAAGTTTACACGTGACGGTGTCACGTTATATTTCACAAGGGCATCACTTGTTATCACAAAGAGAGACGGCCCAGAACACATTTGCACGTGACGGCGTCAAGAGTGGATCAAGGCAATCAAGAAACCCTAAACACGGCGAGGTGACGGCGTCACGACCCAAAAGGTGACGTCGTCAGATTGTAAATTCTATATAATACATATATATATATATATACTTGGATTTTTCATTCATAAGAGAGGACTTTTGGTAGGGAACTTAGGGTACGAACCCTAGTCGACTTTTACAACATTTTTAGGGTTTCAAACCCCCTTTTCTTCCATGTTCAATTAAGATTTGTTATCCTTTGATCATTCAATATGTCTATGTGTTGTTTGATTATATCGTATGCTTTTCTTTCTTTTAACATGCTAGGCTAGGTTTATTTGTGTTTGCTTAGATCTAATGAAACCTAGTTATTGATTGTTGATTGATGGTTTGTTATTAATTGTTGTTGGGTGGGTGATATCGATGTTAAGCTTAAGAAAAATGGCAATTCTCCTATATGGTAACATGCTTGAACGTCTTAAGAAACATGAATCGGATGTGTACTACGATTTAATGGTTGTATTTAATGCATAAGTGACTATTTATAAGGCCTATGATAGGATGCTAAACGTGTCGTCATAGGAAGAGATAAAAGATTATAGAGTTGGGGAAGATCGTACATGATGCGTGGTTTGCGACTACGCAAAAGGTTTTACCTCTCGAGGGATCTCAAGAAGCTTACAACCCCCACCAGGCAGTGTACCTGACCGATGTGTATAGTGAAGTGGCAAGTACCGGGGGATTGATCGTTCTACTTGGGAATAGTGTCGTTAGGATTGAAAGCTATTTTAACTAAGTCTAGAGGTGAGGGATGATTATTTTTGTATTTTTTATATTTTTTAGAAAGCAATTAAAATCTCGGTTTTGAAGGAGTGGGCGGAATTAGTTGCTAGCCAACTAACCCAATTTTCTACAAATGCAAATAAAATAAAATAACAACTAATTAAATGTGATGACAACTAATTAAATGAGAAAAACCTTATGATGAGACGAACGTGTTTACTTAGACTTCACTACTCCCTAGTTATCTTTTATTAATTGATTAGTTTGTTACAATTGCATGGATGACGGGTTGTATTCCTTAATACCAGTCGTGGGGACGCGCACGTCCTTCCCCAACTCTATAAGATCCTATCTCTTCCTATGGCGACACGTTTAGTATCCTGAACCATGTCCTCCTCAATATTCTCTTATTTAATGATCGTTCCACTTTAATCACAACAAGCACGGAAATTGTACACTAGCACCTCACAAATAGTGTTTGGATACTCACATCTCTCGGGTGTATAAAAGTATATATCACAAATGAAAATGAAAAATATCTCTCACTACCTGTCATAGCAAATAGATTACCATAGGCTTGAGGAAGGATCGAAAACCTCCTCCACTAGGCGTAAGCACCTAAGATAAACTATCAAAGAGGGCTTTTCAAGGGTTGTAGCGTTAGGTGAAGGGATATGATAAACACGGTTTTGTTGGATAAAGGCTATTTACTGGTGGCGAGTTAATCATCTTGGTTAATTACATGTACAATGTGGCGTTGCTAAGCCAAGACTCGACTTGACTTAAGCTAATGAAAACTAACAAAACATAAAATAAACATAAAAGGAAACGGGATGGTAGTCCGTATGTTTTTCTTTCTTTCTTTTTCTATTTATTTTTTTTCTTTTCTTTTTCTTTATTTTTTCAATTTTATTTTATTTATTATTTATTTTTTATTATTTTTTTGCATACACTTTTACCCTACCATCCAAAATAATACATCATAAGGGATTTGCATTCCCCTTACACTTGAATTTTTACATACTTTACAATTAACTATTCTAATGACTCGAATTAAGATAATCAAAACACTTGGAGTACTTTTTAACATTAACGCACATATAGGGGTATTACATCTTCCCCATTACTCCATAACACTAGTACTTTACCCATGAGTCCCAATCGTCCCAAAACAATATATACAAGATATGACTCGACTTAGCAACCATGTAATCAATTTAGATAATTAACTTGGGTTAACACATATGTTGTAACAATAATGCACTAAAGATGAGTGCATACAAGGTGGGCTAAGGCGATTTGGGTGTACATTTGGGGGTGGATTGTAACAAATTCTTCCTTTAAGTAAGATGATTAAAGTTAGAAACGAAAAGGATAGGCTCTGAGGGGTGTACTAGGGGTATCGTGTACTAAAAATGAGTACATCGCAAAGGTGTGGGAGAATTACTTGACTTAACTTAGTCAAGTGCATTGGCTACATTGGTCAAGTAATTATAATACGTGTGTAAAACATGGGTTATCCTAGTGCCTCTTATCACTTAGCAAATCTTACTACACGAATGTAGTCTCACTTGTGGACTTGGAATGAATCACTAACGCAAGTTCTAGAATCTAAGTACTACCGGTACACTCATAAGCACTAATAATGAATGCTTTTTCCTAACAAATCTAGGGGCGAACCTCACAATTTTGGGGTGGAAATTTTTGAGTGGTACGGTTTTTGTGCTAGTCATACAACTCCTATCCATGAGACGCTTATAAGGACCAAAGTTTCACTCCTACATGTTGTAAAAAATTTTAAATTTGGCGCTAAAATTGCCCTATCAAGTATTTATCTTAGTTTTATTACACACCTACCATTAAACAAACAAAAATCAAGTGCAATTGTATTCTCTAAGGTATCATCATTTACCCTCCCCTTACACTTAAGCCGAACATTGTCCCCAATGTTCAATTAAAAAGATGTAAAAAGGTAAAGAAGGTAAACGAATGAAACAAATACTCCCCTGATTCGTTCGGTGTGGATAATGCGGTAACATGGTTAGATCTTCCTCCAAGAAAATGAACGTAGAAAGCTTCCCTTCCAGAAATATAAATCATCTTCTTGTCTAATGTAACCTTTTAAACCTGAGAAAACAATCTTGGCAAACCTCGCATAAAATCGGCGGCAAACTCTATACATAATTAAAATCCTAGAAAGCAAGTAAGATATAATGCTTGTGGAATGAATATTTGCAGATTTCCTGGAGTTTATAAAACTTAAGATTTAACAAAACTTCTTAAAACCAAACTTGCAAAATTTTCCATATTTTTACACCTGACGCCGTCAGGTGTAAATCCTGACGCCGTCAGAATTGATCTGACATAAATCTTATGTTTAGTTTCCAGAAAATTTCTGGAAAAACTTATGCCTTAATTCCTGGAAAAATTCCTGCAAAATATTCATTATGACTCGATACAAGCATTTGACTCAAACAAGTACTAGTATACATGTTTATTTGGTATTTTTATGATTCACGTTCCATCTTGTTCTTATAAACATATTTAGATTTCCCTTACACTTATCTTTTTCAAAATACCTTTATATGTAATTAAGACGAAGTTAAAAATAAAATAAAGCATTTTCACAATCTAATTGGAGACATGGATCATAAACAATACAAATAAAACATGGATACGGAAGCAAATAAAATCAAATAAATAAACAATACAAAAAAGCAAATAAAGCTTGGGTTGCCTCCCAAGAAGCGCTTGTTTTTGTTCAAGTCACGAGCCTGACTCTACCCTTATTTAACGGATAAAGGAGAGGTTTTCCCTACACTTAGGATTAAGTGCGGGTGATAGTAGCGATACACACCATCTCGGTGGAAGTATGCCTCGTAAGGAAAGAGTGGTGGATGAATAATATGCTCAAAGATGCGGGATCCTATCATCATAACCTTACCTAGTTCAATTGGGTCAATGGGTGACTTGAAGTTTTCTCCTAGAAAGGGATCATCTTCTATCAATTTCGAGAGACTCCAAGTTGGGAGTCCATCTTGACCTAATAAACCTGGTTTAAACCTATAATGTTTCTTATGATCAATCATGAATGGGTGATGTAAGTATGTAAGGTCATGGTTCACTCCTATATTGGCTTCCTCTCTACAAGGCTTAGAGTCTGCTACCTTCATCGTAAAACTACCCGGACTATGTAGTTTGATGGGTTGATCGGGGCCTATTTCAATTCCTAAATTATCATCTAAGGATGGAAGATTAGGCAACGGTTTTGATTGAGGCTTCGGTTCATCAAAACTAGGAACTTCCTTAGAACTAAAAGAAAGGTTGTGACTACAAGTATTCAAAACTATTTCTTCTAGTTGTGCATGGTTCAAAGGTTCTACCTCCATTGGGATTCATAAAGTCCCTTCTACTTCTTCCGGGTAAGTCACGGGTGGTGTGTGTGCCTTAAATGGTGGTAGGACTTGTGGGGTACTTGGTGGGCTTATGTTATTTACCTCATCATTCCTCGTGTCAAGATCAACTAAGTGTTCATCATGTATTATGGTAGTGCCTAACCATGACATGCACTTAGGTGGCTCAACTCTAACCATCTCAGAATCTTGGTTTGATTCTAAGTTCATGTTCCTAGAAACTAGGTCATCTTGCTCATACGAATCCACCAATTCATTGTACTTAAGGGTCATGGTTAGGGAGCTTTCCTCAAAATTCATCCAACGGGTCTCACTAAAAGGAATTGATCCTGATAATGATCGTCTAATAGAAATCACACATGCATAGAATTCATCAAACCCATCTAACTTTACCCCCAACTCCTCTTGGATGCCACTAAGATTACGTAAAAATTCATCGGAATGATAGGAAGCAAATCTATTGGTGAAATATAATTGTTCCTCTATTGTCAATGATCTAAATGGAATTTCATCCGCCATAGTGACAAATGAAAATGGTTCACAAAGAAAAAGATAGACTAAAGAAAGCTAATAAAAAGAAAATAAAAATCTTACTAGAAACGAATCTAGTAAGTAGACCTAAATAAAATAAAATTCAACCTAAACAATAACTATTCCCCGGCAACGGCGCCTAAAACTTGATGCGTGGTTTGCGACTACGGAAAAGGTTTTACCTCTCGAGGGATCTCAAGAAGCTTACAACCCCCACCAGGCAGTGTACCTGACCGATGTAGTATAGTGAAGTGGCAAGTACCGGGGGATTGATCGTTCTACTTGGGAATAGTGTCGTTAGGATTGAAAGCTATTTTAACTAAGTCTAGAGGTGAGGGATGATTATTTTTGTATTTTTTAAAAAGCAATTAAAATCTCGGTTTTGAAGGAGTGGGCGGAATTAGTTACTAGCCAACTAACCCAATTAACTACAAATGCAAATAAAATAAATAACAACTAATTAAATGTGATGACAACTAATTAAATGAGAAAAACCTTATGATGAGACGAACGTGTTTACTTAGACTTCACTACTCCCTAGTTATCTTTTATTAATTGATTAGTTTGTTACAAATTGCGTGGATGACGGGTTGTATTCCTTAATACCAGTCGTAGGGGCTCGCACGTCCTTCCCCAACTCTATAAGATCCTATCTCTTCCTATGGCGACACGTTTAGTATCCTGAACCATGTCCTCCTCAATATTCTCTTATGCATTAAACACAACCAATTAATTGCAGTGCACATACAATTCATGTTTCCTAAGACGTTTAAGCCGATTACCATATAGAGAATAGCCAGTTTTCTTAATCCTAACATTGAAATCATTCATCCAACAACAATTAATAACAAACCATCAACTAATAATCAATAACTAGGTTTCATTACATCTAAGCAAACACAAATAAACCTAGCCTAGCATGTTAATAGAAAGACAAGCATAAGATAGAATCAAACAACAGATAGACATATTGAATGATTAATGGGAGACTTATCTTTTATTGAACATGCATGAAAATAGGGTTTAAAACCCTAAAAAGGCTGGAAAAATCGTCTAGGGTTCGTACCCAAAGTTCTCTCCAAAGTAGCACACTAATGAATGAAAATTAGAAAACTATATATAGAGAATACATGTCTGACGGCGTCAAGAGATAATTCTGACGCCATCAACTCGCTGCCAAAGTTGTTCTCGTATTGCCTAGATCCACTTCTGACGCCGTCAAGTGTAATTGTGCTCTGGGCCGTCTCTCTTTAGCTTATAACGTGACGGCCTTGGTGTCTCAAAGGCTGACGCCGTCACGTGTAAACTTGAAAATCCTTTCTAGGGCGTCACGTGTAAACTGTATATCCATCTTCTTGCCAACGCTTGACGCCGTCACGCTTGGGATGTGACGCCGTCAGGTACAACTTCTAGCATGGTTTTTGGGTCTTTGTCGTTTTCTTCACTTTTCGCTCCAAAAACGTCCTAAAATACGCCGTTTTCCAGATTTCTCTCCAAAAGTACCTAAAATGACAAAAGGAACGATTTGAGGCAATTTTTGACCAAATAATCACGACTTATGGCATAAATGACCCCCTAAAAGCGTAACACTTTTTGCCTCATCAGTACACGGCCCCACGAATGGTATTAAGGAATACAACCCGTCACCCACGCAATTGTAACAAACTTATCAATCAATAAAAGATAACTAGGGAGTAATGAAATCTAAGTAAACACGCTTTTCTCCATATTAGAAGTTCTTACATTTACTTTCTTGTTATTTTATTTTTTATTGCATTTGTAGTTAATTGGGTTAGTTGACTAGCAACTAATTCCGCCCACTCTTCCAATACCCGAGATTTTGACTTGCTTTCCAAAAAAATATAAAAATACAAAAAGAATCATCCCTCATCTCTAGACCTAGTTAGATTAGTTTCAATCCTAACGACACTATTCCCCAAGAGAACGATCAATCCCCCGGTACTTGCCACTACACAATACTACATCGGTCAGGTATACTGCCTGGTGGGGATTGCAAGCTTCTCAAGATCCCTTGAGAGGTAAAACCTTTTGCAAGGTTGCAAAACCACGCATCACGTTTCATTCCACATTCAAATGATGTAACCGATCCAGTCCAATCCACACACGTATGATATAGCCGGTTAATACCCTAAGGGTGTGGTTAATATCCCCCAATCGGAATGGGTCTATGGATTTCATTCCGATTCAAGGTGTTGTTTAGTGGGCCCGGGAATGAAATGGGTATATCATAGCCATAGATTCATTACACACCAATTTGGTGTCTATGAAATCCATTCTCGTTGACCCTTCTCTTTTCCACTACAAAACTCAAATAACTATACACTTTTTCATACCATATTTTGTCATCCAAACATAAACAATCGTAATGATATACTTTTTCATATCCATTGTCATTCTACCCTATACCAAATCCGATACCTATTGTCATTCCTAGCAACAAACCAAACTGTTGATGCAAAAAAATTTCTAAAAACGCTATTCTTATCTTTCGATATCTCTATGTTTTGATGATAACAAAATGTGAAAACATCTTACGTCAAAACTAACGTAAACAAGTTTTTAGTCGATATATCCGATCTCTACGTTAATCACTCTAGGTATGAACAAACAAATTTACAACTTGACAAATGATCAAAGAAGTAATTTGTGTTTTGAACTTCACATATTTAGCTTGACAAAACTTTCTTTTCAAAAATACATTTTACAAATTATTTTTGAAATATAAAGAAATGTTTTATTTGGGAAATTCATTTCAAAAATCCCCAACAGCTATATTTTACCCAAACCAGCTCCAAACTCCCCCAAATAAACTTTCACCACTAAAAACAAAATCTGGAGCGTGTTTGTCTGGCACGGTACCTCGGTACCCCTAAATTTAGTGGTACCGTCTGACAATTAGTGGTGCCGTTCCCTTTAAACGTTTAGATTTTCAGTTTCTATAAATGCCACTTCATTTCCTAGATTTTGGTCATCCTTTTTCACACAAAACTTTCTGAGTTCTATACTCCTTACATACTTACATTCCTTTGATTATTAGTTAGTTTTCTTTTGTTTAAAGAGTGATCCTTTCACCCAACCAAATATCACCTACATTCCTCTACTAGTCAAGAGAAGAACACGAAGTATCAAGAAGATACAAAGTGTTAGAGTCTTTGTGTAGTGCACTTGCATTACTAGGTGTTAACTTGATTGTATCTTGACATACATCAAGTGTCATAGTATTTTGTTGTTGTATTGTGTTGATCATTGTGATCTTGTTGAGATCTTGGGGATCTCTAGTAGCTTGTGTGCTTGTGTGTTGATCAAGTGGATCAAGATTATAGTGTGAGGATCATGTTGATCGTGTGATAAGTAAGGATCGTGTAAGAAGTTAGGATCAAGTGGATCGTCGTAGATTGGTACTAGCTAAGATTAGTACTCGACATCTAGCTTAGTGTTGGAAAATAACGTAAGCGACGTTGTACGGTTTTCTCCGCCTGAAGGGAGCTCTGTTGACATAGTGCTTAGAACTCTCGAGTGTGGTACTCGGGGAGTGGAGTAGGGCGAAGAAGAGCTTCGTGACCGAACCACTATAAATCTCGTTGTCTCGGTTTGATCTTTCCATCTCTTTTCTTTACATACTTATTGTTGATTGTGTTAGCATAGTGTTGTGTTCATATTGGTGTTGATTGATTTCATCCACATTTGAATCTAAGTTTTTCACAAAGTAATTTTTATAACTAAAGAAAACGAGTCGGTAAACTATTCAACCCCCTTCTAGTTTCCCACAATTGGTATCAGAAGCCACGTCAGGCAAGATTTTAAAGTAAACTGTATTTTAAAACTTGAATCGATCAATGGATTTCGACAAATATCAAGAAGGGCAATCTATGCAAAGACCACCACTTTTTGAAACCGATTGTTTTAGTTATTGGAAAACAAGATTCGAAACGTATGTGAAATCAAAAGACATTGATCTTTTGCATGTTATTACCGATGGTGACTTTACACCTATTGAAAAAGATCCTATAACCAAAAAGGATCAAATTAATCCTTATGATCAACAAAGTGATAATCTTAAAAGAAAACTAGCCAAAAATGGTAATTTATTTTGCTTTGCCGAAAAAGGAATTTGAAAGAATTTTTATGTGCAATACGGCAAAAGAAATTTGGAAAACTTTGTTAGTCACACATCAAGGTAATAATCAAGTCAAAGAGAACAAGATTGATCTTCTTGTTCAACAATATGAACAATTTTCCATTCCGGAAGATGAAACCATAGATAGTGCCTTTGCTAGATTTAATACTATTATTACTAGTCTTAAAGCTCTTGATGAAGGTTATTCTAGCAAGAACTATGTTAGGAAGTTTATTAGGGCTCTACATCCCAAATGGAGAGCAAAGGTCACCGCCATTGAAGAATCAAAGAACTTGGCGACATTATCACTTGATGAACTTATAGGAAACTTGAAAGTTCATCAAATGATAATCAAGAAAGATTCTGACATAGTTAAAGGCAAAAGTGAGAGAGTTAGATCGCTAGCATTGAAAGCTAAGAAAGAGTCTAGTGACAATGAAAGCTCGAATTCCGATAGTGAAGATGAAGAGTATGCATAAACGGTTAGAGACTTTAAAAAGTTCTTTAGAAGAAAGGGTAGATTCGTTAGACAACCTCGTGATGAAAAGAAGTCATTCTCAAAGAACTGAGACGATAAGAAAGGAAACAATGATAGAAAATGCTTTAGATGCGGAGACCCAAATCACCTCATTGGAGAATGTCCTAAGCCACCAAGAAGCAACAAACAAAGAGCCTTAGTAGGAGGGTCTTGGAGTGATAGTGATGAAGATAAGGAGAAGAATCCTAACGACGAAACATGTCTTATGGCTCAAGCTTCAAATGAGATATGCTTGGGAATCGACTTGGAGCCGGATGAACGGGTCAAAGATAGTGGATGTACTAATCACATGACGAGCAACCGAAGTCTATTCTCTTCATACAAAGCTTACAATGGAGGTAACGTTACGTTCGGTAGCAAACATAAGGGCAACATTATTGGCAAAGGTATGATTACTCAAGACTCCCTTACTATTAGAAATGTTGAGCATGTAGATTGATGAAGCAAAAAGTGTACCGCTTTTAGGGGGTCATTTAAGCCCTAAATCGTATTTATTTGATCAAATATTGCCCTAAATCGTTCCTTTTGTCATTTTAGGTACTTTGGAGAAGAAATCTGGAAAAGGAAGCATTTTGGACGTTTTTGGAGCATAAAAGTGAAGAAAATGGCAAAGTCTCAAAATTGTGCTGGAAAGTACCTTTGACGGCGTCAGGATTTGTTCTTGACGGCGTCATGGCTTGGCAAAAGTGGTGGATATGAAAATTACTCATGATAAGCCAGAGAAATTTGCATGGGAATTCTGACGGCGTCACCCTTTGGAGTGATCAAGGTCGTCACGGTATAAGTTAAAGCGGGACGGCGTCACGCCTAATTCTTACGGCGTCAAGCCTTGATAAGCCAGAACGGATTTTGGAGAGCTAAAGAGGGACGGCGTCAAGAAGGCCATCCGGGAAACCTAAAAGCGGCGAGGTGACGGCGTCACACTCCATAACGTGACGCCGTCAGATCTGAAAGTCTATATATAGTTTTGCAATTTTTTGTCATTGGTGTGGAACTTGTGGGGAAATTTGTGTGTGAAAAACCCTAAGACGAATTTAGCAGCTTTTTCAAGGCTTTTTGCCTTGAGATCTTCCATGTTACATTGAAGATAAGTTATCAATTAATCATTCAATATGTCTATGTGTTGTTGGATTCTATCTTGTTCTTGTCTTTTGTTTAACATGCTAGGCTAGGTTTTCTTTGTGTTTGCTTAGATCTAATGAAACCTAGCTATTGATTATTGGTTATTAGTGTGTTATTAGTTGTATTGGATGATTGTTCATCTATGTTAGGTGATTCCTCCCGAACGGTCAGGTTTTATCACACAAGCCAACCACTTGTGAATAGTCAACCGTAATAAAAGAGCCCTAGACAGCCCGGGAGAAAAAGCAATTTAAATCCATGGGAGTATAGAAGTACATCCCCGGGTCGTTAAGTCCCAACGAGGTGTGTAAACTGTAATACAACGAATGTGCGTGTTGAAATGATATGGAATATACAAAAACAGGAATCTGATTGACTAACACTAGGAATGTGAATAGTCATAGCTCTGTCACAGCTGTATCGTTAAAAACGTACAATCAGAAACCTAAAAACGCGAAAGATTTACAAACGTACGTTTAAATTAAATTAAACGTAAACGTACAAAACGAAATAAAACAAACATTCCCAAAGAGGGAATTTGCATGCCTTAACGGCTTAAATGCAAATTAAAAGAAAATAAAATAAATAACTATATTTACAAAGCTATTATTATAATAATAAGAAAATCTAAAAACCTAAAACCCTCGCGCGGGTTAATTAAAAATTACGTAAGTGCGCGAGTTAAAACGTAAAATTTGTGAAATATAAACACTACGGGTACAATTATAATTTTTACATGTTCTATTTAACAAAAGAAAATTTTAGAAAAAAGATTTGTATTTTTTTTGATTATTATTTAATTTATTATGATTTATTTACTAATTTACAAATAAAAATACAAAATAAATATTAAAACTATTCTAAAAAATCTGAAAATTTTTAGGTAATTACTTTATAACATAAAGATGCTAGGAAAAATAATACAAATGCCCCAGCTTATTCTAATAAGCTGTAAATAAGCAAATAAGCTCGAATAGCTTAAACAAAGAAAACTTGGTTAAATAGAATTGGTTTGCAAAGTAAAACAGAACTGGTGCTCCAGAGCTACTGGGAAGGGGGTGTGTTGTGTGTGCATGTTATACTATACGAGAGGTCGCGAGTTCGAATCCCACACCCCACATTTTTGCTAAACTATATTTTTTTTTTACTTTTTCTTTTTACACACCAACTTTTTAACTTAATACAAGCTACTTTTACAAAAGAACTTAATTTTTTACAAGCTCAATAAGCTGGAAATGATGAGCTTATGTAAACAGTGGGCTTTTTAAGGTTTATTTAAAACTAGAACTTTCAAAATAAGCTATAAGCTACGAGATAAGCCAAAAGCTTATGGAATTAACTAAAATGGACTGAGGTGAGTTCATATAAGCTATAGGGACATGAAAAAGCTATGGGGAAAAGCTAGGAAACCCAAAATAAGCCAAAGCTTATAAGGGACTGCTGATGCAGTTGCCCTGCACCAGGGCAAAACTGCCCTTTTGAGGGGCTTATTTAGGTGGCTTAGGAGGTTCTAAAAATCATACAAAAAATTACAGAAGTATACAAGCTAGGTGAGTAACTATGTGAAAAAGAATTAGCTTATTTGGACTTAATATGAGGAAGTTAAAAATTCTAGAAATTCTCTAAAAACCTGAAATAAGCCAAAAATTAAACTTCTAAATAGAAGCTATCACTTAGTGGTTCTTTTTTTGTTTTTCTGTTTTCTGGACTATTAAGATCCTAATATTATACATGTTTAAAGATAATGAAAGTATATAAACTAAGAAATAAGCAGTTCCAAGCTTATGAGAACAAACAGTGAGCTTTTGGACTCACAGCTTGGTCATAAGCTTGAAATAAGCTTGAAAAAGGAAAAGGAAGTAAAAGAAGCATGCATACAAGCCAAATGGATAAGTATAAACATGTGTGTGCACTGGAATTGCTCAAATGAGCAATATGTGTGCTTGAGGTTTAGACAGTCAAGCCAAAGGCTTGACTTGGATGGATTTGAGGCTTGTTAAAGCCTAGCATAAGCTCCACACTGGAAATAAAAGATAAAAATAATATGTAAATGAGTGATATGGACATAATTACATAGGCTTGATCCACTGGATTCACCAAATAAGCTCAAATAAGCTTATAAGCAAATCCAGTTAACCTAAGATCCAAACACCCCTGCAGCCTTTTAGTTGGTCAAATTAAGCTCAGTAAACAAGCTTGAAAAGCCAAATTGTGAATTGAGGTAGCAAGATATGTTGGTTGGCTTTCCAAAAAGCCCAAGCTCACTCTGTGGGGTCCACAGATGAGCTTGTGAGAAGCTTGTGAAAAACCTCCCAAATGACTGCATGCTGGGTGACCAGTATACAAACCAAAATGGGACAATAAGTTGGGGTGATTTAAGCTATCTAATTAAGCTATAAGGGAAAGAACAAGCATGAACATAAACATAAGCCACAAGGGCTACTCAAATAAGCCAAAAAACACAAGTTTAAGCAAAGTCCATAAGCTTTTGCAAGCTTATGGACTTGACTGCAACCTTGTGATGCAGGGCAAAAACTAGCACAAATAAGCTATCAAATAAGCAGGTAAACTAAGCTGATAAAGATAACTAAAAATACCCCAATGAAAATGAGCAACAAAATATTAATACCCTAAAAGCATATAAACTGAAACCTAAAATTAAGAGCACACAAAAATTATGAAGTTCAATCAAAAACTAAAAAACTGAAATTTGACTTTTTACAAGAACACAAAAGTTTGACTAAAATGAAATATAAACATAATCTATGGACTGATTATGGAAGATTAAGCTACAAACACATGAAATAAGTAAAGATAAACAACATATAAACAAGATATGCAGGATTCTAGGATTTACCAATCTCACAGTTCTCATAATGAGATTGTCAAGTGTCAAATTGACTTTCTCTTATGCCAAACCCTTTGATTAAGGTTTTACTGAGTTTAATAGATCACATATGCAGTACATCAAACAAGAACAACTACAAATACAACCCTATACACAGTTTAACCCATAATTCCAAACAACCCTTAAATGGACCCAACTGAAGTTTTTCAAAACATAAGACCATGTGAACCAATTTCATCAAATCCAGGAGTATTTATGTGTCAAATAAAACTCTTTTCAGCACAACAAGTTGTCAAACAAGTGTAATCCTAGGATTATCAAATATAAGCAAATGGACAGTCAAAAATGGATTTTCCAACAACAATTTATTCCAAAACACAATAACTTAAGATAGAGCTAAATAAACATTAACTAACAACAAATTAACAAGAAAACAAGAGAATCAAACAGATTAAAGCATGAACATAACATAAGCAGTGAATTGCAAAAATTGATAAAAAAGGGCTTACAAATGAATCCAGCTGAGACTTTGGAACCAAAGAACAAAACCACCACCTATAACCTCCCATGAGGCATCTAAACCATGGCCTTCCAAATAGTACCATGCTCCAAGCTTAGATCACATGTAACCATATTTTTGTTTATTTTTCTATTTTCTTGATTTTTATTCTAACTTTGAATTTAAAAGATCATGACTGATTATTTGTATCTAAAAGCTTGTTGAGCTTTGTCAGAGCTTATGTGAGCTATTTGAGTCCAAATAAACAACCATCATCAACAGGAAGCAAAGACATGACAATTAAAGGAAATTAAGTGAAAACATGAAATTTAAAAGTAACATGACATTAAGCTGAAAATAGAGTTCCATTACACTAATTTGAATAAATATTACACTAGAAAGAGTTTTAAAGTTATTACACTACTAAAAACAGTAAATTTAATTAAACTATGACCTAGGCTAATCCAAAGGTAGTTTCTTCTCTTTCCTCCTCTTCTCTTTTATAACCTTTTGAGTTCCACTTGAGTTGCTGATTGAATCCCACTCTTAATCATGGCCATTGGATAAGCAGAAGTGATCCAAGCCTTTGTTTGGTATTTTGGCGGGAAAAGTTGTTTTTCCAGCTGTGGTTGCTTGTGAGGGTTTTACGGGGCATTAATTGTTTATTGGAACTTGTGTGAGGTGATGGAGAGTTGTTAGACAGCTGGGGGATGAGGTGGTGTTGAAACCACCACTGGTTTGGTGACTCAGTGGTAAAGAAGAAAGGTGGGAGGGAAAGGAGACGGGTTAAACTTATGTTTGACCCTGGGATATTTAAATAAAGTGAGTGGATCGGGTTATTATTTATGGGTTGGGGTGGTTTGGGCTTGGGTGGACTGGGTTTAAGGATTTGTTGGATTTAAGGATTTGGATTTTAGGGATTTATGAAGTATAATAGATCCGGATTTGGTTTTAGATAAACATAGGGACCATTGTTGTCATTTCTGAATTCTTGAAGGACTAAAACCTGCAACATTTCATAAGTTATCACAAGGACCATTATTGCCAAGTTAGATAAACCAAGGACCTATTTTGCATTTATTACAATTTAAAACACCCGAGGACCTTTTTTGTAATTTTCCAAAGTTTGAGGGGTGAAATTGTAATTTTCCCAAAAGTTATCAAAAGGTTCCAAATTGTCATTCATGAATAGTACAAGGGTGATATTTGGTAAAACTCCATTTTAAAACACCCAGGGACTGATTTTGCCAATTTTGATACTTGAGGGGTAAAAGTTGCCAAGTTGTGTAAACTTTTATCCAGGGACTATTTGTGAATAAGTTTGAGTTCCCATGGACTTAAGTTGACTTTTCTATCATTTTGAGTTTTCAGGGACTAGTTTTGCCATTTGCTGAGATTTCAGGGACTGAAAACGACAATTGTTGTGAAATTGATAATTTTTCACTTGTTTTTTTCAATCTTTTGTACCTGAATCACATAAAAACACGTTTTGATGAATTTGTATCATTTTGTGTGTCATTTGTGTGTTTTTGGTCGTTTTTGTGGGTTCAAATTGTATAAAAGATATGTGTAATTAGGCACATATCAAATCCCCCACACTGAACTATTGCTAGTCCCTAGCAATCTTTTATAAAAAACTTAATGGATTTCAAAGACTCTTTACCAAAAGCCATCACTTCTGGAGTAGTCAATTGTTTCAGTTCAAGTAAGAACTTTGGTACAAATGATAACCAAATGATTTTTGAGCAAACCATAAGCTGTCAACGGTTTTGATTTGTCTTTACCAAAAGCCGTTTGCTTCTGGACTAGCCAACTCTTAGATAAATTATCAATATTATCTTTGGTGAGCTGATTACCAATCATGGTTTTTCCACTGCCTTTACCACAAGCCATAACCTTGCGGGCTAGTCAACTCTTCACTTTTTAGGATATGGTGAGTCGAATACCATACAATTTTGGGCAAATTGTAAGCCATCAACGGATTTGAGACATCTTTACCAAGAGCCGTTTGCTCCTGGATTAGCCAATCCTTACGTGGGTTAGACATGGTGGACTGATTACCATTTGTTGTGTTTAGTACATAGTACTTCCACTAATTTTTTTTTTTTAAATTTGGCCATTTTGGGGGAAAAAGGGACTAAAATGGAACATTTTTGATGAAATTCGCCAGAATTTCCCCCCCCCCCCCCACACTTGAACTGAATATTGTCCTCAATATTCAAAGCCCCGGCTATTATGCCGAATCCTTGAACGTAAAAAGATAACATTTCTGGCCAAGTGGGGTAAACACAACAGTTATTCTGTTTTTTGGTATATACAATTTTCATTTGGTTTTCAGATCTATATACAAAATGTGGGGCACACCCCCACACTTAGGTGGTAGAAAGGGGTAAGAAAAGTGAAACACGGGTGAAAACCCATGTTATGACTACTGTTTATTGATTACCGAGTCGCTAGCTTGACTCGACCTCGAATTAAGTTGTTCATGAGGAAGCTACTGTTTTTGATAACCGAGTCGCTAGCTTGACTCGACCCCGAATTAAATGGTTCATGGGGAAATGATTGGGTGAGAAATCGGAGTGGGGACCACTCACAGAATTATGAATAATAAGGCAAAGGAGAATATTTTTGGTTTTTGGATTTTATATATATATAAAGAAAAAGGAAAATATTTTTGTATTTTTAGCTTTTATATTATATAGAAAGAAAAGAAAAATATTTTTGTGTTTTATATTGTTTTTAAAAATGAAATATGATATTATATATAATATATACAAAGGATGGATATATAAACAAAACACAAGTCATACGCAGCACACCTCCCCGGCAACGGCGCCAAAATTTGATTCCTCCCGAACGGTCAGGTTTTATCACACAAGCCAACCACTTGTGAATGGTCAACCGTAATAAAAGAGCCCTAGACAGCCCGGGAGAAAAAGCAATTTAAATCCATGGGAGTATAGAAGTACATCCCCGGGTCGTTAAGTCCCAACGAGGTGTGTAAACTGTAATACAACGAATGTGCGTGTTGAAATGATATGGAATATACAAAAACAAGAATCTGATTGACTAACACTAGGAATGTGAATAGTCATAGCTCTGTCACAGCTGTATCGTTAAAAACGTACAATCAGAAACCTAAAAACGCGAAAGATTTACAAACGTACGTTTAAATTAAATTAAACGTAAACGTACAAAACGAAATAAAACAAACATTCCCAAAGAGGGAATTTGCATGCCTTAACGGCTTAAATGCAAATTAAAAGAAAATAAAATAAATAACTATATTTACAAAGCTATTATTATAATAATAAGAAAATCTAAAAACCTAAAACCCTCGCGCGGGTTAATTAAAAATTACGTAAGTGCGCGAGTTAAAACGTAAAATTTGTGAAATATAAACACTACGGGTACAATTATAATTTTTACATGTTCTATTTAACAAAAGAAAATTTTAGAAAAAAGATTTGTATTTTTTTTGATTATTATTTAATTTATTATGATTTATTTACTAATTTACAAATAAAAATACAAAATAAATATTAAAACTATTCTAAAAAATCTGAAAATTTTTAGGTAATTACTTTATAACATAAAGATGCTAGGAAAAATAATACAAATGCCCCAGCTTATTCTAATAAGCTGTAAATAAGCAAATAAGCTCGAATAGCTTAAACAAAGAAAACTTGGTTAAATAGAATTGGTTTGCAAAGTAAAACATAACTGGTGCTCCAGAGCTACTGGGAAGGGGGTGTGTTGTGTGTGCATGTTATACTATACGAGAGGTCGCGAGTTCGAATCCCACACCCCACATTTTTGCTAAACTATATTTTTTTTTTACTTTTTCTTTTTACACACCAACTTTTTAACTTAATACAAGCTACTTTTACAAAAGAACTTAATTTTTTACAAGCTCAATAAGCTGGAAATGATGAGCTTATGTAAACAGTGGGCTTTTTAAGGTTTATTTAAAACTAGAACTTTCAAAATAAGCTATAAGCTACGAGATAAGCCAATAGCTTATGGAATTAACTAAAATGGACTGAGGTGAGTTCATATAAGCTATAGGGACATGAAAAAGCTATGGGGAAAAGCTAGGAAACCCAAAATAAGCCAAAGCTTATAAGGGACTACTGATGCAGTTGCCCTGCACCAGGGCAAAACTGCCCTTTTGAGGGGCTTATTTAGGTGGCTTAGGAGGTTCTAAAAATCATACAAAAAATTACAGAAGTATACAAGCTAGGTGAGTAACTATGTGAAAAAGAATTAGCTTATTTGGACTTAATATGAGGAAGTTAAAAATTCTAGAAATTCTCTAAAAACCTGAAATAAGCCAAAAATTAAACTTCTAAATAGAAGCTATCACTTAGTGGTTCTTTTTGTGTTTTTCTGTTTTCTGGACTATTAAGATCCTAATATTATACATGTTTAAAGATAATGAAAGTATATAAACTAAGAAATAAGCAGTTCCAAGCTTATGAGAACAAACAGTGAGCTTTTGGACTCACAGCTTGGTCATAAGCTTGAAATAAGCTTGAAAAAGGAAAAGGAAGTAAAAGAAGCATGCACACAAGCCAAATGGATAAGTATAAACATGTGTGTGCACTGGAATTGCTCAAATGAGCAATATGTGTGCTTGAGGTTTAGACAGTCAAGCCAAAGGCTTGACTTGGATGGATTTGAGGCTTGTTAAAGCCTAGCATAAGCTCCACACTGGAAATAAAAGATAAAAATAATATGTAAATGAGTGATATGGACATAATTACATAGGCTTGATCCACTGGATTCACCAAATAAGCTCAAATAAGCTTATAAGCAAATCCAGTTAACCTAAGATCCAAACACCCCTGCAGCCTTTTAGTTGGTCAAATTAAGCTCAGTAAACAAGCTTGAAAAGCCAAATTGTGAATTGAGGTAGCAAGATATGTTGGTTGGCTTTCCAAAAAGCCCAAGCTCACTCTGTGGGGTCCACAGATGAGCTTGTGAGAAGCTTGTGAAAAACCTCCCAAATGACTGCATGCTGGGTGACCAGTATACAAACCAAAATGGGACAATAAGTTGGGGTGATTTAAGCTATCTAATTAAGCTATAAGGGAAAGAACAAGCATGAACATAAACATAAGCCACAAGGGCTACTCAAATAAGCCAAAAAACACAAGTTTAAGCAAAGTCCATAAGCTTTTGCAAGCTTATGGACTTGACTGCAACCTTGTGATGCAGGGCAAAAACTAGCACAAATAAGCTATCAAATAAGCAGGTAAACTAAGCTGATAAAGATAACTAAAAATACCCCAATGAAAATGAGCAACAAAATATTAATACCCTAAAAGCATATAAACTGAAACCTAAAATTAAGAGCACACAAAAATTATGAAGTTCTATCAAAAACTAAAAAACTGAAATTTGACTTTTTACAAGAACACAAAAGTTTGACTAAAATGAAATATAAACCTAATCTATGGACTGATTATGGAAGATTAAGCTACAAACACATGAAATAAGTAAAGATAAACAACATATAAACAAGATATGCAGGATTCTAGGATTTACCAATCTCACAGTTCTCATAATGAGATTGTCAAGTGTCAAATTGACTTTCTCTTATGCCAAACTCTTTGATTAAGGTTTTACTGAGTTTAATAGATCACATATGCAGTACATCAAACAAGAACAACTACAAATACAACCCTATACACAGTTCAACCCATAATTCCAAACAACCCTTAAATGGACCCAACTGAAGTTTTTCAAAACATAAGACCATGTGAACCAATTTCATCAAATCCAGGAGTATTTATGTGTCAAATAAAACTCTTTTCAGCACAACAAGTTTGTCAAACAAGTGTAATCCTAGGATTATCAAATATAAGCAAATGGACAGTCAAAATGGATTTTCCAACAACAATTTATTCCAAAACACAATAACTTAAGATAGAGCTAAATAAACATTAACTAAACAAATTAACAAGAAAACAAGAGAATCAAACAGATTAAAGCATGAACATAACATAAGCAGTGAATTACAAAAATTGATAAAAAAGGGCTTACAAGTGAATCCAGCTGAGACTTTGGAACCAAAGAACAAAACCACCACCTATAACCTCCCATGAGGCATCTAAACCATGGCCTTCCAAATAGTACCATGCTCCAAGCTTAGATCACATGTAACCATATTTTTGTTTATTTTTCTATTTTCTTGATTTTTATTCTAACTTTGAATTTAAAAGATCATGACTGATTATTTGTATCTAAAAGCTTGTTGAGCTTTGTCAGAGCTTATGTGAGCTATTTGAGTCCAAATAAACAACCATCATCAACAGGAAGCAAAGACATGACAATTAAAGGAAATTAAGTGAAAACATGAAATTTAAAAGTAACATGACATTAAGCTGAAAATAGAGTTCCATTACACTAATTTGAATAAATATTACACTAGAAAGCATTTTAAAGTTATTACACTACTAAAAACAGTAAATTTAATTAAACTATGACCTAGGCTAATCCAAAGGTAGTTTCTTCTCTTTCCTCCTCTTCTCTTTTATAACCTTTTGAGTTCCACTTGAGTTGCTGATTGAATCCCACTCTTAATCATGGCCATTGGATAAGCAGAAGTGATCCAAGCCTTTGTTTGGTATTTTGGCGGGAAAAGTTGTTTTTCCAGCTGTGGTTGCTTGTGAGGGTTTTACGGGGCATTAATTGTTTATTGGAACTTGTGTGAGGTGATGGAGAGTTGTTAGACAGCTGGGGGATGAGGTGGTGTTGAAACCACCACTGGTTTGGTGACTCAGTGGTAAAAAAGAAAGGTGGGAGGGAAGGGAGACGGGTCAAACTTATGTTTGACCCTGGGATATTTAAATAAAGTGAGTGGATCGGGTTATTATTTATGGGTTGGGGTGGTTTGGGCTTGGGTGGACTGGGTTTAAGGATTTGTTGGATTTAAGGATTTGGATTTTAGGGATTTATGAAGTATAATAGATCCGGATTTGGTTTTAGATAAACATAGGGACCATTGTTGTCATTTCTGAATTCTTGAAGGACTAAACCTGCAACATTTCATAAGTTATCACAAGGACCATTATTGCCAAGTTAGATAAACCAAGGACCTATTTTGCATTTATTACAATTTAAAACACCCGAGGACCTTTTTTGTAATTTTCCAAAGTTTGAGGGGTGAAATTGTAATTTTCCCAAAAGTTATCAAAAGGTTCCAAATTGTCATTCATGAATAGTACAAGGGTGATATTTGATAAAACTCCATTTTAAAACACCCAGGGACTGATTTTGCCAATTTTGATACTTGAGGGGTAAAAGTTGCCAAGTTGTGTAAACTTTTATCCAGGGACTATTTGTGAATAAGTTTGAGTTCCCATGGACTTAAGTTGACTTTTCTATCATTTTGAGTTTTCAGGGACTACTTTTGCCATTTGCTGAGATTTCAGGGACTGAAAACGACAATTGTTGTGAAATTGATCATTTTTCACTTGTTTTTTTCAATCTTTTGTACCTGAATCACATAAAAACACGTTTTGATGAATTTGTATCATTTTGTGAGTCATTTGTGTGTTTTTGGTCGTTTTTGTGGGTTCAAATTGTATAAAAGATATGTGTAATTAGGCACATATCATTAGGCTTAAGAAAACTGGCTAACTTCCTATACGGTAACTTGCTTGAACGTCTTAAGAAACATGAACCAATGCGTACTAAAGGTTTTTATGGTTGTATTTAATGCATGAGCGAATTCTAGTGATCCCATGTTAGGAGCTTCTTAGCCGGCTCGACATAGGAGTGAAGTAGGAGTTCATAGAGTTGGGGAAGTACGTACGCTACCCCACGAATGGTATTAAGGAATACACCCGTCATCCACGCAATTAATACACACTAATCAACCGGTAAAAGATAGTTAGGGAGTAAGGAAATCTAAGTAAACACATTTCTCTCCATATAAGTTTCACCACATTTTCATTTTCTGTTATTTTATTTTATTTGCATTCGTAGTTATTTGGGTTAGTTGACTAGCAACTAATTCCGCCCACTCCTTAAAACCCGAGATTTTACTTGCTTTCATAAAAATATAAAAACATAAAAAGAATCTTCTCTCACCCTTAGACCTATTAGAGTAGTTTTTCATACCTAATGAACACTATTCCCTGTGGAGAACGATCAATCCCCCGTACTTACCACTACACTATACTACATCGGTCAGGTACACTGCCTGGTGGGGTTGTAAGCCTCTTGAGATCCCTCGAGAGGTAAAACCTGTTGTAAGGTCGCAAAACCACGCATCATAGATAACCTAGGATTTAATTTGCTTAGTATTAGTAAAAGGGTTGACAATAAGTGTAGAGTAATCTTCTCGGAAGAAGGTAGTGAGATAACTAAGTATGGCAAGACCATAGGCAAAGGAGTTAGGAAAAATGGCCTATTCGTTATGAAGATAGGAAATACACCTCATGATAAGATTTGCCTAGCTACTATAGATGACAATTCCACATTATGGCATAGGAGACTTGGTTATGCCAATATGCATTTAATACAATCATTGGCATAAAAAGAATTAGTTAGAAACCTTCCTAAGCTTAAGTTCGATAAACACTTTTGTGATGCTTGTAAAGTTGGTAAACAAGCTCATTCTAGTCACAAGGCCAAGAATATGGTCTCTACCACTAGATGCCTAGAACTTCTTCACTTGGACTTATTCGGTCCATCCGCCGTACGGAGCTACGGAGGAAATTACTACACATTAGTAATAGTAGATGATTACTCTAGGTACACTTGGACTAGGTTTCTTAAGAATAAGACACAAGCTTTTGAAGAATTCGAAATCTTTAGTAAAAAGGTCCAAAATCAACTAGATTGTAAGATTGTGTCTATTAGGACGGATCATGGTCGGGAATTTGACAATGAAGTGCAATTTGGAGTTTATTGTGATGTTAATGATATTACTCAGAATTTCTCAGCTCCACGCACTCCACAATTAAATGGGGTAGTTGAGCAGAAAAATCGTACTCTACAAGAGATGAGTAGAACAATGCTCAATGAGCAATCTATTCCGCAAAAGTTTTGGTGTAATGTCGTAGACACTTCAACTTATATACTTAATAGGATATTGATTAGACCAATATTAGGTAAAACACCATAGGAAATCTTGAAGGGAAGAAAACCTACATTGGACTACTTTAGTGTGTTTGGAAGCAAGTGCTTCATATTAAACACCAAAGACTACCTCACCAAGTTTGACCTAAAGTCTTACGAAGGTGTCTTCCTAGGATATTGATAACATCAAATAAACCTGATATTTAAGTGTCAATTTCCCCCTCATTATACTCGTTTATATTAAATATTGTTTGGATATGTGCTATGATTTCTTCATATTTTGTATCCAGGTTAAGAGTGAGCATAGGAGCTAAGGAGAACGAGGAAAGTGGAAAGTACGTGCCCTAGACAAACAAATCAAAGTATGCTAGAAGAAGCTACGGCGTAACTCATTCTCTCCATTACGCCGTAGCTAGGATTTCTACTGAAAAGACCAAAGTCAACATGATGAAACTTAAGACCTAGATAGATCTTAGAGCGCTCGTGGATCGTTAGTTATGTCTATGTAATCACAAACACACTAATAGAAAGTCTCTATTACTTGTATTCTATAGCGGAAATCAAACACAAGTATAAACACAAATAACTAAGAACTCTTTGATCCTCTATGGATCTTTGATTAATACTAAAACTTGTTTTTCAACTCGTACCTCATACATAATAATGTGTTCCTTTTATAGATAAGGAACCCTAAACCATTTCACAAGAAACGTATATTCTAAAAACTATAAGAAGATATGCATTATTACTTCCTAAATAAACTCGTGCATATCCTAACTAATAACAAAATACGCGGTTTTACTATATCCGCAGAAACAAACTACGCGGAATATCTATATCAGCAGAAACACTTCATCAGCAGAAACTATCACTTCAGCAGATTCCATCAGCAGAATCCAACTCTTCAGTAGAATCCATCAGCAGTATATTTCAGCAGAATTCTTACTTAACAGAATTCCCAACAATCCTCCCCTAATCTTGAATTTGACATGGTTAAGTTCAAGATTCTTGATAGATCTTTAATACTTCAGAATAAGAGGATTGACTTCGAACATCAACAGCAAAGAATCAAATCAGCCACATCTCTATGAATGGCAAAACTTTAAAACTTCAGGTCTTTGCAGCAACAAATGACAAAGTGTACATCAAAACATATTAGTTTCATACTATTCTCATCACATCCAGGTGTGTTAACTCCTGTGAGAGGTGAATCATTGAAAATAATGGATTTGATGTCTCTTTACCAATAGCCATTACTACTAGAGTAACCATATGTTTAAGTTCGAAAACTATGGTACACTGATAACCATATGATTTTTAGCAAATCATCAGCTATAAACGGATTTGAGTTGTCTTTACCTGTAGCCGTTTGCTCAGGACTAGTCAATTCTTGGTTACAGCTGAACCTTGGTGAATTGAATACCAAATATGGTTTTCCAACTGCCTTTACCACAAGCCATACACTTGTGGGCTAGCCAATTCTTGGGAATCCAAAAAGGATTAATCCATGGTGAATTGATGACCATACAACCCTCAACAATGAAGCATGGGTGGATTGCATACCCTATGGTTTTTAGCAAACCATTACAGCTATCAACAGATTTGATGTGTCTTTACCAAAGCTGTACCCTTTGGACTAGCCAACTCTTTGATGGACACAAGTCACATCTGGTGAGTTGATAACCATCAACAGAGTAGTATACAACAAACCTGCAGAAAAGTTAGTACACAAATACAATTTTTTTTTTTTTTTTTTTTTTTTTTTTTTTTTTTTTTTTTTTTTTACTAAGAAATAAAGAAAAAGAAATGCAAAACTTGTAAAATAGACCATTAATCAGCAGCAGAAACCAAGGAAATATGTAGTGCCAGCAAAAGCACTAAGCCTCCCCTTAGGCGTATGAGGATCCAACAGCTGCAAAAATGGTTAGAATACAACAATAAGCCTCCCCTTAGGCTTATGCCTCCCTTCAAACTTTGCACTTAAGGGTTAAGCATCCCAATATGGACAACTAAGTGTTGAAACCTAGGTCCATCAAAGGCTTTAGTCAATAAATCTGCCACATTATTATCTGTGTGAATCTTAAGCACCTTTATCAAATGTTTTTCATATGCATCTCTTATAAAATGGTGCCTGATCTCAATATGCTTAGTTCTATTAAGAAAAACCGGATTTTTAACTATGCATATGGTACTTTGATTATCAATAAAGATTGTGGTGTTCATGAAATTAAACCCATAATCCAACAATTGATTTTGTATCCATAGTACCTGACCACAACAAGTAGCAGCAGCAACATACTCTGCTTCAGTAGATGAGGTAGCAACAATAGTTTGTTTCTTGCATTGCCAAGAAATCAATCTTCTTCTAAGAAATTGGCAACCTCCAGTAGTGGATCTCCTATCCAGAATTTGCATCAGCATAATCACAGTCACTATATGCTTCCAACTTAAAAGGAGACTCTTTTGGGTACCAAAGACCTAAATTGGGTTGGCCTTTGAGGTACTTGAAGATCTTTTTGACTGCATTCAAATGGGAAGTAAGAGGAGTGACCTGAGTCTAGAACAAGCACTCACAGCAAATGTTATGTCAGGCCTTGAAGCTGTCAAATACATCAATGAACCAACCATGGATCTATATAGGTGAACATTCACAACAGGATCTGGTTCAAGATTGTTCTTTGGTTTTGGAGCTTCATAAGGTGTAGTGGCAGTTCTGACATTTTCCATATCAAACTTCTTCAAAATGTCTCTCACATATTTATCCTGACTGATAAATATACCGTTAGGTTGCTGCTTAACTTGTAGACCCAAAAAGAAAGTAAGCTCCCCCATAGCACTCATCTAAAACTCTCCCTTCATTAATTCCTCAAACTCCCTGCACCAAGCTTCTTTAGTGGAGCCAAAGATAATGTCATCCACATAAACTTGCACAAAAATGATGTCTCTGGAATTCTTCTTTATGAGAGTGTTTTGTCAATGGCACCTCTTCTGTAACCATGCTTCAGCAGAATGCAGAAAGCCTAGCTGATGAAGCGAAAAGTGTACCGCTTTTAGGGGGTCATTTAAGCCCTAAATCGTATTTATTTGATCAAATATTGCCCTAAATCGTTCCTTTTGTCATTTTAGGTACTTTGGAGAAGAAATCTGGAAAAGGAAGCATTTTGGACGTTTTTGGAGCATAAAAGTGAAGAAAACGACAAAGTCTCAAAATTATGCTGGAAAGTACCTTTGACGGCGTCAGGGATTGGTCCAGACGGCGTCACGGCTTGGCAAAAAAAGGTGGATATGAAAATTACTCATGATAAGCCAGAGAATTTCACAAGGGAAAGTCTGACGGCGTCACCCTTTGAAGTGATCAAGGCCATCACGGTTTAAGCTAAAGAGGGACGACGTCAAGCTTAATTCTGACGGCGTCACCCCTTGATAGGCCAGAGCGGATTTTGGAGCACTAAAGAGGGACAGCGTCAGGAAGGCCATCCGGGAACCCTAGACACGGCGAGGTGACGACGTCAAGATCTACAACGTGACGCCGTCAGCCCTTAAACTCTATATATAGTTTTGCAATTTTTTGTCATTAGTGTGCAACTTTGTGAGGAGAAACCCTAAAGACGAATTTCTGCCATTTTTAAGGGTTTTCATACCCTTGGATCTCCCATGTTTAATTGAAGATAAGTTATCACTTAATCAATCAATATGTCTATGTGTTGTTTGATTATATCTTGTTCTTGTCTTTTGATTAACATGCTAGGCTAGATTTATCTTGTGTTTGCTTAGATCTAATGAAACCTAGCTATTGATTATTGGTTATTAGTGCGTTATTAATTGTATTGGATGATTGTTTATCGATGTTAGGCTTAAGAAAACTGGCTAACTTCCTATTCGGTAACTTGCTTGAACGTCTTAAGAAAATGAACCAATGCGTACTAAGGTTTTTATGGTTGTATTTAATGCATGAGCGAATTCTAGTGATCCCATGTTAGGAGCTTCTTAGCCGGCTCGACATAGGAGTGAAGTAGGAGCTTATAGAGTTGGGGAAGTACGTACGCCACCCCACGATTGGTATTAAGGAATACACCCGTCATCCACCCAATTAATACACACTAATCAACCGGTAAAAGATAGTTAGGGAGTAAGGAAATCTAAGTAAACACATTTCTCTCCACATAAGTTTCACAACCTTTTCATTTTCGTTATTTTATTTTATTTGCATTTGTAGTTATTTGGGTTAGTTGACTAGCAACTAATTCCGCCCACTCCTTCAAACCCGAGATTTTACTTGCTTTCATAAAAATATAAAAATACAAAAAGAATCTTCCCTCACCCTTAGACCTATTAGAGTAGTTTTTCAATCCTAACGACACTATTCCCTGTGGAGAATGATCAATCCCCCGTACTTAACACTACACTATACTACATCGGTCAGGTACACTGCCTGGTGGGGTTGTAAGCCTCTCGAGATCCCTTGAGAGGTAAAACCTGTTGTAAGGTCGCAAAACCACGCATCACTAGCATACCAAGCTCTTGGTGCCTGATGTAGTCCATAGAGAGCTTTTACAACCTTGTAAACATGCTTTGGATTATCTGGGTCTTCAAAACCTTTGGGTTGAGTGACATATACCTCCTCTTCAATTTCACCATACAGAAAAGCACCTTTCACATCCATCTGATATACCATGAAACCCATATAAGATGCATAGGCCAAGAAGATTCTAATGGCCTCAACTCTAGCAACAGGTGCAAAAACTTCATCATAATCAATCCCTTCCTCTTGCCTGAAACCCTGAGCTACCAATCTTGCTTTGTTTTTGACCACAATACCCCTTGCATCTCTTTTATTCTTCAAAATCCATTTTGTCCCAATTGCAATCTTCCCATCAGGTAGTGGTACCAGTATCCAAACCTGCTGATTCTTGAATTGTTGCATCTCATCTTGCATTGCTTCAAGCCAGCTTGAGTCTTCAAGAGCTTGAGTAACACTGGTTGGTTCCACTTGAGAAAGAAAGCAAGCAAACAGACAATGCTTAAAGTCTATGTGATTGTCCCTTTGTTGATTTGATACATAGGAAAGAAATGCAACTTGACAAACTTAGAACTTGTCACAGTACTTCTAGTTCTAACAGGTGCTTGTGGATCACCAAGAATATTTGATTGAGGATGAGCAATGTTGATCCTTTTTGTAGCAGTGGGGTTGACATCAATTGTGGTGTCAAGATTGTTCACAGTTGGTCCAAACTCACTGTCATAGGAAGATGAGGTGAAGATTCCAGCTTTGGGTTGGTGATTACCAAGGTCTGAAGGACTTGGAAATCGTGTATATGGTTCTTCAAAGTCTGTGGACACACTAGTAGAAATGGGAGTATGTGCAGCAGGACTGTCAGCAGATTTGATGATGTCAGGAGAAACAGGAGAACTGTCAGCAGAATCCTGGTTTCCACTGACTGCTTGTGCTGATTGTCTGAGTAGTGCCTCAGCATCTCTCGCAAACTCCACACCAAGCCTATCAGCTTCTTGATTGGCTGCATGCTCTTGCTTCTTGAGTCTAGCAAGGTCCTCTGCATAGTGTGACTCATCTTCATGCTCATCAGAAGTTCCTTGATCACCTGTAAACTTGTTAGGAGGAAAAGAAGGTACAACAATGGTTTGTTCATCATGCTCAGACTCACTATCTGAGTCATCATCCAGGGTACCTGCAGTGTTAGTGGGAGACTCTTGTGTACCTGCAGATTGGTTAGCAACATATCTAGTATAGCCCAAGTAATCAGTTAAGTAATCTAGGTCAAAATACCAAACATGACCTTGACCCTGAACATTGGGCTTGTCTTCTAGGTATCGGAGGTTGAGAGTCTCCTCAATCTTTTTAGCATTTAAATTATATACCCTATAAGCCTTACTATGTGCTGAATAACCCACAATATACCCCTCATCAGCTTTCTCATCAAACTTTCCCAGTGGATCACTAGTGTTCAAAATGGTCACTTGACATCCAAAAGGTCTAAGGTAATGAATATTAGGAACTTTCCCAGTGAGAAGTTCATATGGTGTCTTGAAATGAGGTCTAGTGATGGATACCCTGTTCAAAACATAACAAGCAGTGCTTACTGCTTCAGTCCAGAACATAGTGGGTAATTTAGAGTCTGCAAGCATGGACCTTGCTGCCTCTATTAAGGTCCTATTCTTTCTTTCAGCAACCCCATTTTGTTGTGGGGTTCTTGGATTGCTATAGTCCCTTTTTATCCCTTTAGAATGACAAAGTTCTATTAAAACAACATTTTTGAACTCTGTCCCATTATCACACTGATCCGTGCTAAATAGATATAAATATTATGCAACGACGGATGCACGTGGATAATTACAAATTACCCCTTTGTGAAAAAGGATACTTGCAAAAACTCACGTTCGTGTGTAGTGTTAAGACAGGTAAGTAATTACCCGAATCGTTTCCCAACGAGGTGCGAATGGGCAACTGTGAAAAGCTAGGATTAGAGTGATTGATGATTTAGATTGCTTTTGATTTTGCTTTTTAACAATTCTAAATAACAAATTAAAACAAATATGCACAAGATAATTAAACGCGAATTAATAAACTGAAAAAACGCCTAACAGAAAAAATCTAAAATGGGACAAAAACTAAAATTTATGAAATTTAAAACCTAAAAATGTAAAATTACTTAAAACTTATTTAAAAACTTAAATTATATTTTTTACACTTTTTATTTAATTATTATTAATTATTTATTATTTAATAACTTATTAAACTATTTAAATTTATATGAAAAATACTAAATGAACAAATAAAATTCTAAAACTTTTTCTAAAAATATTATTAAGTAAATAGAAGCTAAGAAAATTATAAAAATGAAAATTACTTAATTAAAATTTAAAAAGATAAATTCTATTAAATAGAAGCTATCACTATATTTCTATTTTTGGTTTTTCTTAAGGTCTAAAAATGAGATTATATTTTTCCTAGATTAAAAATGACAAAAGAAAATTATGAAAATTGGATTTATATTTTTCTGATTATTTTTCTATTTATTATGATTTAATTACTAATAGAAACTAATAAAAAAGATTAAAAATATTAAATGACTTAGGAAAAATCTGAAAAATTCAGGATAAGTCTAAAATAATATTTAAAAGCTATGAAAAATAAAATCAAAAGTTTAATAAGCCTGGAGAGCTGATTTGGGCAGATAAGCAATAAGCAAATAAGCTAATGAGCACAAAACTCTACCAAAAGCTCAGGAAAGGCTTAATACACTATAAGAAGCACAAAACAACAAGAAAACACAAATAAGCACAAGTAATGATGCTGATAAGAAGATAAGCAGTAGCAAGGTTTCAGCAGAAACCTTGGAAAATTGCCAACTTTCAAGGCAAATTAAGCACTCTAAATAAGCACTGAGATGCAAACTTATGGGGGAAAACTTGAGCTAGTAGTATGAGCTTTCCAGAAAACTAAAAAGCAGACCCTGAGCTTATGTAAATAAGCCACAAAATGGATGAGATCAGCTGCTTCAGCAACTCAGTGTATGCTGAGTTGCTTGTGCAGAGGTGATCAAAAGAGCACAGGCCAAAAGGCTTTCAACCAACCTTTGTGGCTAATCTAATTGGACTCAAATGCACTCAGAAAAGTTAAGAACAAGGCCAGAAAAAGCTTAAAGCTCCTATGGGCTTATTTGAGCTTTTCAAAGTCTGAAAATTGCACAGGGCACTCAAATGAGGATTTTCTATTGAAATGACTTTTTAAATCCTAAAAACAACTTATAATGGCTTATAAAAGCTAGATCAAAGTTGACCTTGATGCAAATCTACAGTACAAGCTAAGTTTGACTTAGTTTGACTGCTAAACCAAACAACCCTTTATGGACTGTCTGGTGTGATTTTTCAAAGGAAATGGATAAATTAACTTATAATTACTGATTATTATTGACTAAATAACTTATACTAACTATAATAAGCAACTAATAAAACAGAATTAAGCACTTTATTAAGCTAAACTATAGTTGACTGTTTTTGACTTTTGTAAGTTTTTTAAGGAAAATGAAGAAACAGGCTATCTAATACTGATTTTACTAATGAAATATGATTGTAAACTATTACTAAGCTAATGATTATAGAAATAAACTAACAATAAGCACTTCTACAGTAAACAATAGAAATTGAGAAAAAGCTTGAAAATTTCTTACAACTGCAAAGGGCTTTTAGAACCAGAACCAAGGATCAAAAACTACTCCTAGCTTGTTGTCAACAAGCTAGAAACCAAAAAACCATCCAGCTTAGCTTCTAAACCCAGAATTGCTTATTTTGACCCATCAGTTGACTTTGGTTGACTTTCTCTTGATTTCTTGAAATAGAACATATAGAACTAAAATAAACTCACCAAAAGCTATATTGAGCTGATATGAGCTTATTTAAACAGATAATAAGCTATTCCAAACAACATTTAAATTAAAACGAATTACAGTAAAGCATAAAATTGTAAGGTGACTGAAATTAAATGCAAGATACAATAAAGTGAGATCAAATTGACTGTAAATTGACTATATTGATGACTGGAAATTAAAATTACAATAAGGAAAGACAAATAAGTAAATGACGATTAATAAAAATTAACTACCCCTGAAAATCCTATTACATTGCTCTATATATACAAAATACAACTGGGAAACCTTTAGCCGACTTCTCTGAGCACATCTGAACCCTTGAATTGCCTCAAATCGATCTCAGCCATTGATTTAGATTTTGGCGCCAAAATTAGAGATAGTGGATTCGAGCAGGTATATAGCATTTAATGCATTTGGAGAGGTGGAGAAGAAGCTTTTAATGCTTTTGGCATTGTTAGGTGAGTGGGATAAGATGGGGGGGGGGGTTTTGCAGCGATACCATGGGTGAGGTTGTTTTGGCGGGTTTGTGAGGTTGAAGACAGTTTGACTGAAGTCAAACTGGTATTTAAATACCAGGGTTGGGTTGGATCGGGTTATGATTGGGCTTGTGGGCTGGGTTTAATTATAAAGGATGGGTTGGGTTTAATAATAAAAGGGGTAGTGGGTTTTATTTTAGTTTAGGTCCGGTTGAATTTGTAGTTAAATCACAAGGACTAATGTTGTAATTTCTGAAAATTAAAGGGCCAACCTGTAAATTCACAATAAATATCACAAGGACCAATTATGCCATATATGATTAGTTCAAAGGTTTATTTTTGATAATTCTCCATTTTTAAAACCTTAAGGACCATTTTTGACATTTTTCAAAGTTGAGGTACTAAATTTGTAATTTTATGAAACTTTGCACCAAAGGACTTATTATGTAATTTTATGATTCTTAAAGGACCTTTGATGACTTTTCCTGTTTTTAGAATAACCAGGGACTAGTTTTGACAACTTTTGAAAGTTGAGGGACTGAAACTGCCAATTATGCAAACTTTGTTCGTTTTTCAATTGTTTTTAAACATTTTGCATCTGAAACATATAAAACACAATTCTGGGATAATTTCAGTATTTTGATGCATTTCTGAGAGTTTTTGGATGTTTTGGCAACTCAGATTAGGTAAAAATGATGAGTATTCACACACTCATCAATCCCCCACACTAAACTATTGCTAGTCCCTAGCAATCTTTTATGAAGTTTTTAATGGATTTTTCTCTTTACCAAAAGCCATTACTTCTGGAGTAGCCAATGTTTTAGTATGTGATACTTTGGTACAATGATAACCAAATGATTTTGAGCAAACCATCAGCTGTCAACGGTTTTGATTTGTCTTTACCAGAAGCCGTTTGCTTCTGGACTAGCCAACTCTTAGATAAATTATCAATATTATCTTTGGTGAGCTGATTACCAATCATGGAATTTCACTGTCTTTACCACAAGCCATAACCTTGCGGGCTAGCCAACTCTTCACTTATGAAGATATGGTGAGTCGAATACCATACAATTTTGGGCAAATTGTAAGCCATAAATGGATTTGATATATCTTTACCAAGAGCCGTTTGCTCTTGGATTAGCCAATCCTTATGTGGGTTAGACATGGCGGACTGATAACCATTTATTGCGTTCTAAGTGAGAAAAAATTTTAAAATTTTGGCTAAAATGGGGGTACTAGATGGTACATTTGATCAAATTCGCTAGAATTCCCCCCCACACTTAGAACTGAATATTGCCCTCAATATTCAAAGAACCGGTTGTGAAACCAACACTTAGAACGTGAAAGGGAAATATTAATAGCCATTATTTTATACACACATTTTTTTTTTCTTTTTTTGAGATCTGTACATATTTACAACATGTGGGGCATCTCCCCCACACTTAGGTGAAACATGGGTGAAAACCCATATTATGCTACTGTTTTTATTAACCGAGTCGCTAGCTTGACTCGACCCCGAATTTATTGGTTCATGGGGAAGTAAGTGGAAGAAACCATCTCCATCGGACTTTCATTTCAAGATGCTTGGTTAACCAATTGAGCATAAGAAAGTTCCACACCGATGAGATAAATCCGGCATTTAAACCAATGTTAGATTGACAATGCCGGGGTCAAAGGTAATATCCTCACTCCCGAATGAGTGAAAGATAGGGGAAATCACCGGGTAGGTGAAGGGAAGAAGAGAGATCTGAATAGCAATTAAGATAAGAACTTCCTCCTCAAGAATTGCATTTTCAAGTGGAGGAGGCAAGTCCTTAATCTTGATCTCCGGAAATTTATGAAGTTCAACGGGAGGGAGAGGAGGGGAATTGTCCTGATTTAACAATTTCTCAAGAAGAAGAATATCTCCCTCCAAATCAATCTCAGCGTTATCAATTCCTTCCAGAAATGAATCACACTTGAGAAAAGCCTCGATCTCTTCCAAATTGGAATCACTTCCCTCAAACGGAGGGAGAGGAGGGGAAGAGTCGGAAATGATAGGTAGAGAAGATGTGGTGGGATTACCACTCACAGAATTATGAAAATAACCAACACTTTGTTGAGAGTACTCCTCTGAAGCAATGTCAATGACATCTATTCGGTTAACCGATGCAGAATTATAATTTGAGGAGTACCTCGAAGTTTGATCATGGTTAAAGGTAACAGCTTCCTTATCCACACGCAATGTGATCTCATGCTTAAATACATCAATAAGAGCATGGCCCGTTTTTAGGAATCCTCTTCCAAGAATGAGAGGAACCTTTTGATCTGCGTCGAATTCAACAACCACAAAGTCAGCTGGAAAATGGAACTTACCTACTTTCACAAACACATCTTCGGCAATGCCGCATGGATGAGATATGGTTCGATCTTCAAGCTCAAGAGTCATGCATGTAGGGGTAAGAGCCGGAAGAGAAAGTTTCTTCCATACTGAATGAGGCATCAGGTTGATGCTTGCACCTAGATCTGCTAAGGCATAGCATTCAACCATTCCCGGAAATACACAAGGTAGTAGAAACTTTCCAGGATCTCCAAGCTTCTCCGGAAGCTTTTTCAAGATAACCGCTGAGCAGTTCTCATTTAATGGAGTTTTAGCCATTTCAATCAGCTTTTCCTTGTTGCTTAATAAGTGTTTGATTGTTGATGCAAATTTGGGCATCAGAATGATAGCATCCGCAAAACTTATGTCAAAATGTAATTCTTTAAAGATTTGAAAGAATTTGTCCATTTGTTGACTAGCCTTCTCACGGAGCTTTTGCTCATTTAAGCGCGATGGGTAAGGAATGTAAGGTTTGGATTTAGGGGCAATGACTTCAGGAGTCTCAACAGATTCAAAGACAACTCCTGGTTTGGATTTCTTTTTAGGGACACCCGGAGGATGGACTTCAGGAATCTTAACAGTATCCTCCGTCTCTTTTTCCATTTCAAACAACGGAGGAGGAATAGGGCCAGCGGGCCCCTCATAAGCAGCACCACTCCGAGTGGTGATAGCTTTGACGAAAGTGGTATCTTCATCATCATCACTGTCATCAAGCACACTGACAGGAACAGCATTGAGCATTTCGGAATAATATCTGGCTGTCCTTTGCTCACTAAGTTTGGTTGACAAACTTTTAACCGTAAATCGTGATAGAGTAGGATCTATTCTTGACGGTTGAGGAGCAATTGTGGGTGTAGATTTTTGGATAACCGAAGGTTGGACGTATTTAGCACTTCCATTGTTAGTGGGAAGTACCGGGTCCTTTATTACCTTGAGTCCATCATGAGCTTTACCACTATGTGTAGTGACAGCTTTGAGTTCACCCCTTGGGTTGACAACAGTGTTACTTGGAAGACCTCCCGAAGTAGAAGGTGGATTAAGATGGTCCATGAGACTGGCAAACATATTTTTAACTTCGCTTTGAGAATGATCGATTTTATTTGAAAGCTCAGTTCCTTGCTTGTGTATTGAGGACTGAAATTCATTCTTCAAATTAGAGATTTGATTTTGCATTGCCTTCATATTGGTCTCATTAACCTTGATGTAGCTATCAAGCTCACTTGAGAGAGGTCTTTGGGAATTAGGAGCTGAATACCCTTGATTACCTCTTTGGGGTGGGTATTGATTGTTCGGGGCATGATATTGATTCTGCGTGTTTTGCCCTCTTTACTGATTAGGATTATTCCTATTTGGATTATTAGGAGAAGGAAAGCCGGGTGGTCCATGCTGATTGCTAGCACGGTAATTAGTTTCCACTTGAGGATGGTATTGACCACCTCCTTGATTGGAAGATCCGGCTAAAGCTTTGACTTAAAATGCATTGCCATCGGTGGCAGTACAATTGTAGTAAGCGTGAGGGCCACCACAAGTAACACAAACTTCTACCTTTTTGATTTCAGCAGTGTGAGAAGTTTGCGGAGCGGACTCTTTCTTTTGTTTGGAGAAAACCAAAGCTTGAATAGCCTTCGTGAGTTCAGCAAGCTGAGTATCAGTACTGGACTGACTCACGGGAGATGAATTGGAAGGACCAGCACCAGCCTGAGAATTATATGGTCTGGCTCGTGCAGTGCGGACCTTTGACTTATTTTCAATGAGAGCAATGGCTTCCTTAGTGGATTTGCTCAGAAAATTACCTCCAGCTGAGGCATTAAGAGAATCTTGGTCAGATGGGTTTAACCCATTGTAGAAAGTGTCCATTTGCATCAAATCGGTAAAACCGTGATGAGGACATTTGCGGAGCAATTCTTTGAAACGATCCCATGCCTCTCCAAATGGTTCATCAAACCGTTGAGAGAATTTCATGATTTCATTTTTCAGATACGTGGTTTTAGAAGGAGGAAAGAATTCATTCACGAATTTCTGAACCAAATCTTCCCATGTTGTTATCAATCGAGGGGGTTGTTTGTCAAGCCAAATTCGGGCTGCCCCTTCGATGGAAAACGGGAAAAGAAGAAGTTTTATTGATTCCTCAGGGACACTTTTGCATTTGATGGTAGATGTGATTTTATTGAACCATCTAATGTGATCTTGAGGATCGTCCCTGTCAAAACCATAGAATTGACGCGATGTTACCAGGTTTATCAACCCAGTCTTTAGCTCAAAATTCTCAGCCACGATGGCTGGAACAACAATGGCATCTCCGTACCCATTGATCGGAGCTTGGAGTAGCTCATTCATAGGACGGTCTTCAGCCATGATGTCAGGGGTTTTAGGATCAGTACGTAACTCGGGTACGACTGACGGAGCAGAACGTCTACGACGTCTTCGAGGTATTTTTCCAAGCTCACGAAAAGGGCTTGATGACCTAGAAGAACGAGTGCGCATGCACTTAGCAAAATTTTTCAATTAAAATCAAGATCGAGAAAAAAACACAAGTAAACTTAAACCAACAATCAACAAGCGTACGGTAGCTCTCTAAAAGATAAACGCACAGAGTGGCGGAGAAGCAAAGGTGGGCAATTAAATGCTCCTTAAAAACCCACTTCTTTCAGTCCGACAATTTAATGTCAGACTATCCTAGAACCTCCGTTATAGTTTGTTTATCAATCAAAGGTGAGCCGATATTCGCAAGTGATACAAAGGCAAGTTTTAATTCTTTGGTTTGGGAACTTATTATGGCCGTACCCCCAGTTAGGTAGTACTCAGTCTTGGTTCTCGATAATTAATTTTTATTGTTTATTATTTATTAAAGAAAACGGAAAATGTTTTTGGGTTTTTAATTTTTATATGATAATAATAATAATAATAATAATAATAATAAATATAGAAAAGAAAAGAAAATATTTTTGTATTTTATATTGTTTTTGGGAAATAGGAACTTCTTGGAAGAAGGATCTCGAATCACTAATCGCTAAAACTTACACAACTGTCGCAGCACACCTCCCCGGCAGCGGCGCCAAAATTAGAGATAGTGGATTCGAGCAGGTATATAGCATTTAATGCATTTGGAGAGGTGGAGAAGAAGCTTTTAATGCTTTTGGCATTGTTAGGTGAGTGGGATAAGATGGGGGGTGGTTTTGCAGAGATACTATGGGTGAGGTTGTTTTGGCGGGTTTGTGAGGTTGAAGACAGTTTGACCGAAGTCAAACTGGTATTTAAATACTAGTGTTGGGTTGGATCGGGTTATGATTGGGCTTGTGGGCTGGGTTTAATTATAAAGGATGGGTTGGGTTTAATAATAAAAGGGGTAGTGGGTTTTATTTTACTTTAGGTCCGGTTGAATTTGTAGTTAAATCACAAGGACTAATTTTGTAATTTCTGAAAATTGAAGGGCCAACCTGTAAATTCACAATAAATATCACAAGGACCAATTATGCCATATATGATTAGTTCAAAGGTTTATTTTTGATAATTCTCCATTTTTAAAACCTTAAGGACCATTTTTGACATTTTTCAAAGTTGAGGTACTAAATTTGTAATTTTATGAAACTTTGCACCAAAGGACTTATTATGTAATTTTATGATTCTTAAAGGACCTTTGATGACTTTTCCTGTTTTTAGAATAACCAGGGATTAGTTTTGACAACTTTTGAAAGTTGAGGGACTGAAACTGCCAATTATGCAAACTTTGTTCGTTTTTCAATTGTTTTTAAACATTTTGCATCTGAAACATATAAAACACAATTCTGGGATAATTTCAGTATTTTGATGCATTTCTGAGAGTTTTTGGATGTTTTGGCAACTCAGATTAGGTAAAAATGATGAGTATTCACACACTCATCACACACGTAATACCTTTAACCTTTTTGTTTAGCTGGTTTTCAACAAGGGTAATGAATTCTTTTAAAATTGGAGATGTTTCATCTTTAGTTTTCAAAAAGAATACCCAACAAAACCTGCTATAGTCATCAGTAATTACCAGACAGAAGTACTTGTGATCAATACTTCTGATTTGAGTTGGACCAAAGAGATCCATATGCAGCAACTGAAGAGGTTCTGAGATAGTTCTCACAGCTGTAATGGCTTTGTATGAGGCTCTGTGTTGCTTTCCTTTGTTGTAGGCAACACAATTGTGCTCATTGGTGAAGACTTTGGAAGGAAGTCCGTGAACTAGACCAAGTTTAGAAAGCTTGTTAATGGTCTTGAAATTCACATGAGCCATCCTTCTATGCCATTTTGTAGACTCATCCAGGGATGCTTTAGCCACCAAACATGTTAGGTCACCTTCAGGTTGAACATCATTCAAATTGAATGTGTACAAATTGTAGTTTCTGGGAACTCTCAGCAGAATGGTTGTATCTTCTGGAAGTTTGAAGTCTTTAGAGAGCACAAGACATTCATCCTCAGAGAAGAATACTTTGTTCTTGGTGTCACAAATTTGTGAGACTGAGAACAAGTTGAAGTGTTGCAGTTCCTTCACGTAGTACACATTTTCAAAGTCCAACTTAGGTGTTCTGATGGTTCCTTTCCCAGTGATTCTACCATCTCCTCCACCAAAAGTCACATTGCCTCCTCCTTCTATGGGTACAAAATCATGCATCATCTCTATGTTTCCTGACATACTCCTGGAACAACCACTATCTACTATGCCTACTTCTTTACTTTTCAGAGGATGATCCTACAACAACAACAAAATTATACAAAGGATTAGTACACTTTGGAGACTCAAGTCATCACTGACTTGAGCCTGCCTTGTGGATCATAAGAGTTAGGCCATGTAGATGTATAAGATCCACCATTGTTCTTGGTCCTTCTTTGAAAATTAGGTCCCTTTTGAGTCCAAGAACAACCTGCTGAGGGCTTCACAGCAGTATCCCAATATCCCCTACCCACATACATTGGGTCAATAAATCCAGGCCAATAACCATTCTGAAAATAAGAACTAGTTGGTCTCACATATGGTCTAGCAGCAGATCTTCTCCAAGCAGATGGAGAAGGTTTATCAGCAGAATTATGTTTGCTGGTTTTATGAGTTGCTTGTGGAACATAAGATGGTATATCATTAACATTTTTCCACATTGGTCTAGATTTGTTTTGACTAGCACATACACCCATTCTTTGCTCATGAAAATTACAATCCTTAATCAAATGAAATTTACTTCCACACACAAAACATTTCTTCTTTTTAGAAGATTTATTCAAATTGAAAGATGTTCCATGACATGCAAAAGTATTCAAACCACAAACATTAACAGAATTGTTTTTGACAGAATTAAAAACATTGTTTTGCAAAGAATTAAAAGACAAGTCTTCAGAGGAAACTGTCTTGGAATGTGATTCCTCAGCAGCAACTCTAACAGGCTTGTAGGGAGTCTTGGTGTAGGCTTGGGTGAGGTCTTGGGAGGGTCTGACTTTTCACTTGAATCACAACTGGTATTGGTAGTAGACCCTTGGTCAGAAGACTTGTCACTATCAGAACAAGAGACAAAGTTCAGTAGAATTACAATCAGGGTCTGGCAAGTACTTGACTTTTTGCCATAAAGATGGTGTGATCCATCAAAGTCTGTGGTGTTGGTAGTGGGCATGTGTTCTCCTCTAATAGGTCCAGGCACAACATGTAATTTTCCTTCTTTAACATAATTTGCTAAGCCTGCTAGTGTAGATTTACCCATATCATTCCTAGCCTCTAAACCAACATATTTTTTAAAACCTAAACCTATCCCAGAGTTTACAGCTTGACTACCATAAAGACAGCTAGCTAAGTTATCACCTGAAATTAACCAATTTTTATGTCTAGCTACTTCTTTATCAAGCTTCTCTTGTAGTTCTTGTTTCTCTAACTCTAGTTTAGCCTTTTCCTTTTCACAACATTTTAATTCATTTGTAGTACATGTTAAATCTCTCTCTAACACCCCTATCTTTTCATCATAAGCAACCTGATTCTTTTGAAACCAAATTTTTTGTCTTTCTAAGGTTTTTAAAGCCTGTTTGTAAGCCTCAACCTCTACATAACATTCATTATATTTAGGTTTCAATTCATCATAAGCCTCCTTAAGTTCATTATATCTTTCACTACAACCAAAAACACAATTATGTACCTGAGAGATGCCCATAAAGGCAACTTGATCATGCTGATCCTCTGTAGTACAGCTTGCCAGCAATCCACTCAGCTCAGAACCAGAAGCTTCATATTATCAGGCTCATCCCTTCCAGTTGACATGGTCATCCAGAGTGACCCAAAGCTTTGGCAGATCCAGCTTCCACTTGATTCTGCTGATAGGTAGAATACCTAACCTCATCACCAGTCTTCTATCCTTGCACTCTCTTGAGAAGTGACCCAGCTGACCACAAGTATAGCACTTGATCTTCCTTCTGTAAAATCTTGCTGGATCTCTTCCCTGGAATCCAAACTTTCTCCCAGCCTTATTCTCAAACCTCTTGATGTTCACTGAGAGCATGGCCACTTGCCACTTCAAGTTCATCTCTTCCAAATCAAGAGGATCCACCTGTTCAAAATCCTCAAAAGCAAGTTGCTGCTGATTTTAATAATCAGCAACAAAAGAGTGAAGTACATCTTCCATTACACCACTAGACTGTGGTTGAGTATTTGATCTGGTGATGGTGTAGGAAGATGATGCTGAGGAGCTTGGGCTTGAAGCTTGATGCATCTTATTGGAGGTGGTGCTAACAAAAGCTGAGTAAGTGGGATGGATGAAACGAATGGGACTTCTGACATCGGGCTCAAGAGATTTAAGCTTGTTGTAGAGATCATCAAAAGAGAGCATATCCAGTCCACCTTTAGCTTTGAGTGCAATGCTCACTTGCAGCCACGATAGAGGTAAAGAGCGCAAGAACTTTGCATTGCAATCCTCATTGTCTGGCCTGGCCTTCAGCTGATTCAATTGACTCAAAATCTTATGGAACCTGTCATACCCCTTGTGGATACCTTCTTCCTCTGAGACTTGGAATTCTTGAAACTGTTGTTTCAGCATTGATTTTCTCATCCTTTTTGACTCATCGTTCCCACCAAACCTTGCCTTAATGGCCATCCAGATGTCCTTTGCATCCTCCATGTAGTGAAAGTCACCCATATGATCATCTGGTATCGCCTAAAGAAGAATAGTTCTAACTTTATTCTCTCTCTGTACAACTAGAACCTCTTCAGCAGTTTTATGACCAAGGATGGTAACCTTGCCATCAGCATCTGTGGTGTGCCTCTTCAAACTATTTCCCTTACGAACAATTTCCCAAAGATTCCAATCAATATTAGTGATCCAATTCTGCATCTTCATAGCCCACAATTCATACTCTTCTTTCTTGAGGTATGGGAACTTTGCATTGCTGTTGGTGAGAGTGAGTTGTTGCAACGATGTGGTGTTTTGGTTGTTGTTAACTTCGGATCCATCGTCTGATCCAGGCATTGTTTTGGTTGTTTGGTTTGAGAGGGTGTAAAAGAGAAGATGTTCTTAGTATCACAGAGACTCTCCCGAGGCTCTGATACCACTTGATGAAACTTAAGACCTAGATAGATCTTAGAGCGCTCGTGGATCGTTAGTTATGTCTATGTAATCACAAACACACTATGTAATACCTGAAATTCAGATAACCTATAAAATGACCAAATTACCCCTAAGCCATAAAACTTAATAAAATCACTAATAACAATTCTGAATTGATTCCAAACTTATGAAAACAACTACATATGAAACGAAATGAATTTCTGGGACAACATTACATTATATTGGATGTCAAAAAAATTACAAGTTCATATATATACATATATATATTCCGAAAACTATTTAATTAAATTAATTAGTTTATAAAACTTATTTAAATAAAGATAACTACAAAATAAATATGGGAATTATAGACCAAATCAAAGTATGATATTGAGCTAACAAATTGGGCCAAAAATCTGGAGTATATCCCCCTCCTAGTCGGTTTCATAAAGCACAAAACATAAACCATTTTATTTTCACAAAACCCTAATTTCCGAAAAACCCTAGATCGACACACATAATTCGACCAAGCCTCCATCCGACCTTTTGGAACTAATCAAGCAATATTATGGAGTCCATTGAGGTGTAAGGAAGCCAAGAAAAATAGGATTCGATTTGTGGAAGCCTTAGTTCGATCGTGGTGTTTTATTTTGTTCGGTTTGCTTTGTTCGATAGGTATAAATTCCCACGCCTAATCCTTATGTTCTATAATTGATCTAGAATTTTTATAATGATCTATATGTTGCATATAACTCAGTAAAAATGTTAAACATGGATCATGCAAGCTAAACAAAGCGTACGAAATTATAAGATTAAAACACACATAATTTCCAAATAATGTCATTCGATTTTTCTGAGGTGTAAATATAATTTTTACATGTCCTATACTGATAATATAAGCCTATAAAAATAACCACATGATTTATAGAGCTCAAAATAATTGATGCGAATTATTGTTTATAATTGGATTATTCGAAAAAATAAAGAAAAATAAGAATAAACCCTAGAATGGATTAGGGTTAGGGTTCATGTGGATAGATCTGATGTAATTAATGTAATTAATGATTGTATAATGATAACATAATGATTGGGTAAAACTAGGGCTTGTTTTGGTACAATAAAAGGCTATACGATGGGTAATTAAAAGTATAAGGGCTTGTTTTGCCAACTTTGAAACTTCTGGGATATTTTTGTAATGTTCATATAAGTCAGTAGGAATGTGAGAAAAATATAACTTGAGGGTCCTAAGTGTAAATGTGCAAGAAAATGAATTAACTATATTTATAAGGGTCGATTTGTAAATAATTAAAGTAGAAGGACTAAAAGTGTAAATTTGGGAAACTTGAAGTTATTCTGAGTAAATAATGTCATTAAGGGTGTAATGGGTAAATTTGAGTATTTATGGGCTTGATATGTAATTATAAATAAATTATGATTTAAATTGTAAGTTTCGTAAAGTTAAGGGACCAATTGTGTAATTATTAAATTCTAGGGTCTAATTCGTACTCCACATAATTCTGAGGTGATGTTCTGTAAAATTGTAAAATAAATTACTTGTTTGGTAAATATAGGTATCATAGGAATTAAATCAGTAACTTAAAGTATTTTCATTTTAAACCTTTGAATCAATGAATTTACAATTAAAACCCTAAACTTTTGTAACTTGATAAAAGGTACCTTAATTCCATAATGATCTTGAAATAAGGACTTAACCTAATCTGGAATATTAACATCTTACTAAATCTGGAAAGTTACAAAATGGAAAAGTAAACTAAAAGTAATAATCTGGGTTTGAATAATTCGTAATTCCGTCTTCTACTTCCTTAGGTGTGAAGAAGGAGAAGCCTTGATTTTTGCTTCGTGTTTGCTTTCTTGTCTTTTGCTTTGCTAATAAGGTACAGATATTCCGTCCTTTCAGTAAGGGCTTTTCAGTTCTTTTTCTTTCAGAATTCATTTCCTTATTAGGATTCCCTATACCACTGCTATGTTCCCTTTTGGTTGTGAACTTTCGATGTGGTCTTTGATTTGAATCTTTTGCCATGTACCCTTAAGATATAACTTTTGATTATTTGATAGTACGCCCGACCTTTGATCTACAGTTTGATATTACGAGCCAATCACTAGGCATGAGGGTTTCATGTCCATGTCATTGACGCACCTTGACATGACTCTAGGGCAGGAGAGTGATGACCTGTTCCGTCCCTTATTTATTATTTGCTATGGCAAATTATAATTATGATTATTGATTTGTATGTGGGGCGTATGGGTGCACTCTAGATTTGACCTGTTATCTGTATATGTTATATGTTATAGTTATTATATCTGGTGACTGATTGTGTGTGCGATACACGTCTTTCACTTTGTCTGAGAGCTGATCACTCTACACAGGTTTGTTTTATTATATTAGTATGCTATGGTATTGTCAGTCATCTGGGCTCGTGATGAATTGCTGTGTTTTGTTTTTCTTAAATCTTATTCACTTTGTTTCTTTTCTTTTATTCATGATCCATATCTCATTCCTTTCATTTTGACTTCGTATCAGTATGATTTTTGTATTCCTGATTTGCTTTTGTACTTGCTACCTGCTATTTGTTTCCGTTATCTATATATCTGTTCACTGAGCTTTTTGAAGCTCAGCCGCATTTCTTTTCCTGCGCAGGTACTTAAGCTAGGAGCTGGGTTTAGCTTTGGGATGAGAGCGATCTATTTCGGAGTTGACATTAGTTGTTTAGCTCTACCATTTGAACTTCTATTTATTTTGATATGCCATTGTTTAGGCATTTGAATATTGGATTTTGTACTTAAGTTATTTTGTCTTGCATTTTGATTTAAGTCATGTTGACTTATTTTGGATTTAATGTTAAGACTTATAATGTTTTATTTATTGAATGTTCTGTGACTTCTGATATGCCACCATTGTTGTGATATCTTTACCCTTGTCGGGTTGGGGTGTTACAATTTATGGTATCAGAGAACAGGCTTTCATGAAACCTTAGAGCTTAGGCTATCGACCTGTGAGGATTTGGGTAGACATTAGGTTTTCCTTTCGCGCACTCTTTTCCTGTCCTGCTCTGCCATGCTTTTCTTTTGCTCTATCATTTCCTGTTTGATCTTTCTAATCGTTTGAAAATCCTGTAGATGGTTGTTACTCGTCGTGGTGACTATTCTGAAGGGGAGGAGGAGATCCCTAATTTGGAGGAGTTGGTGGCTAATGCTATAGCCAATCTATTACCTGGGCTTAATGCTAACGAGGTGATCACTCGGATGATCAATGATTTTCGAAATGGAGCTGGGCCCTCTGGTGGTGCTGGTCCCTCTAGTGGTGCTGGTGGTTCTGGTGGTGGGGGCCGACCCACTACCATTAATGGTTGGCTTGAGAGTTTCAATAAACTCAAACCGTTGTCTTTCAGTACTGCTTCTACTCCTCATGCTGCAGAGGACTGGATAACACACATGGAGAAGCTGTTTGAGGTGCTGGGTTGTGAAGACGGGTTTAAGACTCGTCTGGCTGCGTTTAAGCTTGAGGGAGATGCGCTTAACTGGTGGAAGGCGCACAAGGAAGCTAAGGGAGGTGATGCTTATGTTCTTGGTTGTACGTGGGCGAATTTTCGTACTACGTTCTATAATAGGTACTTCCCTGTGTCCGAGCAACAGAGATTTATTCGGGAATACAACACTATCTCTCAGCTCGAGTCTGAGAATGCAGGGGAATTTCTGGAGCGATTCCAGAGATTGGTTAGCTTTGTGGGTCCGGTTGCTGGGGATGCTGAGCATCAGGCTAAGCATTATAAGTGGGCACTGAAGAGTTGGGTTTTAGATCGTCTTCTTAATCAGGAGTTCGCTGATCCGTCAGCATGTTGCGACGCAGCTCGCAACATCGAGATATTTCATGAGAAGGTGGGTTACAAGCGAAACCGTGATGGCGACAGGATTCAGCCGCAGAGTCAGAATCGGGACAACAAGGGGTTTTCTGGTAAGGGCTTTGAACAGCGGGGTCAGTCAGATCGTGGTCGTGATTATCAGGGTCAGCCCGGTAGGAGCTATGATCAGCGGAGACCAGATTCTAGGGGTCAGGATGCTGGTTCGATTTCTAGGCAGGGTGATAATGGTCAGAAGCAGTGGAAGGATCAGCCTTCTAAGGGTTTTCAGCAGCAGTCTCGTAGTTCTGGATCGAGTTCTCAGAAGGGTTCATCTGGGAACTTACCTCCACCTCCTATCTGTACTACTTGTGGGAAAAGTCATCCAGGAGAGTGTCGTAGAGCATCTGGTGCGTGTTTTCGATGTGGGTCTGCTGAGCATCGGGTAAAGGACTGCCCGAAGCAGAATCCTGCATCTGCCAAGAACTATCTTCTTCCTCCGCCTCCTCCACCTCCGAATACTGGGCGTGTGTTTTCTACTACGCGGGATCAGGCGGCTAAGGCTACAGGTACCATTACCGGCTTTTTGTATATTGGTGATTTTACTGTTTTCGCGTTATTTGACACTGGAGCAACGCATTCTATCATATCTATGAAATTGGCTAAGAAACTGAACATACCTTCAACACCACTAAATAACCCAATTGCTATATCAACCCCCATGAAAAACCACATTCTTATTGACCATGAATATTTGAACTGTCCGTTACGCTTCGATGATCGGATTCGTCCGGCGAATTTACTTCCTCTAGACATGATTGACTTTGATGTCATTCTGGGTATGGATTGGTTGGCTTTCCATCGAGCAACCATTGACTGCCACGCCAGAAATGTGATTTTCGGTGATCTGAATAATCCTGAATTCATTTACCATGAATCTCGCCCTCTTAAAACTGTTAAAATCATTTCCGCCTTGAAAGCTTGAACCTTGATGTCTCATGGTTACCAAGGTTATCTAGCCTCGGTTAAGGATTCGTCGGTTGAGAGTCCGGAATATTTCTAGTGTTCCCATTGTTCGGGATTTTGCTGACGTTTTTCCTGAAGTACTTCCTGGTCTTCCTCCGGCTAGAGAAGTGGAATTTTCTATTGATCTAATTCCCGGTGCCGAACCTATCTCTAAGGCTCCGTACCGGATGGCACCTGTTGAACTGAAAGAGTTGAAGGAGCAACTGGAAGAGTTACTGGACTGTGGATTCATTCGACCTAGTGTTTCGCCATGGGGTGCTCCTGTACTTTTCGTGAAGAAGAAGGATGGGTCTATGCGTCTGTGTATTGATTATCAGTGAGCTTAATCGCATTACCATTTGAAACCGTTATCCGCTCCCTCGCATTGATGACTTGTTTGATCAATTGCAAGGAGCTAAAGTTTTCTCCAAAATTGACTTGCGATCTGGTTATCACCAATTGCGAGTTAAAGAGCAGGATGTATCTAAGACTGCTTTCCGCACCCGTTATGGACACTATGAGTTTCTGGTTATGCCTTTTGGCTTAACAAATGCTCCTGCTGTGTTTATGGATTTAATGAATCGGGTTTTCCATGAATTTCTTGATAAATTCGTCATTGTTTTCATCGATGATATCCTGGTATATTCTAAATCGTCCGAGGAGCACGAGCAACATTTGCGTATTGTGCTGGGTATCCTGAGGCAGCAGAAGTTATTCGCGAAATTTTCTAAATGTGAGTTCTGGCTGAACCAAGTAGCTTTCCTAGGTCACATTGTGTCTGCAGATGGTATCACCATGGATCCATCTAAAGTTGAGGCTATCACCAAGTGGCCAAGACCTACCACTGTGACTGAAGTCAGGAGTTTTCTAGGATTAGCTGGCTACTACCGGCGTTTTGTGGAAGGATTTTCTAAGTTGGCTTTGCCATTGACTCAATTGATGCGGAAGGGTGAAAAGTTCGTATGGACTGATGAGCGTGAGCAGAGTTTTGAAGAGTTGAAACGGCGTTTGGTGTCTGCACCTATTCTAACTTTACCATCGGGTTCTGGAGGTTTCCAAATCTATAGTGATGCTTCTAAGAAGGGTTTGGGCTGTGTGCTTATGCAAAACGGCAAGGTGATTGCCTATGCTTCGAGGCAACTAAAACCCTATGAGGAAAATTATCCAACTCATGATTTGGAGTTAGCAGCTGTTGTTTTTGCATTGAAGATCTGGAGACATTATTTGTATGGTGAATCATGTGATATCTTCACTGATCACAAGAGCCTCAAGTACATCTTTACTCAGAAGGAGCTTAATATGAGGCAGAGGCGATGGCTGGAACTTCTGAAAGATTATGACACGAACATCCAGTATCATCCAGGTAAGGCTAATGTGGTTGCAGATGCACTTAGTCGGAAATCTGGAGTGATTGCTAGTTTGGAGATTGATCCGCATGTCCTCAAGGATTTGGAGCGTTTGGATGTTGAGTTGTGTGTGCGGCGTGATGTTGGTTACTGGGCTAGTTTAAAGATTGAGTCAAATCTGATGTTGCGTATTAAAGATGCTCAGAAAGATGATGGTGAACTCTGGGCTATTGTTCAGAATATTGAAGAGGGTAAGCAAACTGAGTTTAGAGTTGATGACGATGGAGTTGTCTGGTATGAGGATCGTTTATGCGTGCCTAATGATTCCGACTTGCGTGAGGCTGTGTTGACTGAGGCTCACAGTTCTCCTTTCGCTATCCATCCTGGTTCTACCAAGATGTATCGGGATCTTAAGCAGCATTTATGGTGGAATGGCATGAAGCAAGATGTGGCGTTATTTGTCGCTAGATGCATGACCTGTCAGCAAGTTAAGAATGGCATCAGCGAGCTAGTGGACTGTTACAACCTTTGGAAATTCCTACATGGAAATGGGATGAGATTTCCATGGACTTCGTTTGTGGTCTGCCTGTTACTCGTAAAAGACATGATGCGATTTGGGTGGTCGTTGATCGGCTAACTAAATCTGCTCATTTCTTACCTATCCGTATGACCTATAGTGTCAGTAAGTTGGCGGAAGTTTTTTCAGCAAGAGATTGTTCGATTGCATGGTATGCCTTCATCTATTGTTTCAGATCGTGATCCTCGTTTCACTTCGCGCTTTTGGAAGGGACTTCATAAAGCTTGGGGCGCTCGCCTTAAGTTTAGTACTGCATTTCATCCCCAAACTGATAGTCAGTCTGAGAGAACCATTCAGACTTTGGAAGACATGTTAAGAGCTTGTGCGTTGGAATGGACAGGTAGTTGGGATGAGTACTTGTGTTTGGTAGAGTTTGCGTATAATAACAGTTGGCATGCGAGTATTCGAATGGCTCCCTTCGAGATGTTGTATGGTAGGAAATGTAGGGCTCCTGTTTGTTGGAATGAAGTAGGTGAACGTCTGATTGAAGGACCTGAGATGATTGAGATCACAAATGAAAAGGTAGCTATTGCTAGAGAGAAACTGAAAGAGTCGCGTGCTCGCCAAAAAAGTTATGCTGATAAGCACCGTCGGGATCTAGAATTTAATGTAGGTGATCGGGTATTCCTGAAAGTATCTCCTTTCCGTGGTGTCAGGCATTTTGGAATCAAGGGCAAGTTGAGTCCTCGATTTATTGGACCGTTCGAAATCCTGGAGCGTATTGGGGAGGTCTCTTATCGTTTGGCCTTACCTCCTCAGCTATCTCATGTGCATAATGTTTTCCATGTATCTCTGCTGAGAGGATACAATTATCATCCACTGCATGTGGTGTCTTATCCACTTGATCAGATCCGGCCTGATATGTCTTTGTCGGAAGAACCGGAAGCGGTTCTGGACCGTCAGGAATGAGTCATGAGAAGTAAAGTTATTCCATTCGTAAAGATTCTTTGGAGGAATCACCCAGAGCGTGAGGCTACCTGGGAAACGAGGAATCGATACGAGCTAGTTATCCGCAATTCTCGTTCTAGTCTGGTATGTCCTTGTTTTGTTTTCGGCTCTCTTTTCTTTCTACTTCCTGCAAATTTCGAGGACGAAATTTTTTTGTTAGTGGGGAAGAAGTTGTAATACCTGAAATTCAGATAACCTATAAAATGACCAAATTACCCCTGAAGCCATAAAACTTAATAAAATCACTAATAACAATTCTGAATTGATTCCAAACTTATGAAAACAACTACATATGAAACGAAATGAATTTCTGGGACAACATTACATTATATTGGATGTCAAGAAAATTACAAGTTCATATATATACATATATATATTCCGAAAACTATTTAATTAAATTAATTAGTTTATAAAACTTATTTAAATAAAGATAACTACAAAATAAATATGGGAATTATAGACCAAATCAAAGTATGATCTTGAGCTAACAAATTGGGCCGAAAATCTGGAGTATATCCCCCTCCTAGTCGGTTTCATAAAGCACAAAACACAAACCATTTTATTTTCACAAAACCCTAATTTCTGAAAAACCCTAGTATCGACACACATAATTCGACCAAGCCTCCATCCGACCTTTTGAAACTAAGCAAGCAATATTCTGGAGTCCATTGAGGTGTAAGGAAGCCAAGAAAAATAGGATCGAGTTGTGGAAGCCTTAGTTCGATCGTGGTGTTTTATTTTGTTCGGTTTGCTTTGTTCGATAGGTATAAATTCCCACGCCTAATCCTTATGTTCTATAATTGATCTAGCATTTTTATAATGATCTATATGTTGTATATAACTCAGTAAAAATGTTAAACATGGATCATGCAAGCTAAACAAAGCGTACGAAATTATAAGATTAAAACACACATAATTTCCAAATAATGTCATTCGATTTTTCTGAGGTGTAACTATAATTTTTACATGTCCTATACTGATAATATAAGCCTAGAAAAATAACCACATGATTTATAGAAGCTCAAAATAATTGATGCGAATTATTGTTTATAATCGGATTATTCGAAAAAATAAAGAAAAATAAGAATAAACCCTAGAATGGATTAGGGTTAGGGTTCATGTGGATAGATCTGATGTAATTAATGTAATTAATGATTGTATAATGATAACATAATGATTGGGTAAAACTAGGGCTTGTTTTGGTACAATAAAAGGCTATACGATGGGTAATTAAAAGTATAAGGGCTTGTTTTGCCAACTTTGAAACTTCTGGGATATTTTTGTAATGTCATATAAGTCATTAGGAATGTGAGAAAAATATAACTTGAGGGTCCTAAGTGTAAATGTGCAAGAAAATGAATTAACTATATTTATAAGGGTCGATTTGTAAATAATTAAAGTAGAAGGACTAAAAGTGTAAATTTGGGAAACTTGAAGTTATTCTGAGTAAATAATGTCATTAAGGGTGTAATGGGTAAATTTGAGTATTTATGGGCTTGATATGTAATTATAAATAAATTATGATTTAAATTGTAAGTTTCGTAAAGTTAAGGGACCAATTGTGTAATTCTTAAATTCAAAGGGTCTAATTCGTACTCCACATAATTCTGAGGTGATGTTCTGTAAAATTGTAAAATAAAGTACTTGTTTGGTAAATATAGGTATCATAGGAATTAAATCAGTAACTTAAAGTATTTTCATTTTAAACCTTTGAATCTAATGAATTTACAATTAAAACCCTAAACTTTTGTAACTTGATAAAAGGTACCTTAATTCCATAATGATCTTGAAATAAGGACTTAACCTAATCTGGAATATTAACATCTTACTAAATCTGGAAAGTTACAAAATGGAAAAGTAAACTAAAAGTAATAATCTGAGTTTGAATAATTCGTAATTCCGTCTTCTACTTCTTTAGGTGTGAAGAAGGAGAAGCCTTGATTTCTGCTTCGTGTTTGCTTTCTTGTCTTTTGCTTTGCTAATAAGGTACAGATATTCCGTCCTTTCAGTAAGGGCTTTTCAGTTCTTTTTCTTTCAGAATTCATTTCCTTATTAGGATTCCCTATACCACTGCTATGTTCCCTTTTGGTTGTGAACTTTCGATGTGGTCTTTGATTTGAATCTTTTGCCATGTACCCTTAAGATATAACTTTTGATTATTTGATAGTACGCCCGACCTTTGATCTACAGTTTGATATTACGAGCCAATCACTAGGCATGAGGGTTTCATGTCCATGTCATTGACGACACCTCTGACATGACTCTAGGGCAGGAGAGTGATGACCTGTTCCTCCTTATTTATTATTTGCTATGGCAATTATAATTATGATTATTGATTTATCTGTGGGGCGTATGGGTGCACTCTAGATTTGACCTGTTATCTGTATATGTTATATGTTATAGTTATTATATCTGGTGACTGATTGTGTGTGCGATACACGTCTTTCACTTTGTCTGAGAGCTGATCACTCTACACAGGTTTGTTTTATTATATTAGTATGCTATGGTATTGTCAGTCATCTGGGCTCGTGATGAATTGCTGTGTTTTGTTTTTCTTAAATCTTATTCACTTTGTTTCTTTTCTTTTATTCATGATCCATATCTCATTCCTTTCATTTTGACTTCGTATCGGTATGATTTTTGTATTCCTGATTTGCTTTTGTACTTGCTACCTGCTATTTGTTTCCGTTATCTATATATCTGTTCACTGAGCTTTTGAAGCTCAGCCGCATTTCTTTTCCTGCGGCAGGTACTTAAGCTAGGAGCTGGGTTTAGCTTTGGGATGAGAGCGATCTATTTCGGAGTTGACATTAGTTGTTTAGCTCTACCATTTGAACTTCTATTTATTTTGATATGCCATTGTTTAGGCATTTGAATATTGGATTTTGTACTTAAGTTATTTTGTCTTGCATTTTGATTTAAGTCATGTTGACTTATTTTGGATTTAATGTTAAGACTTATAATGTTTTATTTATTGAATGTTCTGTGACTTCTGATATGCCACCATTGTTGTGATATCTTTACCCTTGTCGGGTTGGGGTGTTACACACTAATAGAAAGTCTCTATTACTTGTATTCTATAGCGGAAATCAAACACAAGTATAAACACAAATAACTAAGAACTCTTTGATCCTCTATGGATCTTTGATTAATACTAAAACTTGTTTTTCAACTCGTACCTCATACATAATAATGTGTTCCTTTTATAGATAAGGAACCCTAAACCGTTTCACAAGAAACGTATATTCTAAAAACTATAAGAAGATATGCATTATCACTTCCTAAATAAACTCGTGCATATCCTAACTAATAACAAAATACGCGGTTTTACTATATCTGCAGAAACAAACTACGCGGAATATCTATATCAGCAGAAACACTTCATCAGCAGAAACTATCACTTCAGCAGATTCCATCAGCAGAATCCAGCTCTTCAGCAGAATCCATCAGCAGTATATTTCAGCATAATTCTTACTTAACAGAATTCCCAACAAACACGAATCAAGAGTTACGGCGTAACACTCTCCTAGTTTACGCCGTAACCACCTCAAGTCTTGAAGAATCCTCAGTTATGAAGACTACGCCGTAACTACCATTCTAGAATACGGCGTAGCAATGTGTACGAGAGTAGTCCAAATCTTTGAATTAACATACGGCGTAACCACCTTTGGGAATACGGCGTAACCATGACTACGAGAAGTTAGCTCAGATCCGATAAAGTCTCTACGGCGTAACCATTTGAAGAATACGACGGAGCTTAGCCCTAAACTGCCATTACGGCGTAACAAATCATCAGTTACGCCGTAAACTATGGATCTGGATAAGAATTCACCACTTACGGCGTAACACATCTTGTGATTACGCCGTAACTAATGTCGGGCCTATAAATACAGCCCTAATTTCTGCATTTCATCATCAACTTTCTCACACACAAAGTCAGAGATCGTTTGAAGAAGTTATGAGGCCCTTCTATAGCAGCATACGGAGGCTTTCCAAGGGAGAAATCACACTTCAATCATCATAAGTTTTAGCATTTCATTATTTGATTCTCATTTCGATTCCATGATTTGTATAAACATTGTTTCGAGTGTTACTATCAATATGATTGGCTAAGCACCTCTGGTGCTAGCCTAGTTATGATGCCTTTATCATTTTAATCTTGTTTCCACACTTTTCTTATATGCTTTTACGTGTGTGCATGCATTGTATATCTCGTGAACCTTTAGTTTTCGGTAGTTTTGATTTACGGTTGTATCTGTTGCGCTAGCTCGAACTGAATTAAGACCCCAGTTTAGTTAGTAGGCTAGAAGAATTTACAATAGGACTCTAGCCCAATGGATTGCGAGGAAATGGGAGGGATGACAACTGACCATATTGCCTCATGTGCGAATTGACCATAGGATCACCTTCCGTATTTGATGAACTTAAGAAGCTAGAGACATGGTCTATGATCGTGACAACGGACCATTAGAGATTAGTCTTGCGTGTTAGAGGCACTTAATGACTTAAACCCGTATACTTGTCGCCGGCTTACTACATGGAGATCCCATGGTTCCTGGCATGATTCGGGGGAAGTAGGCTAGGGAATTTGACCATATGCACCTAGTGATATATGTCCACCCCACCTAAAGCATAAGAAGAGTTTAATAGGAAACTTGACTAGAACGGTATAGGAGTAGTAACTAGGCTAGTACACTTTTCTCCCACTGCTCACAACTTCACTTTATTTCGCTATTTGTTTTCATCTCATTTCATTCATTCAACTATTCAATCATTTCTCTTTATTTTAGTGACATTAGACTTAGACTTAGTCCGCACCACATAGCTCGTGGGACGACCTCGGAGTTACCATTACTATTCTATACATGACCGGATTCTCTGTCCGTTAGTGCAAATAGGTAGACCTTAGGTAATACGAGTTAATATAAATATTAAAACCTGGTCGGTAAAACCTGCATCAAGTTTTTGGCGCCGTTGCCGGGGAGCTATAACAGGATTTTTGTTTAAGTTTTTCAGTTTTACTTTTTGTTTTTCTCATATTTTTGTTTTTAGTTTCAGGTACCATGGAAGTGATTGATATCGATACTCTCACTTTGGAGGAGTACCTTGCTATGACTAGGGATGAGCAAGGACCAGGGCTAGTTAGGCCAATGATTGGAGCGGATGTTCAATTCGAAATCAAGCCGCAATTTATGAGAGAGTTAAGAGAGAAGCCATTTGCTGGACTGAAGACGGAAGATGCCTACGAGCACGTGGAAAACGTGCTATACATTACTAGTCTCTTCAACATACCAGGGGTTTCTCATGACGCAGTTATGCTCCGAGTGTTCCCTATGACACTTTCCGGAGTCGCTAAAAGATGGGTTGATAGGTTGCCTGCTGGAACCGTCAACACTTGGAATCTCCTCAAGAAGAACTTTATCCAACGTTTTTGCCCTCCTTCCCGAACAGCAAAACAGTTGGAGGAAATTCATAATTTCAGACAAGAGGAAGACGAAACCTTATACCAGGCATGGGACAGGATTTAGTGATCTCTTATACAGGTGCCCTACTCATGATGTGAATAATCAACAAAAGGTCCAACTGTTCTATAAGGGCATCAATCTTGCAACTAGACGATTGGTAGATTCACATGGACCTATTCCCGCATGACACCTTCACGTGCATTGGAAGTAATTCAAGAAATGGCCGACCATTCACAAAGTGGCACGATGGAGGTAGTACGCGAAGTACCGGAGGAAGTATTGAAGGTATGAACGCCCTTACTAGCCAACTCAAAAATTAGGAAGGGAAGTTAAGAAGATCAAAGAAAGTGTTCATGCCATTCAAGTCGGCTGCGAAATTTGCGAAGGAACTCACCTAGCAAAAGATTTTCCATTGAAGGAAAGTGACGAGAAACAGGTCGAAGAAGTAAAATATGGTGATGGAAGACCGTTCCAGGGTAATAGTAACGGATACCGGATGGGTGGACAGGGATTTAACTCCCGTTTCAACAACCGAGTGACATATGGGGAGAGGAGGCCATCTCTCGAAGAGACCATCAGCAAATTTCTCAAAGAATCTGCTAAGAGGGAAACCGATAGAGGACTTTGGCTGAAAAGTTTTCAAGAAGGAACTAAGCTAATTTAAAATCGCACGACGAAACCCTAAAAAAACCTTGAAGCTAAGATCGAGTTGCTAACTAAAGATTTGCATGAACAAATGGTGGTCGAGAAGGCGAAGGCTTGTGCAGCTATACCCACGAGCATAAATCATGACGAACCAATGCAATTACGGCATAACGAATAATCAGACAGCAAATCAATTGGCAAATCCCAGGAAAAAACTAAGGTGGATAGAGAAGAGCTGAAGGGTGCCGCTTGCAAGAACCACAATGACACCATTCAACCAAAGAACGTAACTAGAGCTCCATACATTATTGTAAAATAGGTACCATTGGTGCATACCGATTCCGGTCGAGGACCATTGGTCGTACGACCTATGGCCTTCATGTGATCCGAAGAATGAACTTTGTGATGGTGGAGGAGACATAGAAAGGATGAGAGGAAACAAACATTTGTGGACATCTCCTCTCGATCAATTTCGTAAGAATGTTAAATGGAAAGGAACGATATCTTTCGACGAATGGGTGCTGATTGTTTATGGAAATATTGATAGACATCGGAAGTTTGAGATATGGGAAGAAGTGAACCGCATCAACAATGACGACTCACCATTGGATAGTGATAAAAACAGAAGCGAAATGCCACACTATTGGTATTCTAATCAGCAAGGAAACCAAAGGGCATGAAAATATAGGAGTCAGGGAACATTGGTGCGAAAGAGTCAGAATCTTGAATAGCGACGGGGAGTCTTTTTGGGCAACATGTGACCCCCATAATGATAAGTGTAATGGAGGAAGCAGCGATGTGCGAGTTGGAAATGCTTCCCACTATTGGAGGTCAACTAATGATGACCTTCGAAGTGAATTGCCATGGCTTGACAAACTAAGTTTTACTGATTGGGTGAAAATCAAGTATGGTGAGGTTGACTACTTGACTAAGGAAAAGATATGGCAAGAACACATGAATAGCGTGGACAAGAAAGAGCAAGAGCAACCGATTGAAGATCTTAATGAAATTTTAGAGGAAAGCTCTAGTGAAGATAAAGACCAGCAAATTCTAAACTTAATTGAAGATAAGCTGGACGACTGTTGGTATAAAGGATCGGAATCCGACGACGATGACCTTATGGGAATTACTGAGTACCTTGATCCTCAAGGATATGATGAATTCACTAACCTGGACGACGAAGCGTACGAGCAACGCCGGTGTAAGTTGCTCGGGATTCCATACAAGAAACCGCCACCTATTCATGCTGAAACTTTTGAAGTTACTAGATATTCAATCGGGCCAGATGAAATGTTCACCAAAATTGTTAGTCAAGAAAAGAAGGAGTTCTCACGAACACCCGGTAATGTGGCATGGATCCGCCAGAACTTAATGAAGGAAATGGACGAGCTTGGGCAAGTCCGTCGACCACCTACGTGATCAACCATGGGAATGAGTCTAACTTAAAGACTCGATAATAAACAAAAGTGCTCTTACGGGAGACAACCCGTATTATCCTTTTCCTTTATTTTTGTTGGTTTGTATGTTTGTTTTACATTCTTACAGGAATTGGAGCATGGAGATACTAGAGAATTCGTTTACTGCAGAAAATGATGCTCTCGGATCAGCAGTTACGGCGTAACCCAGTCTTACGACTACGCCGTAACTTCCTTACCGTAGCTGATCTCTCCAGGTTTTCTCTTATTACGGCGTAACTCATTTTCTTGGTTATGCCGTAACACCTTTCTGAGGTGTTTCCTTTAAAAAGTTTTCAAACATACCAAACTTGTATTAGTATTTTAAATGAACTTTGTGGGTATGTTCCCTGTAAGCCCTCACGAGACTTCACTCGTCCACTTGGGACACCAAGTGGTTTAAAAGGCTTGTTGCATACGCTAAATGCAACCGTGATTCCTACGAAAGTGAGTTAGGATTTTCTTTGTTTTTGTTTTAGTTTTTATAGATTTATGCTTGTGGGAGTGATGTGATTTCAGGGAAATGGAGTTTGCTCATGGAGGCAAGTTGAAGGCACGATGATTTTTCGTGATCCTTCTTTCATTTTTGGAGCAAATTTCAGGGAAGTTCTCGCTCTAATTCTACCTTCTCTTCACATTTTCTTAAATTTTAGTACAAAAGGGACTTTGTACATTTCAAGTGGGGGGATGGGAGTAGAATTATCTTGAACTTTATTTGCCCTCATTTTTCTAGTTTATTTTGAAAAATTGTGCCATTTTTTAAATTTTGACATGTTTTTCATAACCTAACTAGAATAGACCTTAGCCGAGCGCATTTAACCCTTGAATTAATATGGTGAGGATTTAGCCTATTCAGTTTCACCCTGTTTACCCAAATCCACCCAAATATTGAGTGTGCCGGTAGTTTTGTAAACTTTAGAACTTGGCTTTTACATCATTTCAAACCCATAGACGAGTAATGTGCTAGACACGTTTGGAAGGGACAATTTTAGAAGGCAACGTTTTAGGATTATCACCCAAATAGCCTTATATGTGTGTGTTTATCGATTAGTCACCTCGACTTCTCGACCCCCGTGTAAACCCTTTTGTTGCACTCATCTTTAGTGCAAGATACCCCTAGTACACCTTTTTGAGCCATTCCTTTCGTTTCTTACCTAAATAATTATTGTTTCGATACACCATTACACCTTAGCCTACCGTGTAGTCTAGTCTATGATTGGGAAGTTGTTGTTTGCCCTAGTTCGAGGTCTAAGTGGATGAATTCGGGAATCACGCCTACAAAGACATATCATTGAAGATCATTTGAAGACCCCCCAAATTCTCATGTATTGTTCATCTCAAGTGGGGGGATGTATTTTTTTCTAGTGATGCCAAAAAAAAAATGAAATTATGTATGTGGATAATTTGAATAAACAAGTGCACCAATGTATAGCACTTTTATTGAAGAGCTTTTAAAGATTTAGCATCGAAGAGGCCACTTCGGTCACATTTGAAAGAAACGAGTTGGTGATTATCTCTACACCAACATGAAGATCAAGTTTTGTGCCCATAATGACGTCCTCTAATGGCACATTTACTTGCTATGATCCAATTTTTGCGTTTTGAAGCTTAGACCTTGGGCGAACGGTTAATGATGATGACTTAGTTGTAGGTTTAGACTATTTGCTTGTTATTTTTCCTTTTACACCAATCATGTGATATCCCGTGTTTATTCCTAACCTTAGTCGTAAATCATGCTTAGGTGAAGGGTCCGAGCAGGTCTTGGTGTCTTGCCCGGCGTTCCGGTCATGTATCATTTCCTTTGTCGCTTTTGCCGTAGCATGTTAGTAACGACACTGATGAGTGTCTAAATACTCATCATTTTTACCTAATCTGAGCTGCCAAAACTCCCAAAAACACTCAGAAATGCATCATAATACTGAAATTATCACAAAATTGTGTTTTATATGTTTCAGATGCAAAATGTTTAAAAACTGATGAAAAACGAACAAAGTTTGCATAATTGGCAGTTTCAGTCCCTCAACTTTCAAAAGTTGTCAAAACTAGTCCCTGAATGTTTAAAATGAGCAAAAAATCAACTTAAGTCCTTGGGAAACCAAAAATGTTCACAAATAGTCCCTGGATGAAAGTTTTCTACACTTGGCAACTTTTACCCCTCAAGTATCAAAATTTGCAAAAATGGTCCCTGGGTATTATAAAACTTGAAATTTCACAAAATACCCTTGTACTATGCATGAACTTACAATTTGGAACTTTATTGATAGCTTTTGGGAATTTACAAAACAAGTCCCTCTAAAATCCAAATTTACATATTAGGTCCCTAAAGTTTATAAAATGCTAAAAAATACAACTTTGGTCCTTGTGTAATTGTTTTATGGCAGGTTTAGTCCCTTGAAGAAGTTTGGGAAGTTGGCAAATTTAGCCCCTCAACAATTCAGAAATTACAAGTTTGGTCCCTATGATTATATAAACCAAAATCCGGATCCAACACTAAAATAAAACCACTACCCAACCCATTTTATCAACCCAACCAATAAACCCAACCCTTATCCCATTTACCCAGCCCAAGCCCAACATAAAAACTAAACCCGACCCAACTTTTATTTAAATAAAAAGTTTGACCTTCAGTCAAACTTATCCCCTACCTTCGAACCGCCAAACAAACCAGTCACCATACCACCTCACACCCCAGCTGGCTTCACCACATCATTCCCCCTCCAAACACACTACCTAACATTGCCAAAAGCATTAAATGCTTCTCTCCCACTCCCACTAGCAAAATCAGATAAAAATCCCACTTTCCTGATTTCCCGCCAAAAATACAAGTGGTCGATTGAGATGAAATTGGAGCAATTCAAGGGTGGGGATGTGTTCAGAGATGTCGACTTAGGGTTTCCCATTTCATATTAGTATAAATAGAATAGCTTGTAAGCCAATTTTGGCAAGTAGGAAAAATAGCATAATTCGTATTTTTAATTTCCAGTAGTGTAAATTGTAATTTCAAGTTCAATCAATCAATATAAAGTTAAATTAATGTATTTGTTGTTGTTCTTTGATCACTTCTCAGTAGTTAATGATAATTGCAATTTCCATGATGTACTGATAATTCAAAATATAAATAAGTAGTATTGAAATAGCTTCTCAGCTATTTCTATAAACTTATATAAGCTTTACATAGCTTGTTATAAGTTTACTTTAGATTAATCTAGTTCTGAATTCAAGAAATCATGAAAGTCAACAAAAGTCAACTTGGAGGCCAATAAGCTATTTCTGGGTGGACAAGCTAATTCAGGAAGCTTTTTGTGGTTTTCTAGCTTGTTTCTAACAAGCTAGTTTGGTTCTGTTCTAGTTTTCTCAGTTCCATAGCAAAAGCAGTTGTAAGCTCAATTCTCAAAATTTTGCATTATCTTCTTGTTTACTGTAGAAGTGCTTGTTGTTAGCTTATTCCTGAAATTTCTTACTTATTAGTAGTTTCTAAGTTCATATCTTCAATTGTATCAGTAGTTTAATAGTTTCTTTTTATTTTTCTTTAAATCACTTAATTAGCCATAATTAAGCCTTTTATAGCAATAGCTTAATAATAAGCTCAGTCCATTTGATAAATACTTTTTAATACTTCAATAAGTTAATTAGAGTTAGTTTATTAGATATCTTAGCTTAAAAACCCATTTTCAGTTGAAAATTACCAAAACAGTCCCTAGAAGGGGTGTTTGGATTTAACTCAGTCAAAGGGTCAATTCCCTTGTTACTGTAGATTGGCCATTTGGTCAACTTTGCACTAGCTTATCTCAGTCCTATTAAGCTCTTTTCAAAGTCTCATAAGCCCTATAGCTAAGATATATCAGTTTACATGGTCCTTGTTATTTTCAGTCAAAATAGAAGCTCAAACAAGCCATATAAAGCCACAGGCTTATTCAGCCTTTAACTTTGGCATTTTTGAGCTCAATTCAGTCCACTTAGTGATATCCTAAAAGACTAGAACCTCTGTGCATTTGTGCATAAGTCTGCACACAAAACACCCAAGCAGACTTAAGAATTGGTTTTTTGTGATTTTTGCAGCCCTTGTGGAATTTTTAACTCACTCTTCATAAGCTCTCACAAGCTAGTTTTCTGGACTAGTAAACTTCCCCAGCTTGTGTACATCTAGAATTTTTTGCAAGATTTTTAGAAACCATTTAAGGCACTAAATTAAGCCTGCAAAACAGACCATTTTGCCCTGTGCAGGCCTGCACAACACAGCAGACTCATGGTTTCTTGGTGCTGATCTTGCACCAAATTGGACCTCAATTAGCTTGTTTATGATAGGGCTTTTATGTTTTTTAGATAGCCCATAGTATAAGCTAAGTTTTGCCCCTATAATATTGCATTTCAATAGCTTATTTCACTGCTTAAATTGCTCTGCAAAATTGCCATATTTCTGAGTTTCTTTTGAAAACTTTGCAACTGCTTATGTGTCCATTTGGCTTATTTTGTGGATTTGTTGTTTGAAATAAGTTGTTTTAAGCTCTTATAAGTTTGTTTAATCTGTTCTGAGCATTTGGTTAAGTTTTGTGCTTTTTAGCTTATTTTTGGCTTAATTGCCAACTGCTTATTAGCCCAAAAGTGCTTATCAGGCTTATTAAACTTCAACTTTTATTTTTCTTATCTTTCTAATATTATTTTAGATTTATCTGTAATTTTTCATAATTTTCCTAAGTCTTTTGATATTTTTAATCATTTTAATTAGTTTCTAATAGTAATTAAATCATAATAAATAAAATAATAATCAGAAAAATATAATTCCAATTTTCATAATTTTCTTTTGTCATTTTTAATCTAGGAAAAATATAAAAATATTTTTAGACCTTAAGAAAATCAAAAATAGAAATATAGTGATAGCTTCTATTTAATAGAATTTATCTTTTTAAATTTTAATTAAGTAATTTTCATTTTTATAAATTTTCTTAGCTTTTTCTCATCTTATAATATTTTTAGAAAAAGTTTTAGAATTTTCTTTGTTCATTTAGTATTTTTTATAAATTTAAATAGTTTAATTTGTAATTAAATAATAAATAATTAGTAATAATTAAATAAAAAGTGTAAAAAATATAATTTAAGTTTTTAAATAAGTTTTCAGTCATTTTACATTTTTAAAGTTTTAAATTTCATAAATTTTATAAATTTCAGTTTTTGTCCCATTTTTAGCTTTCTCGTTACGCGTTTCAGTTTCATTTTATTCGCGTTTAATATTATTGTGCATATCTGTTTTTAAGTTGTTATTTAGAATTGTTAAATAAAGCAAAATCCAAAAATATCTGAATCATCAATCACTGTAATCCTAGCTTTTCACAGTTGCCCATTCATATCTCGTTGGGAAACGATTCGGGTAATCACTTACCTGTCTTAACACTATACACGAGCGTGAGTTTTTGCAAGTATCCTTTTTCACAAAGGGGTGATTTGTAACTGTTCACGAGCATCCGTCGTTGCATAATATTTATATCTATTTAGCACGGATCAAAATTTCGACACCGCTGCCGGGGAGATACCCTTAACCATAAATGTGTTCACCCAATGTTGCCTTCGAGAGTTGTTCCAACCTTAGCTCTAGTGGGGGAGTTTTGTGTAACTGCCAAGCCTATGATAGAATACATACTATGACTGAGCAATGAGTGATCACTAGAATATAGAGAGAGTGAGTGTTTGTTCCCTTTTTGTGAGGTGTTCGGCTTTGAGAAATTCTAGCATAGGATATTTTTAGATTCATATTTCCTGATTAATGTTGGGGGATATCTTTTTGAGAATACTTCTAATAAGGTCTACTTGAGGGCAAGTAGAGTTCAAGTGGGGGGATATTTGATAACATCAAATAAACCTGATATTTAAGTGTCAATTTCCCCCTCATTATGCTCATTTATATTAAATATTGTTTGGATATGTGCTATGATTTCTTCATATTTTGTATCCAGGTTAAGAGTGAGCATAGGAGCTAAGGAGAACGAGGAAAGTGGAAAGTACGTGCCCAAGACAAACAAATCAAAGTATGCTAGAAGAAGCTACGGCGTAACTCATTCTCTCCATTACGCCGTAGCTAGGATTTCTACTGAGAAGACCAAAGTCAACACGAATCAAGAGTTACGGCGTAACACTCTCCTAGTTTACGCCGTAACCACCTCAAGTCTTGAAGAATCCTCAGTTATGAAGACTACGCCGTAACTACCATTCTAGAATACGGCGTAGCAATGTGTACGAGAGTAGTCCAAATCTTTGAATTAACATACGGCGTAACCACCTTTGGGAATACGGCGTAACCATGACTACGAGAAGTTAGCTCAGATCCGATAAAGTCTCTACGGCGTAACCATTTGAAGAATACGACGGAGCTTAGCCCTAAACTGCCATTACGGCGTAACAAATCATCAGTTACGTCGTAAACTATGGATCTGGATAAGAATTCACCACTTACGCTGTAACACATCTTGTGATTACACTGTAACTAATGTCGGGTCTATAAATACAGCCCTAATTTCTGCATTTCATCATCAACTTTCTCACACACAAAGTCAGAGATCGTTTGAAGAAGTTAGGAGGCCCTTCTATAGCAGCATACGGAGGCTTTCCAAGGGAGAAATCACACTTCAATCATCATAAGTTTTAGCTTTTCATTATTTGATTCTCATTTCGATTCCATGATTTGTATAAACATTGTTTCGAGTGTTACTATCAATATGATTGGCTAAGCACCTCTGGTGCTAGCCTAGTTATGATGCCTTTATCGTTTTAATCTTGTTTCCGCACTTTTCTTATATGCTTTTACGTGTGTGCATGCATTGTATATCTCGTGAACCTTTAGTTTCGGTAGTTTTGATTTACGGTTGTATCTGTTGCGCTAGCTCGAACTGAATTAAGACCCCAGTTTAGTTAGTAGGCTAGAAGAATTTACAATAGGACTCTAGCCCAATGGATTGCGAGGAAATGGGAGGGATTACAACTGACCATATTGCCTCGTGTGTGAATTGACCATAGGATCACCTTCCGCATTTGATGAACTTAAGAAGCTAGAGATATGGTCTTTGATCGTGACAACGGACCATTAGAGATTAGTCTTGCGTGTAGAGGCACTTAATGACTTAAACCCGTATACTTGTCGCCGGCTTACTACATGGAGATCCCATGGTTCCTGGCATGATTCGGGGGAAATAGGCTAGGGAATTTGACCATATGCACCTAGTGATATATGTCCGCCCCACCTAAAGCATAAGAAGAGTTTAATAGGAAACTTGACTAGAACGGTATAGGAGTAGTAACTAGGCTAGTACACTTTTCTCCCACTGCTCACAACTTCACTTTATTTCGCTATTTGTTTTCATCTCATTTCATTCATTCAACTATTCAATCATTTCTCTTTATTTTAGTGACATTAGACTTAGACTTAGTCCGCACCACATAGCTCTTGGGACGACCTCGGAGTTACCATTACTATTCTATATACGACCGGATTCTCTGTCCGTTAATGCAAATAGGTAGACCTTAGGTAATACGAGTTAATATAAATATTAAAACCTGGTCGGTAAAACCTGCATCAGATATTCCCAAAATAGTAAAGCCTATGTAGTTCTTAATAAGGAGACTATTGATGCGTGTTTATGTGTCATATGCAGTATAGGGGTAATTGCCTATTTCAAGTTTTACATTTATATTTAGCCGACTTATCCTATAACACACACACTAACAGACAGTGTATCCGATCAATATGTATATAGTGGTAAGTAGAGTGTCGATCACTAAGAGTGGAACGCAAAGATTAATTTGTCTATCAGTATTTTAATATCCTAAGTTAGTTTTACAATCTAATCTAACACAAAGGGGGGTTTAGTCTGAGAGACTAGCACATATTTGGTTTTATTAAATAGAAAATTAAACTAATGAGAACGAATCAGCGAATAGCAACACGTACACAGATAGATAATAGAGACTATAAGAAGACCTGTCCTGATAATTAAGTAGTTTGTCACTTGTTTTATTTCTAGTTTTATATGAAGTGTATATCAATTAAATCTTTCTCATTGGATCGCAGTATATCGGCGAGTAAACCCTTAATGATCACTTATGCCTATCCTACTTATCTAGAGACGCTAGAATAAATAGGCGAGGGGCAGATATGGCAGTCCACGGGCTCAGCTAGACACAGAGGTTCTCAAAGCACTAATATAAGTCACCAAAGACATCAACATATAAACTTTAATTAATGGGAAAACAATATTAAGGGGAGTTCATGATGTTCCGTAGTCACATGTCACAAGCCCATCAATCCTGATGAATTAAAGCGTACTATTACAATAAAACAAAACTACTTAATGAATTAAATACATGCAGGACCTTCTTACAGCTCTAATATCTTCGTTTGGGGTGTGTCTTATGAAGCTTCTTCGACTGAATTCGTCTCCTTAGGGTTATGTTGCACACAAAATTCATAACAGTCTTGGGGTATTTATAGTTTCTGTCTGAGGGCTCGATGCGGCGCATTGAATTAGTAGATGCGGCGCATTGACTTAACTTTTACGTGGGGTCCAAGATTAATTTATTCTGGAATATTCATACACCGTCTTCAAATGCGGCGTAACTTGATTCTTGTATGCGGCGCATGTCCTTCAGCGTCTTGGATTGTATCTGGTGAAGTCTTGATAGTGATACGCCGTATGTCAGAAGTATGATGCGGTGTATCTAGAGTAGAACAAGCTTGATCTTATTCGTTGACCAAAGTTTCATATGCGGCGCATGCTAGAATTGCATGCGCCGCATTCTTCAAGTCTGGCAATGGTCTTCGAATTCATCTAAGTATGATATTGAGACGTATCTATTGAGAGAGATACGACGCATCTTCTGGGTTTCAGTAGAATTTTGACATCTTGCTAGTTTTGCTCCATATTTCGTCCAAAATCGTTAAGTTTTACCAATTCCTTGTTTTTACCTGAGAATTACTAAAGTAAATGATTAAGTATCGATTCTCATAGATAATATAATAAAACAAGTCAAATAAATAGGATAAATGATGATAATAAAATGTAGTTTTTTGAGTTCATCAAATATTCCCCCACTTGAACTTTACTTGTCCCCAAGTAAACTCTAAATTATAAATTATGAAAATGTATCATAAAAGGTATTAGGATTTATTTTTATCATTAAGCACGTATTCGTTTTATCATAATCACACAACCAAACACTTAACGAGTTAGAAACAAAATTAAAAATTTCAATTAAGACCGATCTAATCGTCTTATTGTTTAGTTGTGACGAATATTCTATCATAGGCTTGGCAATCATACACATCTCCTCCACTAAAGCTAAGGAATGACAAGTCTAAAGCGGTAAAAAGGGTTTTGAGGCTTTAAGGGTTGAACCTAGCTTCGTTCAAACATTTCCTGCATCAACTTAGTAGATCGCTAGCGCGAGTCCTCGACGCTTCAACTAACGGATGGTCACTAATGTCCTCCTTGGATCGCTAGCGCGTTATTTGCATAACGGATGGTCACCAATTCATACACTAGATCGCTAGCGCGTTAGCTGATTAATCTAATACTCGGATGGTCACTACCTTATTCACACATTTAATATTCTCACTTGGCCATCATTATATCCGGATGCTCAAAAGCTAACAACGAATACAACAATACGGTTGGGTAGGGATAACATTTAGGATATAAAAATCGGTGTAAAATAAAAAATAAACAAACAGATAGATTAAGTCCTAGTGTGGTTAATCACTTTCCCAACCATCCCATGAATAAGACTCATATCATTGAATAACTCACGCTTTTGACACTTGTAACTCACACTTTAGGTAGACACAAGTTATACTCAATAAACTCTTAATCAAAGAATAAACCTTAGTTGGCCTTCCCATAATGGTCAACTCCCAATCAATCCATAAATATAATACAACAACAAATAGTGGTGATATCAACCACTTAATATAAAACTTTACAATAGTTGGTTTAACCTACTTCCAACTTTTCCTTTTTCTTTTCTTATTTTTTTCTCATTTTTTTTGACATCAACATATAAATAAACTACGATGTGTAAAATTTCACCACATCACTTATAACGATAACTCTGGATAATTTTATTCTATACTCTTCATAACTTCAGATATAACGGTAATAGTGAAAGTAGTAAACACACGAAAAATAACACGACACGAAAATTATACAATATGTACTTTCACTCCATTGCATTGTGCAATTTCCCGACCTAACCAAATATAATGAATTTACACACACGAACACATGTAACGCAAGGAAACACACTTTGACTTAAAGCAACTAACCACAGACTTTAATCTATAGGGTAGGCTAAGGTTTAATGTGTAACGAAACAAATAACAAAGGGTGTATGAAACGAAAGTAATGGTTCTGAGGGTTTTTCTAGGGGTATCTTACTCTAAAAATGAGAGTAACAAAGGGTTTTACACGGGGGTTAACTAACCAGTGTAGTTAGTTAATAAACATAACATATTAAAGGCTATTTGGGTGTAATCCTTGAAATTTACCGTGTTAGAAAGGTCATTCCTATTATAACAATTACGCTCATTATGGTGGACTCAAATAGTATGCGAGCCAAGTTCTAAAGTTTACTAGTCACACGCACAAAAATATTTTAGCAAATAAAGTTATGTGTGCGGTTATGCAACTTAGATTTAACAAAAACATGCTAATTTTTTTAAATTTTTTTTTGATATACTAAGTATAGATTAAGCATATTTTTGAAATTTTAGAAAAAGTAAGAGTTCTAATTCTCCACCCCCCCACTTAAATTAAACAACGTCCTCGTTGTTTCTAATAAAGATTAAATACAGGAAATAAAAAGAATTAGAACGGAAAACTCCCCTGAGATTTGCTCGGTATGATCCTCCATTATGCGTTTGTAATCAAAATCTACTTTCTTGTGGGCGTAGAGGCGTTCATGCCTCCATAAATGACATCTCCACAGAAAGTACAGAAATATATAAATACCCTTGTTCAAATAACACACCTGCTTTAAGAAAATAACTACTTGCACGTAATTCATTAGTAGTTAGTGAAAACAAAACCTAAAAATTAAAATTAAAAATCTTGAAATCATCAGGTCAGTCGATACGCCGCATCCATTAGATTGGTTGCGCCGTATCGATCCTGGAATAGGTACGAATCAGAAAATAAGATGCGTCGCATCCTTAACCAGGGATGCTGATGACGTCAAATTTACCCATGATTTAAGTGTTAATTTCCCCCTAAAATGCACATTCTTTCTATTCATATGAAGAATATATACTCTTATTTCTTCCTATTTTAGTTTCAGGGTAAAGATGAGTAAAAGAACGAACATACGCGAAAATGGAAGGACTTAAGAGCAAATACATGGATATTATGCATCCTGCACACACTACGGCGTAGAGGTTCATCCACCTACGCCGTAGCAACAATTTATGAAGACTACGGCGTAGCTCAATTCATGACTACGGCGTAGAGATCCACCAAAGGGCGCTACGGAGTAGCAACTCTCCAAACTACGGCGTAGTACCCAAAATAAAGCAGAGAAGAACTTACGTGGCCAAAGAAGAAGTTACGGCGTAGCTCCCCAAACAACTACGCCGTAGAAGCACTCGATGAAGAAACTATGCCCGTAGCAGTTGATCAAGCTACGGCGTAGTCCAGATTTACAAAGGCTACGGCGTAGCAACTTAATCAACTACGCCGTAGCAATGTCGGGCCTATAAATACCAGCCCTAATTCCGAGTTTATTCATTCACTTTTCAACACACAGAAGTTGGGAGAAACCCAGGGAGCAAGAGGAACGAAGTTCTAGCCTTATTGAAGTCATTTCCAAGGGAGGATTCACACACCAATCATAAGTTTATCAATTCCCTTGTCTTGTATTCAATTCATGTTTAGATTTGTATTAACTCAACATTGTTTTACTGCAAATATGAATATGAGTGGCTAAGCACCTCTTGGTGCTAGCCTAGTTATGAAATTGTTATTATTTTGATTTAGTTTTCTACGCATCTATTGTCTATTGTTTGTATACTTTCATGGCAAGTATTAGGACACTCTAGTTCCCGTAGTGTTTAGCGTTGGTTGTTCCTTAGAGTCTTGTGGAGTTAACCCTAGGAAGTAAGCCGATAGGGATGTGACTTGGTGATAGCAATATCACCATACTTGTGCGAATTAACCCTAGGACCACCTACCGATGCTATACGCTTAACGGAGTTAGAGGGGTGTAAGATCTGACCATGCTGCATTCGCTAGACTTGTCCATGTTAGTAGAGGCACTTAATGACTCTTACATCTTCGTACCGATGAACCCATGGCTTTACAATAGTTGTGGATAGGACAAGGTGTAAGATAGATCTAGGTGATTTAACCCTCTGATCCAAAATGAATTTAATCCCCAGACGATATGATAGGATGCACTTATAGAAAACTGATCATAATAATAGCAAGAGTAATGATTAGGTTAGCACTATTTCTCTTTATTGATTCTCTTCTATTTTATTTACTTGCTTTGTTATTTACATTTTCTAGTTAAATTAATCAATCTCTTTATAAAACCCCTTTTTACACGTGACACTAAACTTAGATAATTTCCATACACTTAGCTCTTGGGACGACCTCGGCTTTACCATCTAGCTATACCTCACACGACCGGGTACACTGCCCGTTAGTGCATTAGGTAGACCTTAGGTAGACGAGACACTTATAAATATTAAAACCTGGTCGGTAAAACCTGCATCAAGTTTTTGGCGCCGCTGCCGGGGAGCTATTAGGATTTTATTTAAGTTTTTAATTTTTGTTTTTTTTATTGCTCACGATCTTTTGCAAGTTTCAGGTACAATGGCAGAAGTTGACATTGACAACCTCACGCTTGAAGAGTATTTGGCTCTTACACGAGAAGAGCAAGGGCCTGGTTTGGTTAGGCCGGCTATTGGGGATGACGTTCAGTTCGAAATCAAGAATCAATTCATAAGGGAACTGCGTGAAAGACCCATTTTCAGGAAACAAGACGGAAGATGCTTACGAGCACATTGGACAATGTTCTTTACCATTGTGAGTTTGTTCAACATTCCGGGAGTATCTCATGATGCGATAATGCTCAGAGTATTCCCGATGACATTAACCGGAGCAGCTAAGAGATGGATTGATAGACTACCAGCTGGGACTGTTAACACTTGGACTCTCCTTAAGAAGCACTTCATCCAGAAGTATTGCCCTCCTTCAAGGACGGCAAAACAGCTTGAAGATATTCACAACTTCATGCAAGATGGGGATGAAACATTGTACCAAGCTTGGGATAGGTACAATGATCTTTTGTACAGGTGCCCTACTCATGATCTCAACAAGTAGCAAATGGTTAACATTTTCTACAAAGGGATCAATATCTCCACCCGCCAAATGCTAGACTCTCAGGGACCAATCCCTGGAATGACCCCTGCTCAAGCCTTAAAGGCTATTGAAGATATGGCGGACCACTCTCAAAAGTGGCACGAAGGCGGAAGTAGTAGAAGCATCACTGGGAACTCGGATGGAATTTCCCTAATCACCAACAAACTTGAAAGCTTGGGGCGTGACATGAAGAAGCTTAAGGAAAATGTTCACGCTATTCAGGTTGGTTACGAGATTTGCGAAGGACCACATTTGTCTAAAGATTGTCCTTTAAATGAGAACGATAGAAAATCAGAAGAGGTGAAATATGGGGAAGGTCGACCCTTCCAAGGTAAAGGTTATCGCACAGGGCCATTTGGATACAATCGGCAGGCTTATAGAGAAAGGAGATCAAGCCTCGAGGATACAATAAACAGATATCTAGAAGATTCAAAGAAGAAACAAGAGGAGCAAGATCAATGGCTAAGGAACTTTCAAGAAGCCACTAACAAGAGCCTTGCTAACCATGATGAATCTCTCAAGAATCTTGAGATAATGATTGAGAATTTGGCTGATAACATCCACAAGAATAACATGATCGAAGAAAATAAGAAAACTATTGTAACATGCAAAGCAGTTTTCACAAAAGATGATGGAGACTTAGGTAAGGACACCCCTTCGCAAGAAAGTTCCAAACCTAATAAGGAAATGCCATGCCAATTACCCAAGAAGGAGGAAAGTTCAGAAAGCTTTGTGGTGCCCTGCAAGATTGGAAACTCTGGCCTATTTGCATTAGCCGATTTGGGGTCCAGTATCAACATTATGCCATTATCCTTATTCTTGTCCCTTAAACTAACAAGCCTCAGGAAAACTAGTCTGAAGGTCGAAATGGCTGACACTACTAAAACAAGCCCTATCGGATAGTAGATAATGTCATCCTTAAGATCAACAAGTTTTTATTCCCTACAGACTTTGTCGTTATTGACATGGCTAACATTCCAAAGGAGGACCTGATTTTAGGAAGACCCTTCCTTGCTACCGCTCACACCAAAATAGATGTGTTTAAGAAGGAGATATCGTTTGGAGTATACGATGAGAGGATTGTGTTTAATATGAATATGGTTTCTGCGATTTCGAAAAAGGAAGATGCTAGTTCTTGCAGAGCGGATCAGATAGGAGAAGAAATCCCCCCGATATTTCAGATCTCCAGTGAGGTGTTCTCTTATACAACCCCATTGTGCTCTAAGTATGAGCAAGAGGTTAACTCATATCCGGATGACAAATCTTTTTGGGATGACACTGATGAAGAGGATGAAAGATTAGAAACGGGGGATGAGGAAGGAGGACCGGTGACTGTTGCAGCAAAACTTCACTATTGGAAACCGTCAACTACTATAGTCAACGGGACAAAAATAACACTTCCTACTTGCGACCCCCTGGTCAAGCATTGTAATGGAGGGGGAATGTTTCAGGTTAGGAGATTAAAGAAGGAAGCTAGGGTTTGGTGGTGTTTCGAAGATGAGCGGATCATTAATAAAATATGGTTTCAAGACCATTTCATGCACGCAACTTTGAACGAAACGGTGGAATGGACGGTTCACTATTGTGCACCCGCCATTATGACATATAGAGGGACAACCCAAGCTTGGCCTATGTTTGATCCTTGCAAGGAAGAATGTGATGGAGGAAGAATTCCCGAATTAAGTTTAGCCAAACGTAATGAATGGGCATGTTTTAATGCAAACCAGAGAAATCAAGTAGGCTACAATGGGATATTGTTCCAAAATTGGATTAAGGTTAAGTTCGAGAAAGACAACTAGACAAGCAACTGGAAATGCAATACCATGACGAATGGGTTAAGACTAACTTCTTTGTTGAGGATTGGTTTAGCATGACACCATATATACTCCTAACGTTTGGGACCATTCACCGACTCCTTGGAACAACAAAAAGGGCAAGAATGCCTGGACACCTACTTGAAGGCCGCCACAGTGAGTCTAACTTAAAGACTCAAAAATAAACAAAATTGCTCTTTCAGGAGAACAAACCCGGAGATTATCCCTTTCCTTTTATTTTCCCAAAGGACTTAGCTACGGCGTAGCTCCCTACATTGCTACACCGTAGCAACCCCCAGGTGTCATTCTGGAACTTTTAAAGCAACTACGACGTAGCAACTCATTCCAGCTACGCCGTAGCTACCTTCAGAACCTTAAAAAGTTTTTTTTTTTTAATTTTTACAAAACATTATCTAAACTTGTATTAGTTTTTAAATGAACTTTGTGGGTGTGTTCCCTGTAAACCCTCACGAGACTTCACTCGTCCACTTGGGACACCATGTGGTTCAAAAGGCTTATTGCATACGCTAAATGCAACCGTGATTCCTACGAAAATGAGTTAGGTTTTTCTTTTTGTTTTTCTTTTTAGGTTTTATGCTTTTGGTAGTTGTGTGATTTAAAGGAATTGAAGTTTGCTCATTAGGCGAAGCAAAGGCACATTTTTCAACATGATCCTTCTATCATTTTCAAAGACAAATTTCAGGGAAGTTCTCGTTCTAATTCTACTTTTCCTCTTTATTATTATTTTATGTATAAAAGGGACTTTGTACAACTCAAGTGGGGGGACGGGAGTAGAATTATTTACTTGAACTTTATGTTGCCCTCAATTTTTCTAGTTTATTTTGAAAAATTATGCCACTTTGAAAACTTTTGACATGTTTTTCTTAACCTAACTAGAATGGACCTTAGCCGAGCACATTAACCCTTAATACAAATGGTGAGGTTTAGCCTATTTCAGTTTCCCCTGTTTTACCTCAAATCCACCAAAATTATGAGTGTGCCGGTAGTTTGTAAACTTTAAACTTGGCTTTTACATCATTTTGAAACCATAGACGAGTAGTGTATTGAGATTTCTTGGTACATTTGGAAGAAACTTTTTAAGAAGGCAATATTTTAGGATTATCACCCAAACAGCCTATATGTGTGTGTTTATCGATTAGTCACATTGACTATTCGACCCCCGTGTTAAACCCTTTGTTGCACTCACCTTTAGTGCAAGATACCCCTAGATACACCCTTTTGAGCCTATCCTTTCGTTTCTTACCCATATTATTGTTTCGATACACCTATACACCTTAGCCTACCGTGTAGTCTTGGTTTATGGTTGGGAAGTTGCCACTTGTTCTAGTTTGAGGTTCAAGTCAAGAGATTCAAGAATCACACCTACTTGAAGACAAATCATTGAAGATCATGAGGTTACCCACTATTGTACATGTATTGTTCATCCCAAGTGGGGGGACATGTTTATTATTATTGTTGCAAAAAAAAGTGAATTTCGTATGTAGATATGTTATCTTTGGTGCAACTTGTATAGCACCGTAATAAGAGCTTTGAAGGAATTAGTATCGAAGAGGCCACTTCGGTCATATTTGAAGAATGAAGTTGTTGGTTCTTAATCACCAACATGAAGACCAAGTGTAGTGCCCATCATGACGTCCTCTAATGGCACACACTTGTTACATGATCCAATTCTCGCGTTTTGAAGCTTGGACTTTGGATGAACGACAAGTGGTAGCAACTCGGTTATAGGCTAAGACTATTTGCTTTCTTTTTCATTTTACACCATTATTGTGCATCCCATGTCTTATCCTACCCTTTAGTTGTGAATCATGCTTAGGTGAAGGATTCGAGCAGTCATTGGTGTCTTGCCCGGCGTTCCGGTCATGTACCATTGCCTTTGTCGCCTTTGCCGTAGTATGTTAGTAACAACACTACACCCACAAGCCTTATATGTGTTCACCCAATATTGCCTTTAAGAATTGTTTCGACCTTAGCTCTAGTGGTAGAGATTTGTGTAACTGCCAATCCTATGATAGAATACATTCTATGACTGTGCGTTGAGTGATCACCCCGAAATTAACACTTAGATTAGGAGAGAGATGTGAGTGTTTGTTCCACTTCGTGAGGTGTTCGGCTTTGAAATATTCTAGCATAGGAAGTTTTTAGATTCATATTTTCCAATTTTCTTGGGAAATATCTTTTTAGAAATTATTCTAATAAGGTCTACTTGAGGGCAAGTAGAGTTCAAGTGGGGGGATATTTGATGACATCAAATTTACCCATGATTTAAGTGTTAATTTCCCCCTAAAATGCTCATCTTTTCTATTCATATGAAGAATATATACTCTTATTTCTTCCTATTTTGGTTTCAGGGTAAAGATGAGTAAAAGAACGAACATACGCGGAAATGGAAGGACTTAAGAGAAAATAAGTGGAAATTATGCATCCTGCACACACTACGGCGTAGAGGTTCATCCACCTATGCCGTAGCAACAATTTATGAAGACTACGGCGTAGCTCAATTCATGACTACGGCGTAGAGATCCACCAAAGGGCACTACGGAGTAGCAACTCTCCAAACTACGGCTAGTACCCTAAAATAAAGCAGAGAAGAACTTACGTGGCCAAAGAAGAAGTTACGGCGTAGCTCCCCAAACAACTACGCCGTAGAAGCACTCGATGAAGAAACTACGCCCGTAGCACTTGATCAAGCTACGACGTAGCCCAGATTTACAAAGGCTACAGCGTAGCAACTTAATCAGCTATGCCGTAGCAATGTCGGGCCTATAAATACCAGCCCTAATTCCGAGTTTATTCATTCACTTTACAACACACAGAAGTTGGGAGAAACTCAGGAAGCAGGAGGAACGAAGTTCTAGCCTCATTAAAGTCATTTCCAAGGGAGGATTCACACACCAATCATAAGTTTATCAATTCCCTTGTCTTGTATTCAATTCATGTTTAGATTTGTATTAACTCAACATTGTTTTACTGCAAATATGAATATGAGTGGCTAAGCACCTCTTGGTGCTAGCCTAGTTATGAAATTATTATTATTTTGATTTAGTTTTCTACGCATCTATTGTCTATTGTTTGTATACTTTCATGGCGAGTCTTAGGACACTCTAGTTCCCGTAGTGTTTAGCGTTGGTTGTACCTTAGAGGCTTGTGGAATTAACCCTAGGAAGCAAGCCGATAGGGATGTGACTTGGTGATAGCAATATCACCATACATGTGCGAATTAACCCTAGGGGACGGAACCTTTCTCCAAAGGGGATGGAACCCTTTATTTGGTTCCGCCCAATCCTGGTCTACTGTGACAAATTCACCAAAACTTGTATTTTGACATAAAGAAAACATGTAGGACTTACTAGATTTGATAGTAAACATATAATACACTTATTTTACTTCATTTCTACTGATGTAACTTATCTAATCATTTACGGAGGTAATTATTCAACTAAACTTATAGTTATGCCAAACGCTCCATTTTAAAACCATATTTTTCGTAAATTAGCTATAAGCACATACTTGGATATTTACAAATTCTTTTAAGAAATCTTTTCTTTTATTTTTCAAGGAAACCTTCAAGCTTGTATACAAAGTAATATTTAACAACAAAATTTCTAAGTATACTTAGATAAACATTTTTCATATTATATTCCACTTCAATGGTAATTTGATACATGGATCGTACTCCATTTTAAAAACCATTTGTTTTGAAAATAAGAGCTACGAGGCTCTGGTACCAATTGTGAAAAACGTAGAGGGGGGGGGGGTGAATACGTTACCGTTTAAAAACTTTAAACTTGTTGTATCAAATATCCATTTTTAGCTTGTTCTAATATTAAAGATGTTACATGTAGATTGTGACTAACATAACTTAAAACATGGTATCACACAAGTACAATCAACAATACACAACACAAGCAATCACATAATGCAAACATTAAAGTAAAGCAATAAGTAAAAGAAAGCGCAAACCGAACACGATGATTTATAGTGGTTCGGTCACGGATCTCCTCTCCGCCCTACTCCACTCCCTGAGTACCCAACTCGAGATTTACTTCACTAGATAAACAACCTCCCTTCTTGGTGGAGAAAACCTTACAATCGTCGCTTACACTTTATCCGGTACAAAGCTAGATACCGGGTTCTTTTACAAAGGTACAACCACTCCTAACGTCGCCTATACAATATTTCCGACACTAAGCTAGATGTCGAGTTCTTTTACAAGGGTACAACCACTCCCGCTATGTTTTGTGGCCCAACATAAAAACCTTGTTTTTATGGCACAAACACATAAACCATCTAATCTAGTTTGGTGAATAGATTGTGATGTTACAATGATGATCCAAGACATACATGTCTAATGGATATGAATGCCTAATCTAAATGAACTTCTTGAATAAGAAGCCTTCAATCATTGAGGATGTCAAGAGCCCTTGAATCTTCATATGTTGGTATGCTTTAATGAATGATGACTTCAAGATCTTGTAACCTTCTTGGTGGATCATGAAGTATGATATGCTTACAACATAATGAGAGTTAGTAACATTATGATCATTATGGAAAGGGTGATTAATGTTTGTTGAAGTGATTTCAAGTTGTTAGAAAAAACTAAACTTGGTTTACTATTTATATGTAAAAATTCCAAAGAGGTTTTTCAAAACCATGTTCCAAAACCATCAAAGATATCATCCAAAATATATTCTAAGATCTTTACACTATCCAAGAAAATCTTTCCAAATCTTTCACAATCTTTCCAAGATATCTTATGAGATCTTTCTATATTTTGATGACACTATGCATGAGGTAATAACACCATTTTCATTTTGATTAAAATGTAAACAAAAGTTTGTTTGTAAAATGTATTACTTAACTAGTTAATATTCTTAACTAGTTAAACATTCTAAATGGTTGGTCAAGGGGTTTGATCATAATGCCACATAACAAACATGTACGAACCTGTGTTGTAGCATACGACGACTCGAGACGTTGAGAGGTGTTGTATGTTGAGACAAAATATGATTACGAGTAACTTGTACATTTTACGTTATGTATCAAGTTATATGTTTGTCATCAATCAAAACAAACGAGACTGTATAGATTAAATATCGTAATATTTGCACTAACAATCTCCCCTTTTTTGATGATGACAAAATATGTAAACGTGATAGAACGTAAAATGTAAAAAGTTACTTGTGTCCGTATTACTTACTTGTATCCGCAATACCTTCTACATTTCCTTCTCCGTTTACACTCTTCTCCCCCTTTTGTCGAAACAAAAAGGGTGTGTCCTTGGAGTTAACTTTATTTCTCCCCAAAATGGCGAGGTTGCATCGTCCCTAGTGAAGTTAAGTCATCAACTCCAATTTCCTAAGGTTGTTGCGTCCCTTAGGTTGTTAGCGGATCCATGGATCAAATTAAGTTCCTTAACCTACATCAAGGTTAGTGTTGTCCAACATAAAAATTATATGAAAAATGCATGATGAATGAAATGCATGTTGGACTATGTTGACCTATCTCCTTCTTTTTTTTTGTTGAAACACAGAAGTGTGTCGAAGAATGAGAATAAAAATGAATGAGTGCATGCTTCCCCTATACTGTAGCTCCCCCTTGATCAATACTCCCCATTGCTAGGGTACCAACGTATATGATACAAGGATGAAGAATCCTACAAAATAAAGGTTAGTGTAAGACAATAATTGTCTTAGAATGAGTATGTGATATATAACAATGCGTGTATATGATGCATTCTATAAATGCTTGACGGAAGCTCCCTTGCTCTAGGGCGTCAAGATAAACCTACAAAACAAAAATTAGTATACTAGAAGCTATGTCTTAAATATGTCATATACGACCAATGTGTATAGACAATGCAATATTGATGCTTGATAGATATTCCTCCTACATCAAGAAGCACTTGCAATGAAAGAATGAAAATATTCTATGCAAACATCATCCCTAGATGAGTATGCTATATATGAATAAGCATATATGATGAACCTACAATGAAAAGATTAGTGCAATATATTTTATATCAAAGAAAAATAAGATGTATATATATGATGCAATATATAAATGATATAAGTGACTCAAAGTAGAGAACCATAAAATCAAAGATCTCATGAAGTGTATTCTTCTAATAAGAAATACAATCATAAGAAAAATGCGAATATAATATGATAAAATCCTATAAAATAATGCCTAGAAGGAAGATATGAAGTGAAGTTGAAATATTAAGAATTAAAATGAGAGGTGCTAGTGTTGGTGTTGATTTACTAGAAGGATTCATGTGTGATAACTCGGAAGATTATTCAGTATTGATAAATGTAATTTTTCGCTAATCCACGGTGGTGATGATTAGTGAAATTGATGATGGAGGTGGTGGTGATAACGTAGACAACTATTTAAATAATTAGAAACTCGTATGTATGACAAATGCTATAACGAATGGACTTATGCAATCTAAAATTCACAACTTAAGGGATAAAGGAATACGACATTCGTAATGTTAAGAGAAAAAGAAAATGTGAATGGACATTGATATTCAAAGACGGCTACGGGCTATGATTTGATCGATTTATTATTGACGCTAATGAGAACGGAATACGTTTAGAAAGAATGACCAATACCGAATGAAAATGGATGAAAGAGTACTAGCATGGTTTAGACCTACATGACCTTTAATGACATTATCATCTACCAAAGATGATGTATCATGCCATAATGTATGCTCGAATCAAATTAAGAGGAAGTGAAGAAAATGATTACTTAGGAATAGAAATTCCATATGCAACAATTTGAAATACTAGATGCCTATATGAGGATGAAAATGACATCATAAGATGTGAGAGTGTTGATTAGACCAGCGTGTTGAGAATGAGATTTTTGATTAAAATATCATTTGCACTTACAATGACGTGCATGATATGTGTTGAGGAAGAAAAGGATGAGGTCCTATGATGGTGTTCTAGACAATGAAGTTGTGATATTCAGGTTAAAAGGAAAATCCTAGGGCTCGTTAGTTGTGAGAGGTTTCAAGAAAAGATATATCTACATATTTGGTTTCACTAATTCTAGTCAAAGTCTAAGGAGACTTAATGGTTCTTGTTTAAGAGATTTGTTAAACACATGATGTGTTTTTCACTTGATGAGATATTGGTACAAACTAGTGATGCTGGGTTAAAAAGAAAGGCTTAAAGCACTTATGGTTTTGTGAAACAATTTTAACTAAATGGTGTGTACCTATGTGTTGGTATTTTAGGGTGTAAGAAACATGAGTAGATGTTCATTAAATACATTATGACAAAATACAAATATGTGAATGAATTTCTCTCCACCTCAATCGGTGGACATCCAACATATTGTGTAATGCATCGTATAAAGAATGATAAAGTGTTTAGGAGGTTGAATGTTAATGAAGGTTATGAGCTTAGTAATGTTTTTGCGGATGTTGATTAGCATACAAAGAACTTCATCCTTGAAGTCATGCAGCTCTTCTCTATCAATGCGAGATGATCGCATGACGAGGCATGTGGTTTCCTCATAGAAGGTGGAGAGGATTAGAGTATTGTTATAACTGAATAGTGATGGAGGGATTTTTGTAAAGCATAAGCGATAATAAGATTTGGGAAGAGGCCGGTTGAAAGATACCCAAACACAAATTTCAAATCTCTAAGACTCAATCCTATTAGCTATAAAACTATATGCAAGTGTAGGGGTTCCATAAAACATATTACTAATCCACGTAGCAATAAAGGGATTACAATTATGCGAGATGAGCATATAAAAGCTAGAACGAAGTGAGATGGAAATGATTAGTTCTCAATTTACTAAAACAAATTTGTTAGTAACAAAAGATGTTCACAAGATAAGAATCAAAAGATAACAGCCTATATAAGAGAAAACAATACATTCATCTAGTAAACAAGAAATCACCACACAGCAAGATAGCATCAAGACAAAAAAATCATATAATGAACGAGCATGAGATTATTTGAAACACTTAATTGTGGAATTGTTTTGTTGTTAGGCTAAGACACTTAAGCATAGTTATCATTAATTAACACGATGGTCTATGTGATTAAATTGTAGAATAAAAAGACTTCTAAATGTTTATTATACCAACAACACTTTGATAAATTATATAAATCATGCTAACATTTAGTAGCATGAAACATATAAGCATGCATACAAAACTTTTCCATACACATGAATCAATCCAATAGTTATCATGATTATGTCAAGATACCTAATCATATTAAACAAGTAATCGACACATGTATGTGAAATGCAAGTGATTCTTAATAGACCAAAGGAAAAAAAAATTACTTCTACTACTTGTTTGATTCATATTCCTAAGACAAGATAATACACCAATACATGATTCAATGAGACTTAACTACATCTATTAAAACTAATGTGATGAAAATGTCAAGTTTTATACGGGATTTTGACAAATATGTGTCAAGAGATTTTAATCTTTGTGTTTGGAATCTAAGTGTTGAATGATCTAACGGGTGACATATTTTATGTTGAGTTTAAGTATGCGTCACGCAAGTGATTTTGATCATCTAAGACCAAGAGATGTGTTTGTGTGTGATAATGGAATATGTTAAGAATGTTCTCAAGAAAGCTCTTTGGAATTTTATTCAACAATAATCTAAGTAAAGTTACCAACTTCAATAGATCTTGTGTATGCTCTAGAGATGTGTAGTTTTAACCTTGGATGTGCATAAGGTTTAAACTAGATTATGAGTAAGGTTAGGTTATGATGTATGCTTGAAAGGAAATAGCCTCTTTCAACATATGAGATTATCCCATGGGATAGGGTTATCATGCTTATGAAAACAAGTATGAAAAGATGAATGGGATACGCTAGTTGATAGAACTTGTAGATGTTTGTTGAAGATCATTGAGTCAATGAGGTGTAATGAAATCTCTTGTAACACAACAGTTTATGTCGCAAGAAGAGAGTGATGCATAGGATATACAATATCCTTTTAATACGGTGAAAACTTAACACATGATTTCTTAGGCATAATGTTTTTTCAAAACATCATGTTTTCCTAAATGAAGATATGAAGCCAAAGTGTTTGAATTGGATAGTCCTATCTAAGTATACTTGGTCTCGAGACTATATTCACTTGAGTTTCTTATGTATACTCCTCAAGAGTCATTGTCGCTCGGGGTGTATGAGGTTGGCTTTGAGATTGCATTTTAACATATGTTGTTAAAATGTTGATTTAAGGTTTAACAAAACTTATGCAAAAGTTTAACGACAAAGTATTACTAATACTTTGATAACTTGTGAAGGTAGTACTACTTATACCTAGTGGAAATTAATAAAAGTGATCATGCTCATATGATAGTGAAGGTTCTAGCCTTAATGAATCATCTAAGTCCTCATAGGCTGGAAAGTATGGTTGAGTTTGTTCAACGTGCATTTGATTCGGTATGAGTGTTGGACAAAGGGCTTTTTGAGAAATGCACTCAACGGATTCAAATGATGGCAAGGATGGTGGATTGGTTGTTCTATATGTTATGTTTTCTAAAGTGTAGAGGTTTGTTGTGATATGGGAGTGCTTAGGTTGATTATTTGTTCATAAATGTTGAAGACAACAAGAATGGATACTAATTCTTATGGTCCGTTGGTTGGTACAGCTAGCGGGTGAAATGCTTGAAGTTTTGGTCATGTTTGTGAAGCTTATGGGCTGAGATACATCACAAGGTGAATGTGATGAGATGATGGTGAAAGAACAAGTGAACTTAAGTGCTAAATGTTTAAGGATGAAAACCTATTGACATTTGTTTTTGTTCCTATTGATTGGGAGAGTATTACGATAAGTGCTCTAGTCTTGATGAGTGTTTTAACAAATGTTGTTAGAATACTTGGGTGTTGATTTTTTTGGATATGACTTTTAATGACTACGGTAGTAAGTCAAATTTACTTGAATATTTCAAACAAAATACTTAAGTTGTCAATCCTACTTAGTTGAGATTGGATAGCATAAAAGGATAGCAAGACTTGATAATACATCTATAACTTAAGAGTGAGTTATGACTCGATGTAAATCCTTATCGTCTTGAAGGATGACACATTATTTTCATGTTAACCAAGTGAGGTAACATATGTAGACACAAGACAATATCTATTGTTATAAGTTGGACTTATGATTTTGACATTGTATGTAATCTTTTCAAATAATGAGTCCGGATTTGTTAGGAAATTGTTAAGTCACCAAATAAGTGAAGCCAAAGGATGAGGGATGAGTTAAGGATGGAAGAATGTAGTGAGTGTGTGTAGATAGGTAGTAAATGTTGTGCAATCATCATATTTATGTTCCTTGTACTTAAGATTTTGAATTTCTAGTGAGAACTAATCTCCTAATGGCTTAAGGTGACTTATATATATTCCTAATATGCACAATGGTAAGGAAGAAGTTTAGACACAACTATGAAGAACAAATTTTGCAGGAAAAAGGAAATTTAAAAATGCAGCTTGAATGGCGGAACCAAAGACTACACGGGGCGGAACCAAATTTTTGGTTCCGCCGTATCCGTGGCCTGGAAATTGGCGGATCCAAATTGCCATACGGACGGAACCAAAAGTTTGGTTCCGTCCAAACCGTACCCTACTGACTTTGTTTTGGATGAAAAAATTTTGAGTACCTAAACCATATTCTAACTCCATAGAAGTTGTAGAAACACATGTAACTAATCAAATTACTTTTAGAAATGACAATAACACAAGTAAAAACACACTTACCTTTGAAGATCAAGCGCGCGTTAAAATTTCCACTTTATAGAAGTGAAAACATGAGAAAATGATAACATTAGGATGTTATCTACCTGCACTTTTTCGTTAGATCACATGATACGTCCAACACAAAGTTATTATCCTACGAGTACACAAATCCATAATACGTAATTGTTCAAGTTTTGTTATGAAAAACACTCCTTAACAGTGGACATTTTTTGACTCCCTAAACCCGTTCAAGTTTCCTAATTTTACTTGAAGCATATGCACCTAATTAGATGTGATTAGGAAACAACTAAAACATAGGTTCTAAAACATGTTAGCATATAGATCAAGCCGATTATTTTGAACTTACCATAAATGGAAGTTAACCCAAATAGTGGCATAAACACAAAAAATTGAGAATGTCAAAGTGTTATCGTCCGGCATGCTATGGTTAGTTCACATGATCATTCAAAGATAAGTTTCTATCCTATAACAGGACACGTACATTAAACATCATTATGGAAGTAGATATACAAAACACCTTTTACAAGAATACTACATGTTTAAAATGTAGTGACACATTTAGACACTAGATGTAAGATAAACACTAAGTCACAAACATGATTAGAAAGGTGGTTTGGTTCGTTGGTTTAGAGAGAGAGATGAAGAAAGATGGGAGCCTTTTAGAGAGAGAAACTATATGTATATTAGATTGTAACTAATGAAAGGTCCAACCCTCTCCCTAGCTAGGAGAGGGGTATTTATACTACAAGTTACTAAGTGCCTCTACTAGGCTGTGAATCGAGCTGACAGTGGGTAAAGACCCGACCCGACTCCACAAATACTAACTAATACTAAACTACGTACTAACTAATATGATAAATACTACGAGCTACATAATGCTAAACAATACTCGGGGTGACCGAGTCTTCTATATAAAAACGTATTCCTAACAATATCCCCCTAAGGGAGGTTACCCCAAAAATTAAACATCGAATTCTAGCATCTAATTCTTTGTAGATAACTTTGTAGCTCGTAGCCTTTGATTCTTCATGGTCATGACCTTTGTACTTTCAGCAGCAGACTCTAGATGACTTGTTTAATGTGTTGGATGATCTTTGACATTTCTTCGAGGTTATCATCCAAAAGAGTATCTCTAAGTCATCTTTGTGAAGTAACGTCTCCATGTGAGATTAACATCTTAGCATTAGCATGCTCACACTTTTCAGGAACATGATCTTCTGTATCAGAGTTGTAGAAGCATAGTTGAAGCCCATTCGATGATCATGATTTCTTAAATTATGTTGTCAAAGTGTGAGCATGAGGTGATGGATCAGCATCATTGATGTCTGCCTTTCGCCAACTCCGTTGTCTCTGGTGGTTAAACGCCTTTCTAACATGCTCATACATCTTCGTTGAGTGAATCTTCAAGGTTGCTTAGATCTGGATACTCCTTTTAGATGTTGGTATGAGCATGTGGAAACTGGAGTGATGGTGGTGATACGGATAATGTTGGTATGTTGAGCTGCATGAAAATAGGTTAGTAATAAACATACTAGCACTTACAAGTTTGGACTTCGAGATCGTCAACAGCATAGTGTGAAGACTTTCTCTAATCCTTACCAAGGCCGTTCCTAATCGGATACCCCCGAAAGGGCTTACACTGACATACCGAAGTACATCAATGATTAGGTGAGTCACTGGAGATCACCACACGACTGTAGACCATTTTGGAACACCACCACGAACACTAAGCGTAATCCATGAGAGATTACCGAAGTGACCTGCTGTCAGGGCTGTTTGATGTTGACCCTGGCAGGAGTTTCCACTCAATCACTGGGAAATACATATGTATATTCCCTCATAAGTGTTCTTGGCAGATTGCTAAGATCTCCGAAGGACTCAAAATATTACAGTTGGTGTCCTTATTGTTGAACAGCCAGTGTAGAAGGATTAAGTGTTCCTATGAGATCTTTTGATGCATCTCGTGGCTCTAGACTCAATCGTGCACTTTGGTTTTCCTATGCGGAGACTAGGGAGGGGTCTCCTGCTTCAATATCAACCATCTCTAAGAGATAAGTCGATAGATTACACCGGTTCCCCGTGAGAATGAAACAAGTCCTTTTAAGAGAACTTGAGTGGTTAGAAGGTTTAGTGCAGTGCATCACTGGGTCCATGACGTCTTGTCTTCAATACCGGTGTTACCTTAGTAACCACCAGTAGCATATGAATTGAACCCGGTTTCTGCCCTAAGGTTGAATAATGGGAGGGCTATTTCTTTTCACCCTTTCTCATTTCATTTCTTATTAATTCTTCAACCCCTTCTTTCCCCTTTCTCACATTACTCCTTTTTTCACAATCATACCTAAGGACTTTCTAATACTATCTATTTGGTATTGTCCTTGGGTAGATCCCTCCGGCTCTAGCGGATCATAGGACGGTTTTCCTAACCTTAACCACCTTATAACTTCATGACTATCCTATGTTGCCATCAACCAAATATTTGAAAGTTCTCTCAAAGTGCTTATGATTAAGAAACACATTTTCTAACACTTTGAGAGTTTTATATTTTTCAAATACTCCCCTTAACATGTGCTCGTATGATTTAATTATAAATTTGCACATGCTGGGTGGAGTTGCACTTTAGAATTGATCCACCTTCAATGAACATGAACAGGCATTCGAGACACGCTTACATCACTAGTTAGACTAGCTTGAAGTTATTACCCGACCTGAACACATCCACAAAAGGTTTCTCGAAACGGTACATTCTACTCAGACCAGTCCTCTTCGAGACACGCTTACATTACTGGTTAGACCAGCTTGAAATTATTACCCAGCCAGGACTAGTCCTTTCGATTCATGACAGTTTAGTTTCGTCAATTCATTGGTAAAGTTTGAGCCACGCTCACATGAGATGCCATCCATTTTTCACCATTAGGCATTTGCTCCCCCTCAATATGTGCATTGATGTATCAAAGAGTTTAGCACATATGGGAGAGCATGCATTTAGGTCCAAAACATCACATTTTATCAGATTTCATATTTAAATCACATTCTCTCCCCCGATCAAAAATTTCAAATCATTTGAGATTTTTCGATCCCAATTGATTTAAATGAGTTTAGAGAAAATGGGAGAAAATGTTGTCAGATTTTTAATATGTACTGATTCTGGAACGTACTGAACTCTGCTGCTGGTACACAAAATTTCTCAAGGTGATAGAAAATTTTGAACAAATACTCTCCCCTCAATTAATGACCCGTTTTCTATTTAAAGAGATGTAGTCATTAACTTGAGCGTCAAGTATTTGCAAATTTAGGCACAATTTCCACCTTGTGTACTCCAAAAACTCTCCTGAAGAATCATAGATGGGAGAGTTTTTGTGATGAAAGAAGACTTCTCTTCTTATACCAGAAATGATGCACTGAAGCGTACATCAGATCGGAAAGGCAAGGATATAAAGTAATCCATGCCTTTGAGAGGAACAGCTGTCTTTTTGGTGACATGCTTTCCCCAACAAGACGACCGGGTTTCTATCTGAAGTAATAGCAAGCCATTATGACATGTTTTAATTATTCATTTTGAACTTCTGCTCGAGCTTCATTTAAGGACCCGTGTCATTATTGAATGACATTTCTAGGCCCGTAAATGTTATCAATAAACAGAAGACATGCCTAAAGAGGAACTATTTTTGGTATTTTCGGGATTTTCTGATTTTTATGGGTTTTTATAGATTTTATATTTTTGTATTTTATTTTTGGTTTTATAAACTATATACAAGGATATGTGAAGCAAATCCATTACTCCTCATTCTATTCCTGAAGACACTTGAGTGATTTTGGAGTAAGACTCTTCATTCCAAGACGCGGGAGAATGAATTGAAATCGTTCTCTCGGAAGTGCCTTAGTGAAGATGTCAGCCAATTGAAACTCTGTCCTCACGAAGTAAAGTTCCACTATCCCTTTCTCAACTTGTTCCCTGTGAAGTGATGGCCGATGTCAATGTGCATGGATCGGGAGTGCTGGACGTTGTTGCAGCAAAGAGCTATAGCACTTTTGTTGTCATAGTACATCGGTATTTTGCTGAAGTCAAACCCATAGTCTGACATCTGAGACTTCATCCACAAGATTTGAGCACAACAAGATGACATGGCTATGTACTCTGCCTCAGTGGACGATATAGATGTACTCATTTGCCTCTTTGATGACCAGCTGACCAGCTTCTCTCCCAAAAATTGAGCACCTCCTGAGGTACTTCGCCTAGTATCTAAACATCCTGCATGATCAGCATCTAAGTAGGCCGTGAGAGCCATAGCAGTGTCCTTAGGATACCAGAGACCCAAATGAATTATTCCTTGGAGATACCTAAAAACTCTTTTGATAGCTTCTAAATGCTTTTTGGTAGGCTTGGATTGATACCTAGCGCACATACACACAGCAAATAGAAGATCTGGTCTGCTCGCAGTGAGGTACATCAGGGACCCAATCATGCTTCTATATTTGGTCTGATCTACTGGAACCCCAGATGCATCATTATCAAGTTTGGATCTTTCTATCATGGGAGTGTCAACAGAGTCACTCGTATCAAAACCAAATTTCTTTAGGATGTCATTGGCATATTTGGCTTGATTAATGAATATACCACTTGGACTCTGCGAGATTTGTAATCCCAAGAAGAATGACATCTGCCCCATCATTGACAATTGGAACTGCGAACTCATCTCTTTTGAAAAACGATCACATTCAGAAGGATCAGACGAGGCAAATATGATATCATCTACATAAATTTGAACATGAAGTAGATGATTTCTCGTCTTTCTAGTGAATAACGTAGGATCAACAACACCTTTGGAGAAATTATTAGCCAGAAGGAACTTGGAAAAAATGTCATACCAAGCCCTGGGTGCTTGCTTTAGGCCATAGAGTGCTTTCTTCAAACGATAAACATGATTGGGTAGCTCAGGGTTCACGAATCCTTCAGGCTGAGTGACATATACTACCTCTTTCAAATCACCATTCAGGAATGCAGTCTTGACGTCCATTTGGTAGACTATCATGTTGCTACTGGCAGCATTGGTGAGAAAGATTCTGATGGCTTCGATACGAGCAACTGGAGCAAATGATTCTTCAAAGTCAATTCCTTCTTGTTGATCGTATCCCTTAGCAACTAGACGAGCCTTAATTTTCAAAACATCACCATGTTCATCAAGTTTCACTTTGAAGATCCACTTAAGAGCAATGATCCTTGCACAATCCGGAAGTGGCACTAATTCCTATACATCAAGTCAATCAAACTCGTGTATTTCTTCTTGTAGTGCAGTAAACCAGCATTCTTTCGTCAATGCATCCTTGAAGTCTTTGGGTTCGGCTTTGGATAGTACGGAATTAAAGAATCACCACAAGGCATCAGTGACTAGTTGTTTCCGAGTCGACACAGGACGAGAGGGATTTCCAATGATGTTGTCAATCGGGTGATCGTTAGTCCATTTTCTGAGATGTTCATGAGGTTGAGGGTAGTGAACTGACGTAGCCGTATTGGACTCATCTGAATATGCGACATCATTGTAGGGTTCGGGAGCAAAGATGTTTTCAAATGGCTCTTCGTCAGGTGGTGCAAAAGGATTTACTTCAAAAGAATCGTTGACTGTTGATCCTGGATGTACAGAAGAAGATTGAAGGTTTGATGAGTTATGAACATGACTGGGCGATGGAGCACCCATGCCAAAAGAAGTTGAGTTAGAGGGCTCATTTATATCTCATGGCTCGTTATCGACAACAGCATCTGGGTCTGCGGGAAGTGTCTCATGTGCATGTGGCTGTTGTGGTTCAAAATATTCATCAAACATGGGGTCAAACAGTTTCTTCAAATCTTCACAACTGGGAGGTACATAAGGAACAACAGGAGTGGCAGACTGTACAAGACTGGAACTGATGGGTCTAGGAGATAAAGGATTAGGTGTGGGTCCAGAACTGGTATGTCCTGAAATCGTTTGCTCAGTCAGCTCATCAAACGTGACATGGATGGTGACCATGATTTTTCGGGTTCTTTTTTTGTAGATTCGATAACCTTTCTGATCTGGTGGTTACCCAACAAACACTCCAATGTCTGCTTTAGCTCTTAGTTTCCCCAAGTCTTCACCATCATTTGTTGGATAACATAATGCTCCAAACACACGAAGGAAGGAAAGATCAGGTTTTCTAAGGTGCACAAGTTCATAGGGAGTTTTGTTGTGGAGAGGGTGTATTAAGGATCGGTTATGGGTGTAACAAGCAGTTGCAATAGCTTCAGTCCACAGGAACATTGGAATTTTGGAAAAAATCAGCATAGTGCGAGCAGCTTCGACAAGGGTGCGGTTCCGTCTTTCGACAACCCCATTTTGTTGAGGAGTGCGTGGAATACTCTTTTGGTGACTGGTGCCAATGCTTTCATAGAATTGAGTAAGTTGTTTGTTGACGAACTCAGTTCCATTGTTTGTGCGAAAGATTCTGACAGTTTTGTTGAGCCTCACTTGAAGTTGATTGATAAGTTTTATGATAATCTCTGGTGTTTCATATTTGGATCTCAAAAACTTTACCCATGTAAACCGAGAGTAGTCGTCAACAATTACAAGAACATATCTCTTCCCATTAATACTTTGAACTCTCATTGGTCCACATAGATCCATGTGAAGGGTGTGAAGAACTTCCATTATGGTGTTGACAGTTTTGGGTTTGTGAGTGTGTTTCTTGCTTTTACCAAGTTGACATGCAGAGCATAGGTGATCTTTTTCATATTTCAGCCTGGGCATGCCTCAAACAAGATCTTTACGTGAAATTTCATTGATGGTGCCGAAGTTTAAGTGATTCAATCGGCGATGCCACAACCATGATTTGTTCTTTGAGGCCCTCGATAGTAAGTAGATAGGTGAGGAACGCATCATGTCTTCGATAGAGATGGTGTAGAGGTTTGTGCCACGGCTTCCCTTAAGAAGATCAATACCGTCCAATTCTCTAACAAAGCATGTGTGTTTTCTGAAGGCAACTTCAAGATCGGAGTCGCAGAATTGTCCAACAGAGAACAGGTTGTGCCCAAGGCCTTCCACATAGTAAACTCTGGAGATCACACTGTCGCCAAACACATAGTCTCCATAATCCATAATAGCTCCAAAATGGCCGTTCCCGAATCTAACAGTCCCGATAAACTTTTTCATGAAATTTCTGAGCCGTGAGCGATCCCCGGTCATATGTTTTGAACAGCCTGAGTCCAAATACCACAGGACGATTTGTACGACCTGCATTTGAAACCAGACAAAAATGGATAACTGAAAAACGTGGATCCCCAAGTGGAATAGGGGTCCAATTGGTTAGCACAAACATATTCAAGAGACACAGGATTTGCACATTCTCTGATAATCTAAGAGTCATCCATTTTAGTGAGTGCAGTCGCCCTAGTATCAATGCATTGTGTCACTAAAGGGAATTTCCTACCAGTTGCCTTCCATTCTTTAACATTCAGATTCTTAAGTTTTGACATTCTAGAAAGGGGGCACTGATTTCCTAAAGTGAACTTTCTTCCAGTGGGTTTCCATTGATAGCCTACAGTGGTGAATATCTTTCATGTGGCCTTCCAAACTTGGGTTTTTCGTTTAGATTTCCCATTTTTCAAAACAAGGGATGAATTAGAGGATTTCAAAAATGACACAACACAATCATCTTGATTACCAGAAATTAAACAGTTATTACATGTCTTAAAGGTAGCATTAGAATTCGAATTAATTACAGTACGCTTATAGCTAATACTATAATCAACACGATTCGCTTCATTCATCCCAAACTTATTGTTCCTAAGGTGGTCTTCTACTTTCTTCTCAAGTGTACTCTTAGCTGGCGAAGTCCTATCATTCCTTGTATTACACCTAGGCTTTGACCCGCTAGCTTTAGTGACACCTTTTACTCTTGTAGAAGCAATGATGGGAAAGTTAGTTTGGTTTACTGCTACAAGTTTTTCAGGTGATGATGTGTTGGTTTCATGATTCACCACTAGTACATCAAAGGTAACATGCTTTTTCTTAGGCATAGATGAGGATGAAGTGACCTTAACATGCTTGTCATCTAACAAAGGGCATGTGCCAACAGCGAGTTCTAAGAGTTCCTGAGATCTTTTAGTAAGAAAGCAGGCACCTAAAACAGCATTATCATTAGGCTTCCCTATCCTATCCTCTTCTACAGTCTCACGAAGCAAGTCTAAACTATCCCTAAGAAGCGAGAGATAATTGTGATGCGCAGACTTACTGTTTCTAAGAGGTGGTGGGATATGTACAACATCAACATCAAATTTTATACCAGCATTAACCTTTGGACAATAAGCATTACAGGTGACGATTGACATTTTCCCTTTCACCTGAATCTTAAGATTCTCAATTTCGCTTAAGAAAGATGTTATTTTTTCATTTGATTTGTCACGTGTGATCTTGATAGAATCATATAACTCTTTGAAATGTTGTTTAACTTTCGAATTCTCAGCTTGAAGCCAGTCATTCTCATGTTTAAGTTTAGAAATGGACTCCTGATGTTGAAAATTCCGAGAATCTATAGACTGAGGTTTAACGGAGCCAACCGATTCACATTTGTTGGACTTCAGTTGAGAGATCCGAGTCCTCAATTTTCGAATCGTGTTCGTGTGAGCTTGAATCTTATCATCACGTTTGGCTAATTCAAAATATGCATCAAATTCAGGAGCATCCGAAGATGTCTTGGCATTTGTGTTTTTTATTCTTTCCTCTAAATGTTGATATTTAAGTTGTAAATTAAGATTATCAACTTCAAGTTTCAAAAAATGCCTAACCATGTTATCATGGTCATCGTTTTGAATTTTTTTTAAGCAATTTCAAATTCTCCCCCTCAAGCTCAACAACACGATTCTGGAAAACATTCAATGCAACAGACATTTCATGAAATTGACATGCAGTTAATGCAGAATCAGTAGCAGTATAGAATACATCTTGAGCAATACATTTGGCAATTAAAGTATCATTCATGATGAGAATATTTTTTCTTGCTATTTCAGAATGCTGTAGATCTATTGCAATTTTTTTTTTTAATCATTTTCCACATTTTTAAATTCATCTTGCATCTCTTTTACTTCAGTTTCAAGGGTTACTTGCATACCCTCAAAGTGTTCTTTGATGAGTTTGAAAAATGGGATGACTTCGGTTAGGTAACACCCCTTTGTTAGTTCAAATCCCCTTTCACCCTCAGTAATTCTCGTAGGTGTAATTCTCTTCTTACAAGTTTTATCAAAATCCGCAAACATTTGACACATGACATATATGAAAATAAGAGTTTTACATTATGTGGGAAGAGCTAACTGAACTAAGTGCATGGGTGTGTTGGGGGGATACACTGTAGGAGTAGCAAACTTTTTGGGAGCACTAGCCTTAAGTTCTTCAGCTTTCATTTTTTCAATGTCTAAAGGCCAAACTATTTGCTCAGGGGTTAGCTTGGTTTGCGGTGCAAAAACAGTCAACCTATTTTCTTCATAGTAATCATGAGGCTTAATAATGACACGTTTTCTAATGCACTTGGATCCTTCATTTTATTTGCTAACTTTTCTCTCTAATATCTTCCAACTCATTGATCTCATCATCCGACATTATCTCAGGGGGGCATGATTAGGGACAAGCATAACATTAGCATCATATAAGGCATGTTGAATAGTACGAATGTTCTTTAGGGGGTTTGGTTTAGGCACTCCTAAGTCATTTTCACTATGTTTATCCCGCAACTTAATGTGCTTTTGTATCATTCGAGCAGTTTGAATGGTTTGGCCTTGAGTGTACAGTTTCTTCTCAAGCTTGTTTTTTAACGTCTTAAGATTTGAGAAATCATTCAAGAGTTGTGTTTCTTTATTTTGAAAATCAAGTTTGAGTGAGATTACACTTTTCTCTACCTCCTGTTTTTGTTTAACAGATTGGTCAAGTTGATTTTGCAAAGATTTTAACTCTTGTTTCAACTGTTCTTCCTTTAAGTTACGTTCAGTTATATATGTACACATTTGCCAATTCATTTTTTGTTCACGTTCAGTGAGCTCGAATTTTGCTCGTTGTTCATACATTTTGATCTGATCTTTAAGAATATTAATCCCTGTGTTCAGAGTATCATCAGGAACAATGGCAGTAAAATCATCTAAAACACATTCATCATAATAAGATGCGTCACTTGGTACAACAGATTCATCGCTGTGTCTCACATATTGTTCATATGGAATGGTATTACAGTTTCCCATATCAACTTTATTTGATTCAACAGCGTTTGATCGTTGTACCTCGTTAGGAATCTTTTGTTCATGCAACACATTATGTTCACGTATACCACAAGATACGTCACAAGTTACATCCCATTCTTTGTTGAGATTCATACGTTGTTCAATTGGGAAAGCATTGCTGTTTTCCAACTCAACATCATCTGACTTGGCAACACTAGTCTGATGTAATTCATTAAACATCTTTGGTTCATCAATTCTTTTGCATGAATCATATAGTTTAAGTACCTCATATATGATGGATGAGTCAGATGGACTTGATTGTTGAGGTGACGATATTGTAGATGAGAGGTTGGCCATGAAGATAGTTTGTGCTGTTGGTTCATCATCAACATTAGAGTCGAATGCATCACAATATTCAGCCTGGAAGATGTTCGGATCATTAAGAGCAAGATCTTGAACTGGTTGATCATCTACATCATCATCAAATGTGTTTCCATCATCTCCTACTAAGAATAGCAACTGCTCTTCATCCAATACCTGTAACACCCCAACCCAACAAGGGTAAAGATATCACAATAATGGATTCATATCAGATCAAAACAGAGCATACATCTACAGTAATACAAAAATCTCAAAGGATTACAATTGAAATACTGAATTCTACAAGGTTACAATGAAACTTTCAAAACTAATTCTAAACATAATAACTTCAGTCCAACTCTAATCCAGAATAGCTACCAAGCCTTCTAAGTCCAGAGGTACACTCTCACTCATTCCCAGCTTCCTACTAAAACCTGCCGCAGGAAAAGAAATGCGGCTGAGCTACTAGAGCTCAGTGAACAGATATATAGATGATAGAAACAATAGCAGAGAACAATACAGAAACAAATCAGAAATACAGATTATACAGATACAGAATTAAAGTGAAAGAATAGGAAACGAATAAGGGTAAAAGAAAAGAAATGAGAAAGAGATAATGTACAAACCAGGTTTAGGGAAATACAGAAATCCATCACGAGCCCAGAGATAACAGATAATATCATAACAGAGTAATCATATAATAATCCAGAGGGGCTGCCTCTCAAGTAACAGATAATATAAGGGGTGACCTCATGTATCAAATCGGAGTGATCAGCTCCCAGATATATGTGAAAGACGTGTATCGCACACACCATCAGTCACCAGAGATATATATAACAGACATATAACATAAACAGATAACAGATAACAGATAACAGAGTCAGAACTAGGATGCATCCATGCGCCCCCTGTGGCCAGAAACTCCTTAACACACCAGATAAAATAAATCAGGGACGGGACAGGTCATCACTCTCCTGCCCTAGAGTCATGCCATCGGTGCATCAATGACATGGACATGAAACCCTCATGCCTAGTGATTGGCTCGGATATCAGACTGTGGTCAAGGTCAGATGTCATATAATAAACAGAGTCACATTTAAGGGTTCATGGCAGAAGGGTCATGTCAACAATTCAGATTAAGATAATAAGGTTTAAATCAGAGTTTATCAGATTAAGTTTAATATCAAAGCTTAAGTTCAGATTAAAAGGTTTATTTCCAATAGTCCAAAAGAGTATATCAAAGGTTAATAATTACAAGTTTATAGCAATAATCCATTTCAGAAGTTCCTGTCAAGAGTTCATTTAAATCAATCCTTTAATAATGGTTTTCATTGAAATGATCTTTCAAAATAGCTTTCATAAAAATGGTCTTCCAAAACCTTTAGTAACTTCCATTTCAAGTGGTATAGATTCTTTTTAAAATAGCTTTTAATAACGGTTCAAAATCAATTAGGTTCAGATAAGGATTAAACAGGTTAAGGTTTACCAAAATCAAATCAGAATTTACAACAGATATATCAGGTTAAGGTTCAGAACAAGGTTCACAGATCAGATTCAATTAAGACTCACAATTTCAGGGTTCAGAACAAGAGATCAATCAGAGTTCAGGAAAAAGGTTCAGAATACAAGAATCATAGCAGAGGTTCAAACAAAAGGTTTAAGACAAACAGATCACAACAAAGATTCACAACAGAAAGGGAACATAGCAATGGTATAGGGAATCCTAATAAGGAAAATGAAATACTGAGAGAAAAGGGAAAGAAACACCCTTACTGAAATAGGGCAGAATATCTGTACCTTATTAGCACAGCAGAAATCAAACAACAAACACAGAACACTGATCAAGACTTCTCCTTCTTCACACCTAAGGAAGAGGAAGACAGAATTACTAAAGTTCTTATTCAGATTATTATTCTTTTAGTTTATCTCATCATTTTATGTACTTTCTATTTTTAGTAACTTTCCAGATTTAGTAAGTTTCCATAATTAGCAGGTTTTCCAGAATTAACATATATTATCATTTCAGATTAGGTTTAACCCTTATTCAGAGATTATTATGGAATAACCGTATATTTTATCACGTTACAGAAGTTTAGGGTTTTAAATGACAATTATACAAAGTTTAGGGTTTTAAATGTAACTTCATAAATTTACAAGGTCATTAGTGAAAATACTTTAAGTTACAGAATTATATGCTCATTTTATTCAGAAATACATTTTATTCCCTTAAGTTTCACAATTTACAGATTACACCCCTTAAGTTACATAATTTACAAAACCAACCTTATAATTACATATTTTACAATTTAAACCCTACAACACCCATAATTACCAACCAAGCACATTATATTTCAAATTTACAGAATATATCATCAGAAGTTAGTACTTTACATATTTGACCCCTCAGAATGCAGAATTTACATATTTAGCCCTTTAAGTTTACAAAACATATATATTAAGTCATAATTTCATAACAATTACATAATTAGCCCAAAAATCCTCAAAATTACACAAAAACCTTTTTATATCATTATTAACACCAAACAACTTCAGAATTCCAGATTTACACTTTTGGTCCCTCACTTTTAATTAATTCCAATTCGAAACCCTAATTTCCCATTAATTCATTATTTTGCAATATTTACACTTAGGATCCCAAAGTTATATTTTTCCCACATTCTTACAGATGTATATGATCTTAAAAAAATATCCCAGACGTTTCAAAGTTGGAAAAATAGGTCCTTTTACTTTTTAGTTCAAACCGCCTAGATTTTTTTATAAACAATTACAAACCCTACTTTTCACCAATCATTGAACTATCATTAATTCATCATTAAAACACCTTAAATGATCAGATATTCATCCAAGAAACCAAACCCTAGAAGCCCCGATTTTTATTTTATTTGTTTTCTTAATTTTCACAAAATCCGATTATTACAATAATTTACCACGTTAATTTTTGGCCTCCAAAAATCAAAACAATATTTTTCCCAGATCCTATTACTCATAAGGAACCCATGAAAAATAGTGAACATGCCCAGAAAATTCGTTCAACATATATTACATATTTACGTACGTTTTAGACATTAAAATTACAACGGCTTGATTTAGGCTACTATAATTCGATCTATCATTTTTCTCAGGTCTATTACATCATATGAGGTCTAAATAAAATAGCTATCATGCCCAGAAATTCGGATTTCATATATTTGTGATTTACGTGTTCTATAGCCATTATATTATCATACGCATAGAATTAGCATGCATGGATCGATTTACATATTTTATATGAGTTATATAACCTCTAGAGATCACTGGAAAAATACCATACTAATTTTAACACGTTTGGTTTAGTCGCAAGAATTATTACCTTGATTTAGAGCAAATCGAAAAGAAATTAAGAACAAGGACGAACCAAAGAGAAAACGCAGCAACCCTTAATTTTCCTAGCTCCCTTGCACCTCCAAGAACACCAAAAAATTACTTGTTCAAGCCCAGAATTCGTGGAGTAGCCTTGGTCGAATTTCTTTTGATCGCTTAGGGTTTTTGTGTTATGCGGTTTATGTTTTTTTTTGAGAGAAAATAAAAAGATTTGACTTTATCTCTAGGAACCGACTTTAGGGGGGGCAAAAATCTGTATATTCGGTATATAGATCAAGAAAATATTGGGCTTGATTTAATATAATTCTTTCCTTAATTTGTTTTACATTTTATTTAATTAAAAAGAATTACACAATATATTTAGTTAATATGTATAAATTCGGAATTTTATATATATGTGTATGATTATTTTTTTGAACATTTAAAATGATGTAACATTGTCCCAGAAATTTATTTGTTTCAGATATAATTCGATTTCAGATGTTTTGGAATTATTTCAGAATTTTATAAGTTATTTAATAAGGTTTTATGTTATCAGGGTAATTTGGTAATTTTACGCATTATCTGAATTTCAGGTATTACAACTTCTTCCCCACTAACAAAAAAATTTCGTCCTCGAAATTTGCAGAAAGCAGAAGGAAAAGAGAGAGCAGAAACAAAACAAGACATACCAGATTAAAACGAGAATTGAGGTGAAACGAAACAGGAACACAACTGACGGTGAACAGACATATGAAAGATTTGTTTCTCATAACTCGAACTTGCAGATTCCAAAATTGTTTCAGGTCCTCAGAACAGACATAACATACTGAATCCAGATCAGAAGAATAGCATACCAAACCTGTCTCTGATACCATAAATTGTAACACCCCAACCCGACAAGGGTAAAGATATCACAATAATGGATTCATATCAGATCAAAACAGAGCATACATCTACAGTAATACAAAAATCTCAAAGGATTACAATTGAAATACTGAATTCTACAAGGTTACAATGAAACTTTCAAAACTAATTCTAAACATAATAACTTCAGTTCAACTCTAATCCAGAATAGCTACCAAGCCTTCTAAGTCCAGAGGTACACTCTCACTCATTCCCAGCTTCCTACTAAAACCTGCCGCAGGAAAAGAAATGCGGCTGAGCTACTAGAGCTCAGTGAACAGATATATAGATGACAGAAACAATAGCAGAGAACAATACAGAAACAAATCAGAAATACAGATTATACAGATACAGAATTAAAGTGAAAGAATAGGAAAGGAATAAGGGTAAAAGAAAAGAAATGAGAAAGAGATAATGTACAAACCAGGTTTAGGGAAATACAAAAATCCATCACGAGCCCAGAGATAACAGATAATATCATAACAGAGTAATCATATAATAATCCAGAGGGGATGCCTCTCAAGTAACAGATAATATAAGGGGTGACCTCATGTATCAAATCGGAGTGATCAGCTCCCAGATATATGTGAAAGACGTGTATCGCACACACCATCAGTCACCAGAGATATATATAACAGACATATAACATAAACAGATAACAGATAACAGATAACAGAGTCAGAACTAGGATGCATCCATGCGCCCCCTGTGGCCAGAAACTCCTTAACACACCAGATAAAATAAATCAGGGACGGGACAGGTCATCACTCTCCTGCCCTAGAGTCATGCCATCGGTGCATCAATGACATGGACATGAAACCCTCATGCCTAGTGATTGGCTCGGATATCAGACTGTGGTCAAGGTCAGATGTCATATAATAAACAGAGTCACATTTAAGGGTTCATGGCAGAAGGGTCATGTCAACAATTCAGATTAAGATAATAAGGTTTAAATCAGAGTTTATCAGATTAAGTTTAATATCAAAGCTTAAGTTCAGATTAAAAGGTTTATTTCCAATAGTCCAAAAGAGTATATCAAAGGTTAATAATTACAAGTTTATAGCAATAATCCATTTCAGAAGTTCCTGTCAAGAGTTCATTTAAATCAATCCTTTAATAATGGTTTTCATTGAAATGATCTTTCAAAATAGCTTTCATAAAAATGGTCTTCCAAAACCTTTAGTAACTTCCATTTCAAGTGGTATAGATTCTTTTTAAAATAGCTTTTAATAACGGTTCAAAATCAATTAGGTTCAGATAAGGATTAAACAGGTTAAGGTTTACCAAAATCAAATCAGAATTTACAACAGATATATCAGGTTAAGGTTCAGAACAAGGTTCACAGATCAGATTCAATTAAGACTCACAATTTCAGGGTTCAGAACAAGAGATCAATCAGAGTTCAGGAAAAAGGTTCAGAATACAAGAATCATAGCAGAGGTTCAAACAAAAGGTTTAAGACAAACAGATCACAACAAAGATTCACAACAGAAAGGGAACATAGCAATGGTATAGGGAATCCTAATAAGGAAAATGAAATACTGAGAGAAAAGGGAAAGAAACACCCTTACTGAAATAGGGCAGAATATCTGTACCTTATTAGCACAGCAGAAATCAAACAACAAACACAGAACACTGATCAAGACTTCTCCTTCTTCACACCTAAGGAAGAGGAAGACAGAATTACTAAAGTTCTTATTCAGATTATTATTCTTTTAGTTTATCTCATCATTTTATGTACTTTCTATTTTTAGTAACTTTCCAGATTTAGTAAGTTTCCATAATTAGCAGGTTTTCCAGAATTAACATATATTATCATTTCAGATTAGGTTTAACCCTTATTCAGAGATTATTATGGAATAACCGTATATTTTATCACGTTACAGAAGTTTAGGGTTTTAAATGACAATTATATAAAGTTTAGGGTTTTAAATGTAACTTCATAAATTTACAAGGTCATTAGTGAAAATACTTTAAGTTACAGAATTATATTCTCATTTTATTCAGAAATACATTTTATTCCCTTAAGTTTCACAATTTACAGATTACACCCCTTAAGTTACATAATTTACAAAACCAACCTTATAATTACATATTTTACAATTTAAACCCTACAACACCCATAATTACCAACCAAGCACATTATATTTCAAATTTACAGAATATATCATCAGAAGTTAGTACTTTACATATTTGACCCCTCAGAATGCAGAATTTACATATTTAGCCCTTTAAGTTTACAAAACATATATATTAAGTCATAATTTCATAACAATTACATAATTAGCCCAAAAATCCTCAAAATTACACAAAAACCTTTTTATATCATTATTAACACCAAACAACTTCAGAATTCCAGATTTACACTTTTGGTCCCTCACTTTTAATTAATTCCAATTCGAAACCCTAATTTCCCATTAATTCATTATTTTGCAATATTTACACTTAGGATCCCAAAGTTATATTTTTCCCACATTCTTACAGATGTATATGATCTTAAAAAAATATCCCAGACGTTTCAAAGTTGGAAAAATAGGTCCTTTTACTTTTTAGTTCAAACCGCCTAGATTTTTTTATAAACAATTACAAACCCTACTTTTCACCAATCATTGAACTATCATTAATTCATCATTAAAACACCTTAAATGATCAGATATTCATCCAAGAAACCAAACCCTAGAAGCCCCGATTTTTATTTTATTTGTTTTCTTAATTTTCACAAAATCCGATTATTACAATAATTTACCACGTTAATTTTTGGCCTCCAAAAATCAAAACAATATTTTTCCCAGATCCTATTACTCATAAGGAACCCATGAAAAATAGTGAACATGCCCAGAAAATTCGTTCAACATATATTACATATTTACGTACGTTTTAGACATTAAAATTACAACGGCTTGATTTAGGCTACTATAATTCGATCTATCATTTTTCTCAGGTCTATTACATCATATGAGGTCTAAATAAAATAGCTATCATGCCCAGAAATTCGGATTTCATATATTTGTGATTTACGTGTTCTATAGCCATTATATTATCATACGCATAGAATTAGCATGCATGGATCGATTTACATATTTTATATGAGTTATATAACCTCTAGAGATCACTGGAAAAATACCATACTAATTTTAACACGTTTGGTTTAGTCGCAAGAATTATTACCTTGATTTAGAGCAAATCGAAAAGAAATTAAGAACAAGGACGAATCAAGGAGAAAACGCAGCAACCCTTAATTTTCCTAGCTTCCTTGCACCTCCAATAACACCAAAAAAATCCTTGTTCAAGCCCAGAATTCCTGGAGTAGCCTTGGTCGAATTTCTTTTGATCGCTTAGGGTTTTTGTGTTATGCGGTTTATGTTTTTTTTTTTGAGAGAAAATAAAAAGATTTGACTTTATCTCTAGGAACCGACTTTAGGGGGGGCAAAAATCTGTATATTCGGTATATAGATCAAGAAAATATTGGGCTTGATTTAATATAATTCTTTCCTTAATTTGTTTTACATTTTATTTAATTAAAAAGAATTACACAATATATTTAGTTAATATGTATAAATTCGGAATTTTTATATATATGTGTATGATTATTTTTTTGAACATTTAAAATGATGTAACATTGTCCCAGAAATTTATTTGTTTCAGATATAATTCGATTTCAGATGTTTTGGAATTATTTCAGAATTTTATAAGTTATTTAATAAGGTTTTATGTTATCAGGGTAATTTGGTAATTTTACGCATTATCTGAATTTCAGGTATTACAACTTCTTCCCCACTAACAAAAAAAATTTCATCCTCGAAATTTGCAGAAAGCAGAAAGGAAAAGAGAGAGCAGAAACAAAACAAGACATACCAGATTAAAACGAGAATTGAGGTGAAACGAAACAGGAACACAACTGACGGTGAACAGACATATGAAAGATTTGTTTCTCATAACTCGAACTTGCAGATTCCAAAATTGTTTCAGGTCCTCAGAACAGACATAACAAACTGAATCCAGATCAGAAGAATAGCATACCAAACCTGTCTCTGATACCATAAATTGTAACACCCCAACCCGACAAGGGTAAAGATATCACAATAATGGATTCATATCAGATCAAAACAGAGCATACATCTACAGTAATACAAAAATCTCAAAGGATTACAATTGAAATACTGAATTCTACAAGGTTACAATGAAACTTTCAAAACTAATTCTAAACATAATAACTTCAGTTCAACTCTAATCCAGAATAGCTACCAAGCCTTCTAAGTCCAGAGGTACACTCTCACTCATTCCCAGCTTCCTACTAAAACCTGCCGCAGGAAAAGAAATGCGGCTGAGCTACTAGAGCTCAGTGAACAGATATATAGATGACAGAAACAATAGCAGAGAACAATACAGAAACAAATCAGAAATACAGATTATACAGATACAGAATTAAAGTGAAAGAATAGGAAAGGAATAAGGGTAAAAGAAAAGAAATGAGAAAGAGATAATGTACAAACCAGGTTTAGGGAAATACAAAAATCCATCACGAGCCCAGAGATAACAGATAATATCATAACAGAGTAATCATATAATAATCCAGAGGGGATGCCTCTCAAGTAACAGATAATATGAGGGGTGACCTCATGTATCAAATCGGAGTGATCAGCTCCCAGATATATGTGAAAGACGTGTATCGCACACACCATCAGTCACTAGAGATATATATAACAGACATATAACATAAACAGATAACAGATAACAGATAACAGAGTCAGAACTAGGATGCATCCATGCGCCCCCTGTGGCCAGAAACTCCTTAACACACCAGATAAAATAAATCAGGGACGGGACAGGTCATCACTCTCCTGCCCTAGAGTCATGCCATCGGTGCATCAATGACATGGACATGAAACCCTCATGCCTAGTGATTGGCTCGGATATCAGACTGTGGTCAAGGTCAGATGTCATATAATAAACAGAGTCACATTTAAGGGTTCATGGCAGAAGGGTCATGTCAACAATTCAGATTAAGATAATAAGGTTTAAATCAGAGTTTATCAGATTAAGTTTAATATCAAAGCTTAAGTTCAGATTAAAAGGTTTATTTCCAATAGTCCAAAAGAGTATATCAAAGGTTAATAATTACAAGTTTATAGCAATAATCCATTTCAGAAGTTCCTGTCAAGAGTTCATTTAAATCAATCCTTTAATAATGGTTTTCATTGAAATGATCTTTCAAAATAGTTTTCATAAAAATGGTCTTCCAAAACCTTTAGTAACTTCCATTTCAAGTGGTATAGATTCTTTTTAAAATAGCTTTTAATAAAGGTTCAAAATCAATTAGGTTCAGATAAGGATTAAACAGGTTAAGGTTTACCAAAATCAAATCAGAATTTACAACAGATATATCAGGTTAAGGTTCAGAACAAGGTTCACAGATCAGATTCAATTAAGACTCACAATTTCAGGGTTCAGAACAAGAGATCAATCAGAGTTCAGGAAAAAGGTTCAGAATACAAGAATCATAGCAGAGGTTCAAACAAAAGGTTTAAGACAAACAGATCACAACAAAGATTCACAACAGAAAGGGAACATAGCAATGGTATAGGGAATCCTAATAAGGAAAATGAAATACTGAGAGAAAAGGGAAAGAAACACCCTTACTGAAATAGGGCAGAATATCTGTACCTTATTAGCATAGCAGAAATCAAACAACAAACACAGAACACTGATCAAGACTTCTCCTTCTTCACACCTAAGGAAGAGGAAGACAGAATTACTAAAGTTCTTATTCAGATTATTATTCTTTTAGTTTATCTCATCATTTTATGTACTTTCTATTTTTAGTAACTTTCCAGATTTAGTAAGTTTCCATAATTAGCAGGTTTTCCAGAATTAACATATATTATCATTTCAGATTAGGTTTAACCCTTATTCAGAGATTATTATGGAATAACAGTATATTTTATCACGTTACAGAAGTTTAGGGTTTTAAATGACAATTATACAAAGTTTAGGGTTTTAAATGTAACTTCATAAATTTACAAGGTCATTAGTGAAAATACTTTAAGTTACAGAATTATATTCTCATTTTATTCAGAAATACATTTTATTCCCTTAAGTTTCACAATTTACAGATTACACCCCTTAAGTTACATAATTTACAAAACCAACCTTATAATTACATATTTTACAATTTAAACCCTACAACACCCATAATTACCAACCAAGCACATTATATTTCAAATTTACAGAATATATCATCAGAAGTTAGTACTTTACATATTTGACCCCTCAGAATGCAGAATTTACATATTTAGCCCTTTAAGTTTACAAAACATATATATTAAGTCATAATTTCATAACAATTACATAATTAGCCCAAAAATCCTCAAAATTACACAATAACCTTTTTATATCATTATTAACACAAAAAAACTTCAGAATTCCAGATTTACACTTTTGGTCCCTCACTTTTAATTAATTCCAATTCGAAACCCTAATTTCCCATTAATTCATTATTTTGCAATATTTACACTTAGGACCCCAAAGTTATATTTTTCCCACATTCTTACAGATGTATATGATCTTACAAAAATATCCCAGAAGTTTCAAAGTTGGCAAAATAGGTCCTTTTACTTTTTAGTTCAAACCGCCTAGATTTTTTTATAAACAATTACAAACCCTACTTTTCACCAATCATTGAACTATCATTAATTCATAATTAAAACACCTTAAATGATCAGATATTCATCCAAGAAACCAAACCCTAGAAGCCCCGATTTTTATTTTATTTGTTTTCTTAATTTTCACAAAATCCGATTATTACAATAATTTTCCACGTTAATTTTTGGCCTCCAAAAATCAAAACCATATTTTTTACAGATCATATTACTCATAAGGAACCCACGAAAAATAGTGACCATGCCCAGAAAATTCGTTCAACATATATTACATATTTACGTACGTTTTAGACATTAAAATTACAACGGCTTGATTTAGGCTACTATAATTCGATCTATCATTTTTCCCAGGTCTATTACATCATATGAGGTCTAAATAAAATAGCTATCATGCCCAGAAATTCGGATTTCATATATTTGTGATTTACGTGTTCTATAGCCATTATATTATCATACGCATAGAATTAGCATGCATGGATCGATTTACATATTTTATATGAGTTATATAACCTCTAGAGATCACTGGAAAAAAGCCATACTAATTTTAACATGTTTGGTTTAGTCGCAAGAATTATTACCTTGATTTAGAGCAAATCGACAAGAAATTAAGAACAAGGACGAACCAAAGAGAAAACGCAGCAACCCTTAATTTTCCTAGCTCCCTTGCACCTCCAAGAACACCAGAAAATTACTTGTTCAAGCCCAGAATTCGTGGAGTAGCCTTGGTCGAATTTCTTTTGATCGCTTAGGGTTTTTGTGTTATGCGGTTTATGTTTTTTTTTGAGAGAAAATAAAAAGATTTGACTTTATCTCTAGGAACCGACTTTAGGGGGGGCAAAAATCTGTATATTCGGTATATAGATCAAGAAAATATTGGGCTTGATTTAATATAATTCTTTCCTTAATTTGTTTTACATTTTATTTAATTAAAAAGAATTACACAATATATTTAGTTAATATGTATAAATTCGGAATTTTTTATATATATGTGTATGATTATTTTTTTGAACATTTAAAATGATGTAACATTGTCCCAGAAATTTATTTGTTTCAGATATAATTCGATTTCAGATGTTTTGGAATTATTTCAGAATTTTATAAGTTATTTAATAAGGTTTTATGTTATCAGGGTAATTTGGTTATTTTACGCATTATCTGAATTTCAGGTATTACAATACCACTCCATTTTCCTGTGCTTGCATCAGCAGCATCTTGTCCTTGAAGTAGTCAGAGTTCTGTGGCCGCTTGGGTTGAGTGCAGTTTCTTGCAATGTGTCCTAGCCCACCACAGTTGTAGCACTTGGGTTGCCTTCCCTATCCTTGATTGGCATTCCCGACTCTGTTCTGCGCATAACCCCGAGCTCCATTCCTTTGGTTGACATTTTGTCTACCCTGAACCACAACCCGTCCATCTTCAATGATTGCCTGATTGCGTGGGTTAGATGAAGTTCTAAGTTGGTTGTTGGTGTGAGGAAGTGTGGCCCTGAATTGTTGAACAAGTAATGACACTTGGTTGGAGAGATTGTCAATTATTTTGTCGGTATGTGAATACCCTGAGTCCAGTTGAGTATGATTGACTGTTGCAGCGTGCCCAGATGATTGACCCGTAGGTGATTGACTTTGCACTGCGGGTCTAGGAGGTGAGTAGACATGATCAGGTGAAGGTTGGTTAAGTGGCTGAATGCTGGACATGAATGCAAGGGGATCACTAGTGGTTGTAGCATTGAACTTTTCGCTCATTTGAAGATCATACACGGCATGCTTCTCATGTTGTTGCAGATAAGCGTAGAGCTGTTCATATTTCATGTTTCTTAATCCTTTGTTAAGTTTCACAGCCGTTACAAACCGATCCCATTCTGGTGACATGTTGTTCACAAACTTTGAGTTGAGTTGAATGTTGGGCATTGTCATTCGAATCATTCTCATATCATTGACAAGCTTATGGAATCTCACATAGTAATCTGTGATGTTTTCACCAGGATTCATCTTGAAATGTTCAAACTCATCGTACAACTGAGACTCGCGATCTTCCTTAGTAAGTTCAGACTCAGCAAGAAGCATTTTGACATTATCCCAGATAGCTTTGGCTTCAGTGTTGAAGTTGTTAAGCTTGTAGATGTCCTTGGGTAACCCTTGTATCACAATGTTAGAGGCTCGAATATCTGTATCATAGCGCTTCTTTTCAGCTTTAGTGAGATCATTGTATGTACGAGGTCGGTCAAGTCCCATGGTGACAGCTCCATCTTCACCAGTGGATAGAACATCTCTTGTGGTATCCATTTGGAATGGTCCTTCATCGATCAATCGAAGAATGTTTTCACCATTCTCCTTACCTTGACAATAAAGTCGAATTCTTTGAGACCAGGATTCATAGTCAGTCCTATCAAGCATAGGTGGTCGAGTGTCAGAACCGGCAGCTTGAATATCATCAATAGAGACTGTAGTAGCCATGATAAACCCTTAGACTGAATTATACAACTCCAGTGACTTAAACCAAGAAATCGATTCTTTCTCGGGATTTTACTAAAGTCAACAGAATAAACCGGTAGACGTAATATGCGAGTTAGACTTAGAGTGAGATCTTAGATAAGTCACAATTTGTACTAAGTGTCAAGTCGCGACAAGTCAAGTGGCAATATATCCAATCGTAATAAGTCAAGTCGTAAGAATTAACTCACAACGGCAAATCACAGTCAGATTAATCGTAACGACTTAAGTAACAACAATTCACCGAATACAAGTAATAAACAAATCACTAGAATCTCACAGCTGTGTTAATCGCTAAACACCACCAAAATACTGGAGCTAATCGCTGAAAATAGAGGTAATCGCTAGCTTGAGGTAATCGCTGTCCTGGAGCTAATCACTGGTGAAAGTTAATCGCTAAAAACAGCTAATCGCTAAAAAGCTAATCGCTGGATTTAGGTAAAAGCTAGACAAGAGTTAATCGCTGCTGAAAGCTAGTCGCTAGATGAGGTAATCGCTAGGCAAGAGTTAATCGCTGTTGAGAGTTAATCGCCAAAACAGCTAATCGCTGGATTTAGGTAATCGATAACCACTACAAGACACAGCGTACTAATCGCTACTGCCAGACTCCAAGACAGTCGCTATCTAGCGATTTTGTCTGATAGTCCAAAAATGGCAAACTTTCACTAATCGCTAACTTAACCGAGCAAATCGCTACCAGGAAACACCAAACAGTGGAGGTAATCGCTACCAAGAACACGACCTAAAAATCATCAAATCTCCAAACAAACGAAAGAAAACGCCTATCCAACTAAAGAACTAAGTAAATATAACACCACTAACCACGAAAGTACACCCAAAACACTTCTTATAACACAAACAAGATCAAACCAAGATGTTTTCCTAGTAAACTATTCTAACCAACAAAAACCAAAGAAAACCACACCAAATCCGAATATCCAAGGCCCTAAGATGAAACCATGGCTCTTGATACCATTTGTAAGATAAACACTAAGTCACAAACATGATTAGAAAGGTGGTTTGGTTTGTTGGTTTAGAGAGAGAGAGGAAGAAAGATGGAGCCTTTTAGAGAGAGAAACTATGTGTGTATTAGATTGTAACTAATGAAAGGTCCAACCCTCTCCCTTGCTAGGAGAGGGGTATTTATACTACAAGTTACTAAGTGCCTCTACTAGGCTGTGGATCGAGCTGACAGTGGGTAAAGACCCGACCCGACTCCACAAATACTAACTAATACTAAACTACGTACTAACTAATATGATAAATACTACGAGCTATATAATGCTAAACAATACTCGGGGTGACCGAGTCTTCTATATAAAAACGTATTCCTAACACTAGACAATCTTTTAAGATAGTTAGTTAATATTACTTAAATCTCATTTCTAAGTGAGTCATGCAAGATTTTAATACAACATATGCAAAGAGTGTGATCTAAATCAATAAGCAATTACAAAAACAAATTTTCAACTTAGTACACAAAATCTAGCAAATATCCTATTGTGTATAAACATGAAATCGACAAACAAGCAAATAAACATCATGGCAAGATTAACACTTATAAATCACAAATAAACAAGTGCAATTACAAATTTCCATAAGCAAAAAACATAGATACATACAACCAAAGCAAGTAGTCTTTTAGCATAGCATAAAAAGAAAGATACTTTTCGCCACTTTGCGTTTAAATATGACGATGTATGCCAAGCTTGATTTGTTTCCTTTATACATAAATATCACCAAGTTCTTTAGTTTCAAAAGAAATCATATAAATGTTCAAAGGATACTAACTTATATTGCCTAATTCAAAAGTTTGAGTTTCTATGTCAAACCGAAACTTAATATTTTGAACACACTGTAGTATTTGGTTCATTATACCTACTTCAAATTAGATTTAGGTCATAAGAGTATTTTTAAATGAAAGTAGACTCAACTCCCTTTAAATTGATAGGTGGCGCGACTCCTACGGACTTATGGTTAATTAGTTATGAATTTTTGAAGTTTTACAAAAAAATTTGGACTGTGCAGCCAAGGAACCTTTCTCAAAAGGGGACGGAACCCTTTATTTGGTTCCGCCCAATCTGTGGTCTACTGTGACAAATTCACCAAAACTTGTATTTTGACATAAAGAAAACATGTAGGACTTAGTAGATTTGATAGTAAACATATAATACACTTATTTTACTTCATTCTACTGATGTAACTTATCTAATCATTTACGGAGGTAATTATTCACCTAAACTTATAGTTATCCCAAACGCTCCTTTTTAAAAACATATTTTTCGTAAATTAGCTCTAAGCACATACTTGGATATTTACAAATTCTTTTAAGAAATCTTTTCTTTTCTTTTTCAAGGAAACCTTCAAGCTTGTATACAAAGTAATATTTAACAACAAAATTTCTAAGTATACTTAGAGAAACATTTTTCATATTATATTCCGCTTCAATGGCAATTTGATACATGGATCGTACTCCATTTTTGTAACACCCCCAAAATTATCGCAGTGAAAGATTGTGTCACTAGGGTATTACTTCATGGTTACAGTACAAGTTACAGAAAACGACTCTAAATGAGACGTTTTGAAATAAATTATCATTCGATTTAGATACCAGAGTTTACAAAGAGGTCCCACAAGTTCACAAAATGTACAACATTAAAGTTGTTAAGTTTTTCGAATGATAATATATGCATTGTCTTCAAATTGTTTTTCGTGTGCCTTCACATGCCAGCTAATTCCTTAATTACCTGAAAATACATTGCTAAAACGGTCAACAATAATGTTGGTGAGATCCATAGGTTTATGTAAATGAATAGTCTGTACGGTAACCACAAGTATAAAGTATGCATGACAAATATGTCACATGAAAATAATATATTGGCTCTTAAGCTCATGACCCTGAAGCTAGACTGAAAATGAATGCCCCAGCAGAGTGTTTTGCCAGACACTCTAATATGATTCAAGTGAAATGCGTCCGCATGACTAGTTGGCGCTACCAACCTGGACGGAGGAGTCACACTCGATAGATCTATTCACACACCCTCGCTTACACGTAATTAACGGTTCATGATAAACAGGGGACTTTAACATGGCAATGCGGTAACTTAAGCAATGTAAATGAATTTAATACTTTGGCCCGTATGAAAATGGTGCAATGTATTCTCCCCCGTAGGTTTGAAATGAAATAATAACTTGAAAAACAGGGCTATGAAAACTCACCTTAGAATGTAGCGACACAAGTAACACAACGGCGCCAAGGAGTATGGCAGAATAGTATAACATAAGTGATGTCAAGAATTAGAGCACAATGATATGGAATTCGTCACGACCTAATGATTATGTAGTTTTTCTCAAAATATGTTACGTAATAATAGTACGATACATATGAGTTTCAAAAGACAAAGCGTTTTAGTTTTCGTGGAAGATTTGTATCAATGTTTTGTAAAAAGTTTAATATCGTCATTCGTGTGGTGGTATGAAGTCATAGACTCAGACAAAACGCAAGCCAAAGTATAATATATATAAAGCACGTATATTGACTGAAAATAAGCTTAGACCATGTGTAGTGGTGTGTAAGAGAGGATGGGGCGTTTTGCGCCATGTGGCATTGCGGGCCATGGTGGGGCTTGATAGAAAAAGTGGTGTAGTGGTAGTAGGGGCGTTTTGCGACATGTGGCACTCTTTAATTTTATTTATTTATTTATTTATTTTTTATTTATTTATTTTTTTTAACATAAAATAAATATACACAATATTAATTTAACATATTACATTAAATTAAAAGAGTACATATTAATTTAACATATTAATGCGGAGTATATGATAAAATTATATGATGGACATCTTATCTTATGATGAAAATAGCCCAACATTGTTAATAATATATGGACAAAAAAAAAAAAAAGAAGCCCAAACCCCATCCAAAGTCCAAACAATCAAAATCCCCTTTCTTCTTCCCTGTCTTGCGCCGCTGCAACAACAAAAATTCCCAGAAACCCATCCAAAATTTTTTTTTAAAAACTATCAAACACAAACACAATAAACATTTTTCAGACACAAACACAACCTCATTTCCTGATTGGCTGGGCGCGAGCGTTATCAACTCCACGCCTCTCAATTTTTTTTTTGAACCACGCCCCATGGTAGTGGTTGTTTGGGCATTTTCGGGCGTGAAAGGGCAAAAGAAAGGGGCAAAAACGCCCCATTACGGACGATCTTAAACAACGCACCCTAAGTTGGGCTGAGACACGCAAAACAAACAAACACCCTTTGGGGTGAACTGCGCTGCAACAGTAGGTAATAAACAACCAAGCGCACCCTAGTTGGGTCGCGGTGTAAGCCTAATCAAACAAGCCAAATCAAGCGCACCCTTAGGTGGAGCTGCTGTGACCGCAACAACCAAACTAAACCCCCTATGTGGGTTGGTTCTTGTACCGTGAGCAATAACACAACAAACATCTCTTAAATCATTTATACCACACGAAGGTTTATCAAAACAGGTTTTTTTTAATCCCGTTTTTACATTCACGGAAAGTATGAATAAACTGATTTGTATTTGGTTTTAATCAAAAAGAAATTAGATGAAATAGATTATGTATGTCTGCATACCAATAGTGAGAACGGGAGAGTGAAATAGAGATATGATGGAGATGATGGTGGTGATTAGCGAATCAAACACTACCCAAGAACAAGAACAAGATCCCAAACGAGACTAACAACTTCGATCTATACATCTTTTACTCAAGTGGAGGTGCAGCGCTTAGTGATGACGGTGTGGCAGTGGTGGTGTGATGGCGGTGACCGACTAAAGTTGGCCAGAGAGACAGAGAAGTAAGATGATATAAGTTTTCGCAGCGGAAGATTGTGTCACTGGGGTATTACTTCATGGTTACAGTACAAGTTACAGAAAACGACTCTAAATGAGACGTTTTGAAATAAATTATCATTCGATTTAGATACCAGAGTTTACAAAGAGGTCCCACAAGTTCATAAAATGTACAACATTAAAGTTGTTAAGTTTTTCGAATGATAATATATGCATTGTCTTCAAAATGTTTTTCGTGTGCCTTCACATGCCAGCTAATTCCTTAATTACCTGAAAATACATTGCTAAAAAGGTCAACAATAATGTTGGTGAGATCCATAGGTTTATGTAAATGAATAGTCTGTATGGTAACCACAAGTATAAAGTATGCATGACAAATATGTCACATGAAAATAATACATTGGCTCTTAAGCTCATGACCCCGAAGCTAGACTGAAAATGAACGCCCCAACAGAGTGTTTTGCCAAACACTCTAATATGATTCAAGTGAAATGCGTCCGCATGACTAGTTGGCGCTACCAACCCGGACGGAGGAGTCACCCTCAATAGATCTATTCACTCACCCTCGCTTACACGTAATTAACGGTTCATGATAAACAAGGGACTTTAACATTGCAATGCGGTAACTTAAGCAATGTAAATGAATTTAATACTTTGGCCCGTATGAAAATGGTGCAATGTATTCTCCCCCGTAGGTTTGAAATGAAATAATAACTTGAAAAATAGGGCTATGAAAACTCACCTTAGAATGTAGCGACACAAGTAACACAACGGTGCCAAGGAGTATGGCAGAATAGTATAACATAAGTGATGTCAAGAATTAGAGAACAATGATATGGAATTCGTCACGACCTAATGATTATGTAGTTTATCTCAAAATATGTTACGTAATAATAGTACGATACATATGAGTTTCAAAAGACAGAGCGTTTTAGTTTTCGTGGAAGATTTGTATCAATGTTTTGTAAAAAGTTTAATATCGTCATTCGTGTGGTGGTATGAAGTCATAGACTCAGACAAAACGCAAGCCAAAGTATAATATATATAAAGCACGTATATACTATACTTAATAGCCCGATAATAGTACAATGGGTGATCGCCCATCTTAAGTTCGTCACGAGTCTAATAATCCAATATGTCCGAAGGTGAAGTAATCTAATAATCCCAAATCCAATATCTAAAACCTTTGTCCGATGTCATATATGTATATGTATATATATAGTCTATCATAAGTTAAGCGCCCAAACGATGTCAATCCATATAGGTTCTCAATGTTATAACTTAGTCTATTATTCGTCCAAATGTCCAAGCTTAATAGTCAAATAATTCTAAACCACAATCCAATATCAATAGTCTTCGTTTAACGTCCATATAAGTCCATTATGTCCGATAAGTATCCAACGTACAACCCAATATGTTCAAGTGTTATAATCTGATATAAGTCCAACGAATGTCAAATGAGTAGTCCAATATCCCAATTCATGTATTATCTATTTTTAGTGGTCTATGGTCTTAATTATATCATATCACAAGTGAAATTACAAGTTCAAATTCCTAGTTCAATGCAGAAAGTTTGGCAGCTCACAGCAGTCCCACGAAAATGACCATAAGTAGAGATCTACAACCCCGATTGAGGTGAGGTATTCGGCTACGTTTATGTCTAGATGTTTCCTATATTTCATAAAATAGGGCCGACTACCAAAAATGAATAGAACTATGAGCTTTTTCCACTTAGAATTCTGTTAGGCAGTTTTTGACATGTTTCGCCATTTTGGCTCTCATTTACTCATCGGGATGAGTTATGAGGTGCGCCACCCGGCGAAACGACCACAAGACATATCTCTACAGGCTTATCGTATTGCCTTAACCTCAAAGTTTACTCAGATGATCAGTTTAGTAATTCTTTGGGGCTGTTGTAAATTTCCGATTCATATAACTTACAACCTGAAAATAAGCACCCTTAATGCTGGAAAGAAGCTGGAAAAATAAGCTCAACCAACACACCTATATTGACTGAAAAACCGTTCAAATCCCCATTCCATAACCTGGAAATTAAGCAAACCATAAGTCGGAAAATAAGCTTAAACAACGCACCCTAAGTTGGGCAGAGACACACAAAACAAACAAACACCCTTTGGGGTGAACTGCGCTGCAACAGTAGGTAATAAACAACGAAGCGCACCCTAGTTGGGTCGCAGTGTAAGCCTAATCAAACAAGCCAAATCAAGCGCACCCTTAGGTGGGGCTGCTGTGACCGCAACAACCAAACTAAACCCCCTATGTGGGTTGGTTCTTGTACCGTGAGCAATAACACAACCAACATCTCTTAAATCATTTATACCACACGAAGGTTTATCAAACAAGTTTTTTTTAATCCCGTTTTTACATCCACGAAAAGTATGAATAAACTGATTTGTATTTGGTTTTAATCAAAAAGAAATTAGATGAAATAGATTATGTATGTCTGCATACCAATAGTGAGAACGGGAGAGTGAAATAGAGATATGATGGAGATGATGGTGGTGATTAGTGAATCAAACACTACCCATGAACACGAACAAGATCCCAAAACGAGACTAACAACTTCGATCTATACATCCTTGACTCAAGTGGAGGTGTAGCGCTTAGTGATGACAGTGTGGCAGTGGTGGTGTGATGGCGGTGACCGACTAAAGTTGGCCAGAGAGACAGAGAAGTAAGATGATATAAGTTTTTCGCTCAGTTCTCGAGTTTTAAGTGAAAGGAAATGGAAAAGAATTTGAAAGGGAAAAGAAAAGGAAAAGGAAAGTAAGTGTTAGTGGTTATTGTGGAGTTTGTTGAAACTCCTTAGACCGTTTAGAGCACTAGGGTTAAACAATAACAAAGACAACAATCATGCACAGCGGAATAAGTAAAACATCTTTATTATTGAACAAGGTTTTTACTTTGTGATCTCTAATACTAACACTAATAATCATCTACAGCCCCAATTCTACTTGATCAAGGTAGAACATGTTACACGCCTTGTAACAGGGATCAAGGACTCGACCTTGAGGCTGAACTAACTAACTAACTAACTAAAACCCTAGACGTTTATAACTTACGTCTAGGTTACACACACACACCTCTAATCGACTACATCTTGTAGTTTGTGCACATCTAAAACTAATGACCCATGTCCTCTTTATATACTAGAGGGATTAGGGTTTACAAGACAATTAGGAAACAAATACAATTAGGAAAGTAAATATTCTTCTAGAATCTTCCAAATTCTCCATCTTTTTATAACTTTCCTCCTTGTCACATTAAGTCCTTCATGTTTCATTCTTCTTGTTTTGTATCATCAAATCAATAAAACCCAACAATCTTCCCCTATTTGATGATGACAAAACAAAGACATTCTTGTGCGAACTTCCCTAGACGAAGTAGAGAAGTTGAGATAATTAAATCTCGCCATGAATGAAACAAGTCTTGTCTTCCCCTTAAGTCATGCCATACCACTCCAAATCTCTTCTAACATCTCTTCCCCTTTTTGTTATCAACAAATAGGGAACGTATGCAAAACTTCCCCTTGAGTGGTGCATGTAGATGGTTAAACAATTAAACAATAAGCTTCCCCTGAAACTAATATGTTTACCATCTCTTGAATCTTCAATTCTGTAAGCTCCTTGTAATGATTACTGATGAAGAAAACCAAATATGACGAACTTGATGAAGAAGTTGAATTTCCCAAACCTTTGTCTTATATCTTGCACTATCCACGTCTCTATGTGACTCCAAACTTATCTTAGAAGTAGGCTACTAGGACCTCTCGATAAATCCTCAACTAATATGAGACACTGAGCACTACAATGTAACTCCTTTAAGTGATAGCAAATGTGTGTATTCAGCACCTTAAGTTTATAGATCACACATCCTTGCTAGATTCATCAAGTCTTTGTCATCGCAATAACACAAACATAAGAACGCGCACCTGTGAAACTCAACTACAACATCAAATAAATGATATTCAACCTTCTTCGTAATCAATTAATCCAATAAGAACAAATACGAGCCTTTTAAAACCTTTAAGAACATAAACCAAAAACTTCTTGTGTGTGTGAAACTAATAACCTGTGTGTGTAATCTAACAAACTGCTCATAATTAGCATCTCGACTTCCCCTCACTGCTTGTAAATCATGCATTGTCTCCATAAATCATCTAAACGCAGCAGTACTTTGAATGAACAGTACCTTGGAGCATAGCAGTACTTTAGTCGAGCAGCAGTACTTTGGACGAACATCAGTACTTTGGACGAACAACAGTACTTTAGACGAACAGCAGTACTTTCAAAAAGCTAGCAGTACTTTCAATCCGAGAGCAGTACTTTCAATCCAATAAACGGCAGTAGCTTTAATCAACTAAAAACCATAATCAACTATGTATCTTTCAACCAATCAGCAAGTAATATAAATGCTTCTCCACCGTCCCATGTACTTTTGTCGCCTTTTGGAATATTTAACTCCACACATTAATACCCAACTTGTGTGAGAAATTGACAGATCATATGTTTATTCCAGCGACCCATAATTCCATATGCACCGACCCATTAATTCAAACAGCAAGTGACAAACCAATGAATCAATAACCACAGACCAATTAGATCGCACCAACCAATAGCAGCAGCAGCTATATCCAAATAAAATAATCCCTTGTCCCACGTAGGAATAGCAATACCGATTAATTAACAAAAACTATCAGCCAACCAGTCCCACATGCAGTATTCGATCAGACCCACATCAGTTATAATATTAAAATCAACTTAATCCTTCAAATCTCTTTATCAATCTCACGTGCATAAAGCAAAAACAGTAAGCGACAACTCAATTAATCAATTACCGACCAATTGATAATAAATTTTGACCAATTAATAATACGATCAACATCAGTACGAGGTATCTTCAACGAAAATAGCCAATCAATTACCATACTGCTATTGTAAAACAAATCAATAAAAGTCGATACCTCAAAAATAATAACCAGATCTGTTACTGCTTTTCTTCGACAAATCTGCTACACATCGACACCAATAAACCTTGTTAAATCCCTAGGTAACGAGCTCCCCAGGCTCTGATACCACATGTTGAGTTTGTTAAAACTCCTTAGACCGTTTAGAGCACTAGGGTTAAACAATAACAAAGACAACAATCATGCACAGCGGAATAAGTAAAACATCTTTATTATTGAACAAGGTTTTTACTTTGTGATCTCTAATACTAACACTAATAATCATCTACAGCCCCAATTCTACTTGATCAAGGTAGAACATGTTACACGCCTTGTAACAGGGATCAAGGACTCGACCTTGAGGCTGAACTAACTAACCAACTAACTAAAACCCTAGACGTTTATAACTTACGTCTAGGTTACACACACACACCTCTAATCGACTACATCTTGTAGTTTGTGCACATCTAAAACTAATGACCCATGTCCTCTTTATATACTAGAGGGATTAGGGTTTACAAGACAATTAGGAAACAAATACAATTAGGAAAGTAAATATTCTTCTAGAATCTTCCAGATTCTCCATCTTTTTATAACTTTCCTCCTTGTCACATTAAGTCCTTCATGTTTCATTCTTCTTGTTTTGTATCATCAAATCAATAAAACCCAACAGTTATGTTCTTGAAATAGAGGAAAGGAAAAGGAAAGTAACCATAATCATGTTCTTCAGTGGGAGGAAAAGGAAAATAATTTGGTGAAATTACATATATGCCCTTTAGTTGTGAATGTAAAATATTTTAAAAGGGGTATATTAGTCTTTACATAATAAAAAGTTCCATTTCCTTTCCCTTTCCTCCCAAAAGTGGGAGGAAGATTTACTCACCAAAACTTCCTTCCTATTTCTTTTCCACTTCCCTTTCCTTCCTTAAAAAAAACTCAAGAACACAAAAAAGTATCAATTTCCTTTCCTTTCCAATTCCTTTCTAACTAAAGAACAGAGCGTTTGTGTTTTGGTACAATTGAAAAGGAAAACAAATATTATATGATGGGTGGAGTCGGTTTGAAGGAGAGAAAAACAATTTGGTCTTCTTTTGGTACAGATATTTATCTTAAAGAGGTGATAAGGCGGTGGATAAAATAAATAAATAAAAGATAAAGACAACTTATTATTATAGAGGGTATTGTGTGTACTCCGTGTCCCGTTGAGTTAAAGTATAAACGCGGTATCCCGGTTTGACAAGGATACGAGAAATATAATTCTGGAAACGTTTTTATATAAAAACAAAGTGATTGATTCCGAAAAGTAATTATTGGACTTAAACCATAACTAATGCGGTGTTGGTACACGTTATGTGTAATTTTCACGTTTTACGAGATAACTTCTCATTAAATGGACAGAGGTGAAAGAAAACATTTAGAGAATAATAGTTCAAACTAGAGTGAATTACTTAATTTGGAAAAATCTCTGGTTAACTACCGGTTACAGTAATTGCTTTTACGATACGGTAAAAGTCAAATAGTCAAAAGTCAAAGTCAAAGGGCAAAATAGTCATTTTGCCTTATGAAAATTTACGGGTTATTACAGTATCCACCCCTCAACTTATTTTTCCCTATGAAAATTTACGGGTTATTACAATTTTAAAAACCATTTGTTTTGAAAATAAGAGCTACGAGGCTCTGGTACCAATTGTGAAAAACGTAGAGGGGGGGGGGGTGAATACATTACCGTTTAAAAACTTTAAACTTGTTGTATCAAATATCCATTTTTAGCTTGTTCTAATAGTAAAGATGTTACATATAGATTGTGACTAACATAACTTAAAACATGGTATCACACAAGTACAATCAACAATACACAACACAAGCAATCACATAATGCAAACATTAAAGTAAAGCAATAAGTAAAAGAAAGCGCAAACTGAACACGATGATTTATAGTGGTTTGGTCACGGATCTCCTCTCCGCCCTACTCCACTCCCCGAGTACCCAACTCGAGAGTTACTTCACTAGATCAACAACCTCCCTTCTCAGCGGAGAAAACCTTACAATCGTCGCTTACACTTTATCCGGTACAAAGCTAGATACCGGGTTCTTTTACAAATGTACAACCACTCCTAACGTCGCCTATACAATATTTCCGACACTAAGCTAGATGTCGAGTTCTTTTACAAGGGTACAACCACTCCCGCTATGTTTTGTGGCCCAACATAAAAAACTTGTGTTTTATGGCACAAACACATAAACCATCTAATCTAGTTTGGTGAATAGATTGTGATGTTACAATGATGATCCAAGACATACATGTCTAATTGATATGAATGCCTAATCTAAATGAACTTCTTGAATAAGAAGCCTTCAATCATTGATGATGTCAAGAGTCCTTGAATCTTCATATGTTGGTATGCTTTAATGAATGATGACTTCACGATCTTGTAACCTTCTTAGTGGATCATGAAGTATGATATGCTTACAACATAATGAGAGTTAGTAGCATTATGATCATTATGGAAAGGGTGATTAATATGTGTTGAAGTGATTTCAAGTTGTTAGAAAACAACTAAACTTGGTTTATTATTTATATGTAAAAAGTCTAAAGAGGTTTTTCAAAACCATGTTCCAAAACCATCAAAGATATCATCCAAAATATATTCTTAGATCTTTACACTATCCAAGAAAATCTTTCCAAATCTTTCATAATCTTTCCAAGATATCTTATGAGATCTTTCTATATTTTGATGACACTATGCATGAGGTAATAACACCATTTTCATTTTGATTAAAATGTAAACAAAAGTTTGTTTGTAAAAGAGTAAATGTCATTTTTCGTCCCTGTGGTTTGCCGGGTCAATCAAGAATCGTCCCTGCCATTAAATTTCGCCGGGTTTGGTCCCCATGGTTTACAACCCATACGGGTTTGGTCCCTTGACTAACTTATCCATTTGTTGACTGTTAACTTAAAGGGTATTGTAGTCATTTCGTCTTTAATTCACTAAACCCTTCTTTATAAACTCAACTTCATCTTCATCTACCTGCAAATCCACTTTCACCAACACATACACCCTCTCTTCACCAACCGGCCACCACGACCACCGACCACCGTCGCCGGAATCTTGCCTTCAACCACCTTATTCACCACCACCCTACTGCTCTAATACCCACCAAACACCACCACCCTACTGCTCTAACACCCACCAAACACCACCACCCTACTGTCATTTCGATCCTAACCCTTCTTCTTTATAAACAATTTCACCAACATACACAAACACACTCCCAAGTCCCAACCATCACCACCTGTAATATGCTATCATCGCCCCATCCCAACAACCACCCCCGTAGGGTGTTGGCCACCTCGACCACCATCACACCGAAACAATCACAACCACGGATCTTGGCGGATCTTGACCAGATCCAATCTACTGATCGTAGTTTCATGGTGGTTGTGATGAGGCCATGAGAGTTTGGTGGTTGTTGTTTTCTGTAGTGGCGATGGGGTTTAGATGGTGGTAGGTTTGTGGATATTATGATGATGGTGATGGGGTTATTAGGGTGTTGAGATTGAATAATGGTGAGAATTATCAGGTTTGGATTATTATGAGGGTTTTGAGATTAATGTGACTATGGCTCCTGTTGGTGTTAAGAAGTAGAGAAGGAGTTTAATGAATGTTTTCTTGAATTTAAGTGATGTTTTTGAGGATGAAATGTATGTTCGATTTATTGCTGCTGCTGGTGCTTTGACTCAAAATGACAGCTCTTATAAATGGTTGTATTTGTTGGGGAAAGAGATACAATTAAGAAAAGAGATGCTTGGTTGGGCTTATGAATCTGTGTTTAGATATCTTTGTGGTTTAAGTCACTTTTGGTGTTTGATTTTGAAGGTTTTTGCTTAAATAAGTTTTGGTGGATTTAGTTATGTTGTTTATGGTAGGTTTTGATTTAATTGTGTTCATGGTTATATATTTGTGTACAATTGGTTTGTTCAATAATACTGAAGATGGTGTTTGGTCGGGGTTGTCGAAAATTCACTGTAGTGGCCGGAAATAATGATGAAGAAGATGACTTGGGTGATGAAGGTGAAATAATAATAATAATAATAATAATAATAATAATAATAATAATAATAATAATAATAATAATAATAATAATAATAATAATAATAATAATAATAATAATAATAATAATAATAATAATAATAATAATAATAATAATAAACTGGTATGGTTGATTTCGTGCCAGGTCGTGCGGTGATTGAGGCTGCACAACGTAAACGCGTCAAGTATGAGGCTAAGTGTGCAGATATGGGATATGGTTTCCTCCCCTTCTCTTTCTCTTCTTTTGGGGAACTTGAAAAGGACGCTGTGACTTTATTGAAGCGTATTCGAAAGTTCTCGATGACTCAAGACATTGGAGCACGTGTTGCTGCTCATTTTTTTAGTAGGATTTGCTTTTCTATAGCTAGAGGAGTGGGAGCCCAATTAGTATCTCGGCTCCCTACTAACTTCTTGTAAATCCTATATGTTTCTAATAAAGTGACGTCTTCATTAAAAAAAAAAAAAAAATAATAATAATAATAATGTGAGGGTAGTTTTGCCATTTCGTGCCTTCAAACTAGCATTTAACGGTCAAACAAACGGAAGTTACGGTCAAGGGACCAAACCCGTATGGGTTGTAAACCATGGGGACCAAACCCGACGAAATTTAACGGCAGGGACGATTCTTGATTGACCCGGCAAACCACAGGGACGAAAAATGACATTTACTCTTTGTAAAATGTATTACTTAACTAGTTAAACATTCTAAATGGTTGGTCAAGGGGTTTGATCGTAATGCCACATAACAAACATGTACGAACCTGTGTTGTAGCATACGACGACTCGAGAAGTTGAGAGGTGTTGTATGTTGAGACAAAATATGATTACGAGTAACTTGTACATTTTACGTTATGTATCAAGTTATATGTTTGTCATCAATCAAAATAAACAAGACTGTATAGATTAAATATCGTAATATTTGCACTAACACATTTTATCAAGATTAAAAAGACAATTATTAAATGAGTTACCAAACACCGAGAAGTCGTCCATAAAGACTTCCATGAAGTCCTCTACCATATCATGGAAGATAGCCGTCATACATCATTGGAAGGTCGCAGGAGCATTACATAATCCGAACGGCATTCTTCTATAGGCGAAGGTTCCATAAGGGCAAGTGAAGGTTGTCTTTTCTTGATCTTCGGGCGCGATTGGTATTTGAAAGAAACCTGAAAAACCATCTAAAACGCAATGGTAATCATAACCCGATAGTCTTTCTAACATTTGGTCAATAAACGGAAGAGGGAAGTGATCTTTTCGTGTTGCATCATTAAGTTTGCGGTAATCAATGCAAACTCTCCATCCAGTTACAGTTCTTGATGGAATCAATTCGTTGTCTTCATTAAGTACCACTGTCATCCCTCCTTTCTTTGGCACAACGTGGATAGGGCTGACCCACGAACTATCAGATATTGGGTAGATAAGTCCAGAGTCAAGCAGCTTTACAATTTCGTTCTTAACCACATCTTGTACTTTTGGATTTAAACGCCTTTGAGGTTGAACAGTGGGTTTGAACTCAACTTCCATAAGGATTTTGTGGGTACAGAATGACGGGCTAATCCCCTTGATATCCGACATTTTCCACGCTAGCGCTCCTTTTCGTTTATACAATACCTGCAAAAGAGCTTCCTTTTCCTTTTTCGTTAAGTTAGATGCAATAATAACCGGTGAATTAGCATTCCCATTTAAATAAGCATATTCCAGATTAGAAGGAAGATCTTTAAGCACAGGTTTAACGTCATTAATTTCGTTAGCACTAGTGTAATAAACATGTTCAGTTATAACGTCGCTGCTGTTTTCAGATAGATGCGCCGCATCAGCGTTGCTGATGGGCCGTATTGAGTTACAGACAGCAGAATCAACAGTAAAATCATTAATAAAGGGATTGTCATCTACTTGATCTTCTATAGCAATAGTTGATTCTAAATTTTTAAGCAGGAATGAATCAAGCATATTATTATTCAATAATTCATGGGTAAACTGGTTAATAGTATTATCGAAGGTGTCGTTATTATAACATTCATCATCATTAGAATCTGGTTTACTCATAGATTGTTCCATATTAAATTCAACCTCGTCTTTACCTATCTTTAGAGTTATCTTTTTGTTGAACACATCAATCATGGCTCTAGCTGTAGCTAGTAAGGGTCTCCCTAATATAATAGGTGTCCTAGAATTTTCAGGCATATCAAGGATAACGAAGTCAATAGGTAATTCAAATTTATCAACTTTGATTAAAACATTTTCAGCTATTCCTAAAGGATATTGAATCGACCTGTCAGCTAGTTCTAAGTACATCCTAGTAGGTTTTGGCTCGCCTAGACCTAATTTTTTATACATAGAAAATGTCATAAGGCTTATACTAGCTACTAGATCGGCTAAAGCATTTCAAATATATAAATTTTTAATTTGACAAGGAATAGTGAAACTCCCTGGATCGTTTTCTTTCGATGGAAGTTTATTGAGCAGTGTGGCTGAGCTACGTTCGCCCATTGTAATAGTGCAGGCTTCCTCTAATTTGGACTTGTTGGTTAGCAAGCTCTTGAGGTATTTAGCATATTTTGGCATTTGTACAAGGGCTTCAATAAATGGTATGCTTAGCTGTAGTTGCTTGAGATTCTCCAGAAATTTCTTTTGGTAAGCATCTTCTTTTTCCCTCCTAACCTTGTGTGGGAAGGGTAGAGTTGATCGCATTGGTTCAATGAAGGGTTCTTCTCGAATTTCCGGTTCCTGAGCAATTTCATTAGGTGCATCCTGCTCCGGTTGAATAGTTCCAGGGGATATATTACTAGTGTTGTTATTCACCAGCGTTTCTCCGATTTAAAAGGTGGATTTGCCGCCTCTTGTTGTAATTCCTTTCAAGTCATGCCTTACCAACAGAACTTTGTTGAGTATTATTGACAATTGGTGCACTTCAATTGCCAATCCATTAATCAGGTTGTTTTGTTCTTTCAGTAAGAGCTCATTAGTCGTTCTGAATTCCTTGATAAAGTTTTTCATGTCATCATGTTCCTTCTTGCTCGTCCGAGCGATTAAACGTCCGAACTCATCATTGGTAAGATTCATTCGAGGTTTCCCGAACCAGCTGGGAAAAATATCAAACATCCTTCCTGAAATTCAAAACAAGTAGATTTCAAAGTAAAAACTTTCTAATATATAGGAAGTTTAGACAGAATTTCCCGTTCGGATAAAAGTTGCTGATATGTGCAGATGATGCGCCGTATCCTGGGAATAGGATACGCCGTATCTTAATCGTTAAAAATAAATCAGACTTTTATTTAGAAAATCAATACGCCACAATTAATAAATTAAAAGCGCCGTATGTTTTAATAATCAATAAATCAGTTATATTTATAAAAATAAGATGCGCCGTATCAGCAGAAGCTAATGCGTCGTATCTTCGTTACGTTACAGAATAAAAGATTTTTGATTCAGATAAATGCGTCGTATCGACAAAAATTGATGCGTCACTTCTTTTTAATTAATTCAAAAATTGTTTTTAATAGAAAGTATAAATACGCCGTATCTGGAAAACAGATGCGTCGTATGTCGGTTAGGGTTTAAAAATTTTCTGGTTAAAAACAAAATACGTCGTATCTAAGACATAGATGCGCTGTACTTGAATTATTAAATGCGCTGTATATAAAAATTAAAACGCCATACGCCGCTTCTGAAAAACAGATGCGTCGTATCGTTTATATCAGCAGAATACAACGACAGCAGTTATGCAGAAAACAGAGAAAACAAATAAAACAATAAAAACACATAAACAAACAAACAATTAAACACACAAAAACAGATAATATGCAAAATATACAATGAATGCAAACAAACAAAACAAAAAGTTAGTAAAAAGATAAAATCTAAAAAACCTAAAAAAAATCAAAAAGTTAGAAAACCTAATTAAAATACTAATAGATAAACAAGTTTTAACAATTCACTCCCCGGCAGCGGCGCCAAAAACTTGATGCGTGTTTATGTGTCATATGCAGTATAGGGGTAATTGCCTATTTTAAGTTTTACATTTATATTTAGCCGACTTATCCTATAACACACACACTAACGGACAGTGTATCCGATCAATATGTATATAGTGGTAAGTAGAGTGTCGATCACTAAGAGTGGAACGTAAAGCTTAATTTGTCTATCAGTATTTTAATATCCTAAGTTAGTTTTACAATCTAATCTAACGCAAAGGGGGTTTAGTCTGAGAGACTAGCACATATTTGGTTTTATTAAATAGTAAATTAAACTAATGAGAACGAATCAGCGAATAGCAACACGTACACATATAGATAATAGAGACTATAAGAAGACCTGTCCTGATAATTAAGTAGCTTGTCACTTGTTTTATTGCTAGTTTTATATGAAGTGTATATCAATTAAATCTTTCTCGTTGGATCGCAGTATATCGGCGAGTAAACCCTTAATGATCACTTATGCCTATCCTATTTATCTAGAGACGCTAGAATAAATAGGCGAGGGGCAGATATGGCAGTCCACGGGCTTAGCTAGACATAGAGGTTATCAAAGCACTAATATAAGTCACCAAAGACATCAACATATAAACTTTAATTAATGGGAAAACAATATTAAGGGGAGTTCATGATGTTCCGTAGTTACATGTCACAAGCCCATCAATCCTGATGAATTAAAGTATACTATTACAATAAAACAAAACTACTTAATGAATTAAATACATGCAGGACCTTCTTACAACTCTAATATTTTTGTTTGGGGTGTGTCTTATGAAGCTTCTTCGACTGAATTCGTCTCCTTAGGGTTATGTTGCACACAAAATTCGTAACAGTCTTGGGGTATTTATAGTTTCTGTCTGAGGGCTCGATGCGGCACATTGAATTAGTAGATGCGGCGCATTGACTTAACTTCGCGTGGGGTCCAAGATTAATTTATTCTGGAATATTCGTACACCGTCTTCAGATGAGGCGTAACTTGATTCTTGTATGCGGCGCATGTCCTTCAGCGTCTTGGATTATATCTGGTGAAGTCTTGATAGTGATACGCCATATGTCAGAAGTATGATGCGGCGTATCTGGAGTAGAACAAGCTTGATTCTTCGTTGACCAAAGTTTCATATGCGGCACATGCTAGAATTGCATGCGGCGCATTCTTCAAACTCTGGCAATGGTCTTCGAATTCATCTAAGTATGATATTGCGACGTATCTGTTGAGAGAGATACGACGCATCTTCTGGGTTTCAGTAGACTTTTGACATCTTGCTAGTTTTGCTCCATATTTCGTCCAAAATCGTTAAGTTTCACCAATTCCTTGTTTTTACCTGAGAATTGCTAAAGTAAATGATTAAGTATCGATTCTCATAGATAATATAATAAAACAAGTCAAATAAATATATTGAATCAGGATCAAGCCCAATCTAGGATAAGTAATATTGATTATATGCACAACGGATTAATGATAAAGAACACAATCAACATTACCAACAAGGTCTTTCTAATAAAACAATGATACTCTATGGATCTCTATTACTCACTCTAAAAGATGTTTTTCTTGGAGTGTTTGTTCAAGAAGTAGTCGACAATACAATAGCCATCTGTTCCTTTTATACACAAGGAACCCTAATTAGGAAATAAATAGAAAATCAATACATATCACTACCTCTAACAACTTTCTAAAAATATATAAATACGGGTTTGACTTTTACTATTACCCGCAGAAATAATACTAACAGCAACAATGACTCTATGTCATTTCAATAATTCCTAACAAAATAGGATAAATGATGATAATAAAATGTAGTTATTTGAGTTCATCAACTATGAAAGTCGAAGAATCACTTAACGTGACATTCGATGAAAGTCCTCCTCCCACGAAAACATCACCCTTGGTGGATGATGATCTAGATGAGGAAGAAGCCACTAAAGTTATTAGCAAGAAAACTCTAGAAAATGACATTGAGGATGAAATTGTCGAAGTTGACAAAGTCGTTAACATTAAGAAATCCAAAAATCATCCAATAGAAAATGTCATAGGAAATCTTAACCAAAGAACCCTTAGGTCACAAGCACAAAACAAAAGTAATTTCTTTTGTTTCATATCCATCGTAGAACCTAAGAATGTCGGTGAAGCGAGTAAGGATGAGAGCTGGATAGTTGCTATGCAAGAAGAGTTAAACCAATTCACCGCAAATGAAGTATGGGATTTAGTACCTCCTCCTGAGAACCAAACCATCATAGGAACTAAGTGGGTATTTAGAAATGAGCTCGATGAAAATGGCGTCGTAACTAGGAACAAGGCTAGATTAGTAGCACAAGGCTACAATCAACAAGAGGGATTAGATTACGATGAAACTTATGCACCCATAGCTAGATTAGAGTCTATTAGAATACTCGTTGCCTATGCTTGTGCCTTAGACTTTAAACTATATCAAATGGACGTGAAAAGTGCATTCCTAAATGGTATTATCAACGAGGAGGTATACGTAGCACAACCTCCAGGATTCGTTGATTTCGAAAAACCGAATCATGTTTATAGACTCAAGAAATCCCTTCCACGGTCTTAAACAAGCTCCTAAAGCTTGGTATGATAGACTAAAGGCATTTTTGATTAAACATGAATATACCATGGGAATGGTTGATAACACACTCTTCACGAAGAAACGCAATTCACACCTCATTATTGTTCAAATATATGTCGACGACATTATATTTGGCTCAACTTGTCCTAAATTATGCGATGATTTCTCTAAAATCATGCATGACGAGTTTGAGATGAGCATGATGGGTGAATTAAATTTCTTCCTTGGTCTACAAATAAAACAAATGGAAGATGGTATCTTCTTTAATCAATCTAAGTATATTAAAGAGATGCTTAATAAATTTAGTTTAGAAGAGTCTAAGCCCATGAAAACTCCCATGTCCACGGAAATGAAACTCACGAAAGATGAAGAAGGTGAGTCCGTAGATAACACTAAGTATAGGGGCATGATAAGTAGTCTACTATATCTAACGGCAAGTAGACTACTTATCTTGAAGCGGTCAAACATATCTTCCGATACGTCAAAGGCACTTTATACTTGGGATTATATTACCCCAAGGGGACCGGCGTAGAAATTATTGTCTATGCCGACTCTGATCATGCGGGAGATTATGTGGATCGAAAAAGTACGAGTGGCGTTTGTACCTTCATGGGTTGTTGTCTAACTTCTTGGTTCTCCAAGAAACAAACGGCTCTTGCTATCTCCACGACCGAAGCCGAATACGTAAGCGCCGGAAAGGCATGTCAACAAGCACTATGGATGAAGCAAGCTCTTATCGACTACGACATTCATTTAGACGACATCCCGATTATGTGCGACAACAAAGGCACCATCGACTTGAGCAAGAATCCCGTCCAACATTCTCGTACTAAACACATCGAAATTCGTCACCACTTCCTTCGCGATAACGTCCAAAAAGGAAACATTTCTATTGAGAAAGTTCCCTCTCAAGACAATATCGCCGAAATTATAACGAAACCTCTCAAACATGAATCCTTTAACTATCTCCGTCTAGGTCTAGGAATGATGGAACACATCCCATAAACACCCTCTTATGACTATTTGAATATTTCATTTGAAATATTAAAGTCATCTCTTGTATCCCTCTAATGACTATTGAAGTCATCCCGTAATGTCTAGTTTAGCTCGATCCATCTCTCGTTAGAAGAATTTATTAGGTATAAATTCTTTCCTCGTGTCAAGGAGTCTCACTAAAATCAGCGGGACTTGTTTGTCAAAAATCAAAAAGGGAAAAAAAATTGTCCCAGCAGATCACGACAACACTAAAGTGGGCACGACACCACTAATTTTAGTGGTACCGTGGTACCATGTGTCTGAAATTGTCGTATATCAGTCTCTTTTCCCTCACAATTCACATTTGAACTTTCCCAATTTCCTTCATTGCTGTCAAAATCGAACTTCACAACCCAAACTTCAATTAAACCATCTCAAAATCATATTGGAGGCATTTTTCTTAAAAAAAAATTAATCACTACTAATCTCTTATCATCAATTGTAAGTTACTTCATCCTAATCTTTCTTTGATCTTGAGTCTAGGGTTATTCTTACATAAAAATTGGAATTGGGGATCTCTTAATAAGTTATTTGATCTTTAGGGAATTAAGATTAGAAGCTTATAATGTTTGATGAGTTTAATTTTCCCAACATAGAATCCCATTTAAGAAATTAGATTAGCAAATTACACATAAATCTTTCAAACTCAAAACCCAATTCCATAATTTCCAAAATCTCACAAATCTATTATCATGAAATAATTATTTTTATGCATTGTTGATTTAAATTCAAAACGTTTTCTCATGCATACATGATCTCATGAATATTAATCGAATTACATAACTAATATGTACTCTTCGAAATATTCAGTTGAGCAAAAGAAAAATTAGGAGTGTTTGGGTAATCTTATTAAGTTAATTTTAGAGTCAAGATTATCGCACCTCCACATAGTTTGCATATAGGCACACACTAGGCACATATCTTCATAATAAACATCCTTGATGATTAAAAACAATTTATCTTTTATAGGTTTTAACCATGTCTCATCTTTACGATTTTGATCACCTCACAACCGATACATACATTCCCGATATCTCTTGTGAACCCACTACACCCGGAAACCACATTCGTGCCTATGTCAATCTTGAAACCCGTCGGTTTCATGAAGGTCGAGTCATTGATCCTTCTCTAATTTATGATAGGGATATCAACATGTCATTTTGTCACACCCCCAAAATCGGGTCCAGCGGAAGCTTACGTATCGCTGGGGTGCAACTCAATTGGTATCGCAACGCAAGTACAAAGAACGGTTTTTCACAATCATTTAGAATATATTTGAGAAATCAGAGTGTTAAATTTACATTATGAAAAGTGGTGCGGAAATAGGCCCATAAAATAAGTTAAGCGGTCCCAAACGTTTTATCAGAGTCTTCTATGACCATGCCATGCCCTGCCAAAAGCCTCCAATAGCGTGCCATTGCTTAATTCCTGAAAATACATGCTAAAGTGTCAACACGAGGTTGGTGAGTTCATAGAGTTTGTTAAGCAAGTAAAGTATTCGAATAAAGATTTTTCCCAGCAAAGGCATTGTAAATCCACTCAGTTGCAAATCCCGCCCATAACAACACTTGCAACCTGTGTGTTTACAACCCACTGCTAAAATATAGCTTGAGTAAGACATGTAAGTATACGATATGCGTTCTATATCACTAATAGACCTTATGCTGCTCACTAGGAGACTTATGTTCGGCTACCCCAAGTGTTTGATACTTAGGTCCGTGATATGTTCTGTACGGCTACCCCAAGTGTTAGATACTTAGGTCCATGATATGTTCTGTACGGCTACCCCAAGTGTTTGATACTTAGGTCCGCGATATGTTCTGTACGGCTACCCCAAGTGTTAGTTACTTAGGTCCGCGAGTTGCTTTCAAGAATAACACAAATAAGTTTAACACAATCATATATGTAAGCAAGCAGTTTAAGCATGTATCTCCCCCAAAGCAGTTCAAAACGTATAAAGTAGGGGCTATGAAACTCACCTGATGCGATAGCAACAATGATAATAATGGATATGATGAAATGAGGCTCGGTCTCTAACCGCGACTTATTATGAATGATATGATCTAGCGTAAGCAATGATACAATGCTACACATGCAAATACGTATGTTAACGATACCACTCGTTAGTTTTGAAAATAATGTTTATCGTCGAAAACTACATTTTTGACGTCTCGGCAAGTTATGAACAAATTTTCGTGTAAATATGTTGAAACGGCACTCCACGATCCTTGTTTGATGTTTTATCGCCAAATAAAATAGTTTCGTCGCAAAATAACCCTTTTTACAACTTGTGAAAATATGACCAAACGGCCTCGCAAAACTAGTCGCAAAATATTGTACGTTAAGAGTTAGGAATAGAACTTGACGTTTTTGAAATCCTTGTAACATAATCTTCATGTCGCCTCATTTGACTTTTGATCATACGCGCCTCGATCATATAGAAAATCGGCCATGAACTTAGTGACTTGGTAGTTTTATACTTAGAAAATATATGTGTTGTAATGCTGTCAAAATAAGTACACTTCGTCGGCTTTTCAAAAATTCATATCTTGGTCGTTATAAGTCCGTTTTCGACGTTCTTTATATCCACGCGTTCGTCATAACATGAACTAACATCTTTTCAGTGGCTCGGCTCAGCTAGACTACGGCTAACGCCTCGTTTTGTCCCTTGAAGTTCGGCTAACAGCATGTATTTTCTGAAAATAATAGTTTTTGTCGTCTAACTTTAAAAATTCATATCTCCTTCGTTATAACTCGGTTTTTAGTGATTCAAGCGCCCACGTTTTCGTTTTTGAAAGTATTTTCTAAATATGTTGGCCAAAATAACGCCATGTTTACTGATTTTTCCAGATTTACATTTTCGGGACAGTAGGTATATATATATATGTTTAAAACTCATTTTCTTGGTTCACGGCTTGATCAAACTACTTCAAAACAACTCCACAAGTACACAAATCCTACCATACACCTTCTTAGGGTGTCATGGGTCCTAAACATCACCAAAAATGATGGGCTTCGCGAGGATGTTAATAAAACGTACAGATCTAGTGTTTTTAGAAAAGAATAAGTAAAGTGGTATGTGTAACATAACTTTTGCATGACTAGATGCTAAAATAACTTGAAGATACAACAATATATGAATAAAATGAAGTATGAAATGATCAAAAATAATGTTCTTGAAACTTACTTGGAGATTAATGAGTTTGGATGAAAAAGGATCACAACCTTGGAGTTTTTATTGCAAAACTCTAACAAGGAAGGTATAATGAGCTAGTATAACACTTGAAGTGAAAAATTTTATGGATGATTCTTCTTGTTCTTGATCTTGTCGTGGGTTTTGAGGAGAGAAAGATGAGAGAAAAAGTTCTTGTTTAGCTAGTATAATGTTACTTGTATGTGTTATATGAAATAAATCTAACTTTAAGTAAACTTAGCATTTAAGAAGTTTTGGTTTATTAGGGAAAGGGGGGGCGGCAAGTGGTGTCTTGGAAGGGATAAGATGAGACTTTTTTTGCTTATTAGATATTTTAGGATAAGCACTAGTTAGTTTAGTGTATATTTTCGGTGTTATCGGGTACCAGGTTAACTGAAAATAAATCATGACGAGTTGAAATAAAATACGACGAAGTTGTAAAAATTATAAAATCATGTTACTGATAAGAATCGGGTGTCAAAATAATGATCGTGATGAAATATCGCAAACCGACGGAGCTATAAGCGTTTTCCGGAAAATATAGCAAATGGTTTCAACACACCGGGTAAATTAGTAATATAATTTTTGTATCATAATTTTGTGTATGTAAACATAATAGGATCATAGTCGGGAGTATCGGTTATATTATTCGTAGTAATGACTGAGTGGTAACGTTTAATAATTAACCATACGTTAATTGAAATAATGCAAACCCGTGCATAGTAAAAACCCGAAAATGCGAATTGTGACAGTCTCCACCCGTTAGAGGAATTCAGTCCCTGAATTCAGCTCGCTCATTCTACGTACGTACGTTCTCATGGTCGGGTTTGATGGGGGTAAACTTTCCCATGATCGAGCATAGCCTTCAAAAGACCTCTAGGTAACCGATTTCTACTTAATCCCACAACTCATCAAACAAGAACTGTCATGGGATTAGGCTAAATCGGTTTGAGTAACAACTTGATTCCAGTTTGATCCTCGCAACTCATCAAACAAGAACTGTCACTTAGATCAAACTGGGAACAAGTGATTTGAAGGAGGTCTTTTGAAAATTTGGCTCGATAATGGAATTGCTTACACCGATCAAATCAATCCGGACATAATTCCATTATAACTACTCTCAGTATTGCAAAATTCATCTCTGAGTCGAACATAGGTAGTCAGGCTATGTCCCACTGTCCCGGGTCGAATATAGATGACTAGTCTATATTCCACCGAGGTTCAATGAATTTTGGAATACTCAGCTTAGTTATAATAATACTATGTCCTTCACATGTAAAAGGTGGTTCAAAAGACTAAGGCAGGTGATCAGGCTTGAGGTCGAATGATGAAACTACGTAAAGAAAAGGTGTAACGCTGCGACATGCATGATATGTAAGCATACTTATATGAAATACAATTATAGTAATCAACGAGAGTAAGTGAGTATAATCTATCTGGTAATGAGATATAAATCTCATCAAATATGTCAGCAACAACCCACAAATGAGGCATCAGCTTGGCAGGCAGGCACGTGGCGGTCATAGGGTTAAGTTTTCATAAAAGTAGCTATAGTTTAGGTTTTAAAATTACCCAATTCTCTATAGCCTAGGCTCTGATACCAATCTGTCACACCCCCAAAATCGGGTCCAGCGGAAGCTTACGTATCGCTGGGGTGCAAATCAATTGGTATCGCAACGCAAGTACAAAGAACGGTTTTTCACAATCATTTAGAATATATTTGAGAAATCAGAGTGTTAAATTTACATTATGAAAAGTGGTGCGGAAATAGGCCCATAAAATAAGTTAAGCGGTCCCAAACGTTTTATCAGAGTCTTCTATGACCATGCCATGCCCTGCCAAAAGCCTCCAATAGCGTGCCATTGCTTAATTCCTGAAAATACATGCTAAAGTGTCAACACGAGGTTGGTGAGTTCATAGAGTTTGTTTAACAAGTAAAGTATTCGAATAAAGATTTTTCCCAGCAAAGGCATTGTAAATCCACTCAGTTGCAAATCCCGCCCATAACAACACTTGCAACCTGTGTGTTTACAACCCACTGCTAAAATATAGCTTGAGTAAGACATGTAAGTATACGATATGCGTTCTATATCACTAATAGACCTTATGCTGCTCACTAGGAGACTTATGTTCGGCTACCCCAAGTGTTTGATACTTAGGTCCGTGATATGTTCTGTACGGCTACCCCAAGTGTTTGATACTTAGGTCCATGATATGTTCTGTACGGCTACCCCAAGTGTTAGATACTTAGGTCCGTGATATGTTCTGTACGGCTACCCCAAGTGTTAGTTACTTAGGTCCGCGAGTTGCTTTCAAGAATAACGCAAATAAGTTTAACACAATCATGTATGTAAGCAAGCAGTTTAAGCATGTATCTCCCCAAAGAAGTTCAAAACGTATAAAGTAGGGGCTATGAAACTCACCTGATGCGATAGCAACAATGATAATAATGGATATGATGAAATGAGGCTCGGTCTCTAACCGCGACCTATTATGAATGATATGATCTAGCGTAAGCAATGATACAATGCTACACATGCAAATACGTATGTTAACGATACCACTCGTTAGTTTTGAAAATAATGTTTATCGTCGAAAACTACATTTTTGACGTCTCGGCAAGTTATGAACAACTTTTCGTGTAAATATGTTGAAACGGAACTCCACGATCCTTGTTTGATGTTTTATCGCCAAATAAAATAGTTTCGTCGCAAAATAACCCTTTTTACAACTTGTGAAAATATGACCAAACGGCCTCGCAAAACTAGTCGCAAAATATTGTACGTTAAGAGTTAGGAATAGAACTTGACGTTTTTGAAATCCTTGTAACATAATCTTCATGTCGCCTCATTTGACTTTTGATCATACGCGCCTCGATCATATAGAAAATCGGCCATGAACTTAGTGACTTGGTAGTTTTATACTTAGAAAATATATGTGTTGTAATGCTGTCAAAATAAGTACACTTCGTCGGCTTTTCAAAAATTCATATCTTGGTCGTTATAAGTCCGTTTTCGACGTTCTTTATATCCACGCGTTCGTCATAACATGAACTAACATATTTTCAGTGGCTCGGCTCAGCTAGACTACGGCTAACGCCTCGTTTTGTCCCTTGAAGTTCGGCTAACAGCATGTATTTTCTGAAAATAATAGTTTTTGTCGTCTAACTTTAAAAATTCATATCTCCTTCGTTATAACTCGGTTTTTAGTGATTCAAGCGCCCACGTTTTCGTTTTTGAATGTATTTTCTAAATATGATGGCCAAAATAACGCCATGTTTACTTATTTTTCCAGATTTACATTTTCGGGACAGTAGGTATATATATATGTTTAAAAAATCATTTTCTTGGTTCACGGCTTGATCAAACTACTTCAAAACAACTCCACAAGTACAAAAATCCTACCATACACCTTCTTAGGGTGTCATGGGTCCTAACCATCACCAAAAATGATGGGCTTCGCGAGGATGTTAATAAAACGTACAGATCTAGTGTTTTTAGAAAAGAATAAGTAAAGTGGTATGTGTAACATAACTTTTGCATGACTAGATGCTAAAATAACTTGAAGATACAACAATATATGAATAAAATGAAGTATGAAATGATCAAAAATAATGTTCTTGAAACTTACTTGGAGATTAATGAGTTTGGATGAAAAAGGATCACAACCTTGGAGTTTTTATTGCTAAACTCTAACAAGGAAGGTATAATGAGCTAGTATAACACTTGAAGTGAAAAATTTTATGGATGATTCTTCTTGTTCTTGATCTTGTCGTGGGTTTTGAGGAGAGAAAGATGAGAGAAAAAGTTCTTGTTTAGCTAGTATAATGTTACTTGTATGTGTTATATGAAATAAATCTAACTTTAAGTAAACTTAGCATTTAAGAAGTTTTGGTTTATTAGGGAAAGGGGGGGGGGGGGGGGAAGTGGTGTCTTGGAAGGGATAAGATGAGACTTTTTTTGCTTATTAGATATTTTAGGATAAGCACTAGTTAGTTTAGTGTATATTTTCGGTGTTATCGGGTACCAGGTTAACTGAAAATAAATCGTGACGAGTTGAAATAAAATACGACAAAGTTGTAAAAATTATAAAATCATGTTACTGATAAGAATCGGGTGTCAAAATAATGATCGTGATGAAATATCGCAAACCGACGGAGCTATAAGCGTTTTCCAGAAAATATAGCAAATGGTTTCAACACACCGGGTAAATTAGTAATATAATTTTTGTATCGTAATTTTGAGTATGTAAACATAATAGGATCATAGTCGGGAGTATCGGTTATATTATTCGTAGTAATGACTGAGTGGTAACGTTTAATAATTAACCATACGTTAATTGAAATAATGCAAACCCGTGCATAGTAAAAACCCGAAAATGCGAATTGTGACACATTTAGAGCTATAGGTTTTGATTGCTTACTACACATTAACGAGCCTATTTGTCCTTGTTTTGTGCTAGAGTTCTTTCGAAAAGTTGAACTTGTACGTAACGAGGATCAATCATTGTCACTTTGGTTTTGGATTCGCAACTTTAAGTTTGTCCTCACTCTTGAGCAATTTGCTCAAATTCTTAGAATCCCCAATCATGGGCAATGTTCCTACTCCGAAGATTGGTGTCTTGAGTCTCTCTTCAACTATAGAGAAGAGAATAGTCCTTATTGCTTTTACATACCCTCTCCTAGTGAGCTCACAAAACCTCTTCGTACCCATAAGTACACTCCTTTCCTCGATCCAACTAAAATTCGGTTGGCGGAAGTTCGTTATGAACTACTTTCTCGAGCAATCATCTTAAAAGAAAATGTTCTTAGTCTTAAGGGTGTCCGTGAGCAACTTTTGGCGTGTTGTGCTCACATGTTGTATTGTCTACTCACTCAACAACCATACAACCTTGCCTACTTCTTCGCTAAGCGAATTGTCCATCTCAAAGGTAACAAGGATAAGTTGATACCTTATGGGATGTTCCTAACTCGTCTTTACCATTATCTCATGAACTTTCACCCATACCTTCATGGTCCTCATTACTCACTCTTCTCTCCCGCCATGGAACCGCTAAATGAGTCTCACATCTCCTTCATTTTTATTTCCTCCGCCTCCGTTGATTACAATATCTATGATGACCCCACGGATGAGGGAGTGGTGCGAGCTCAACTAGAGAATGTGATGGAACCGAATTGTTGAGAATCTTTTAGCCCATCTAGGATATGTTTTGCTAACATTATTGATAACATAGCAGCGGAATTAAACAAGAACAATATTATGCTAATCATGCTAATGTGAACAATAAACATTAGCATGAGTATCAAATCTTTTTAAACAATAAACGTTATCTTTTAAATATTCTATTATCACAAGAAGATCTTCCAGCTTTTATCTCTTGAACATGTCGAATACCAAAGCTGCCATATCAAGTCCTTGTAGTTTTGTAATCATCAAATTATAATTCCCAACAATCTTCCCCTATTTGATATTACAAAACTATCTTCAATACTTCCCCTTAACTTGAAATCTTCTTGAACATGTCACCACATATAATATCCCCAACTTCCCCTTTTTGTAATCACATCAAATAGGGGTCTTCAGTAGATAGGTAACTTCCCCTTAAGTGGTGCACGTAGATGGTTAAACATCTTCCCCTGAAATAAATATGTTTACCATCTCTTGAATCTCGAACTCGTTAGGCCATATATAGTGATTACTGATGAAGAAAACTGAGTATGACGAACTTGATGAAGAAGTTGAATTTCCCAAACTTGCGTCTTATATCTTGCACTATCCACGTGACTCAAAACTTATACCAAGAAGCAAAAAGTGTAAGTAGACCACAACCTCTTGATAAATCCTCAACTAATATGAGACACTGAGCACTACAACGTAACTCCTTTAAGTGATAGCAAATGTGAGCATTAAGCACCTTCAGTTTGTAGATCACACACCTTGCTAGATTAATCAAGTCTTTGTCACATCTTTAACGCACGAACAAGTTACCTCCTGCTACAAAGGTATGATAAGAACACGCACCTGTGAAATTCAACTACAACATCAAATAAGTAATATTCAATCGTCTTCGTAATCACTTATTGAAATAATCCCCATAAAGATCTTTAATTGGCTTCAAATATCATTCTTTGATTTAGTGCGAACAAGCATATTTATTACACCCCAGGTATTCGTGTGGTCCCAGCCATCGCACGACATACCTGCCCAACAGCTATTCGTGTGGTCCCAGCCATCGCACGACATAACTATCTTAGACCAAGTCAGAACATAATAACGTGTGTGGTCCCGGCCATCGCACCCATCATTATGTGATGTTCTAAACGACCTGTAAACACCAAACCAAATGAATGAAAGTAACCAAGACATAAGCATCAAATATCTCCATTTCAATTCAACCGAGATCCAAACGCGTCCAATAAACCAAAAAGTATGTATCATCCAATATCGGCCAATGCTAGCAGTATTAACCTTCTCGAAGCCAACCAGTATTAAAAATGAATGAGCAGACTTAACTTCAAAACCACTAGAATTAACTTTAAAACCGAGCAGACTTAACGTTGCATGACCAGAACTAACTTAGCTTCAAGCCAGTATTAACATTCAAGGAGCAGATCTAACCAAGTGAACGAGCAGACTTAACTTCTTTAACCAAATAATTAATTCAGCCCTACAAACCACAATCGACCAAATAAATAAACTATTCGAACAAGACAATCAACATCAGCAACATCCAATAATCAATAAATATCCATCGTCCCACTTAATTCTTGTTAGTACGAGGTTATTTTATTCACAGACTTTTACCATTTGCGCACTACGACAACATCATCAAATTAATGTCTCACCACTGACCAATTAATTTATCATAGCACCTCTTGAATAATCAATAATATGAGGTTGTTTTATTTGTCGTATCAGCCAACCATTAAAATCCCAAACAAACAAATCTTGAATGAGAATAAACCCCACAACCGACCATGTATAATTTTTACGAGATTTACATCATTAAACCAATAAACAACAAACTTCACGGCAGTAATATAAGATCAATCGATTAGTAACTTTTAAATAACAACCGACCAATTAATTGACTGACCCATGATTATTAGTACGAGTTATAATAAATCAGCCAAACACTTCATTGCAAATCTCATCATCACAAACCCACGTTGATAATATGAGATTGTTTTTCTTCAATTGATTAATCAGGTACAAGAGTTATGCGTAATAATCACAAAGAAAAGTAAATATGTTACCGTGAGATCGACACCCAAAATCCGATTATTCCTTCTTCGAGTCAGTATCTTCTTCAACACAATAAAAACCTTGTAGATCCTAGATATCGAGAGCCACCCGCTCTGATACCACTTGTTGAGAATCTTTTAGCCCATCTAGGATATGTTTTGCTAACATTATTGATAACATAGCAGCGGAATTAAACGAGAACAATAATGTCTAACAAGGTTTTTCTTTATTTATTATCGTGGTGATCAAACACGTTTCTATTAGACTCTCATTGGGAGAGTTCTACATTTATGGATACTAAAAAACTAACACCATACCTCTCTTTATATACTAGAGAGCTAGGGTTTACATGAATTCCCTAGGAAGCTAACTAAGAAGATAATATCAAATCTTTTTAAACAATAAACATTATCTTCTAAATATTCTATTATCACAAGAAGATCTTCCAGCATTTATGTCTTGAACATGTCGAATACCAAAGCTGTCATATGAAGTCCTTGTAGTTTTGTAATCATCAAATTATAATTCCCAACAATCTTCCCCTATTTGATATTACAAAAATATCTTCAATACTTCACCTTAACTTGAAATCTTCTTGAACATGTCACCACATATAATATCCCCAACTTCCCCTTTTTGTAATCACATCAAATAAGGGTCTTCAGTAGATAGGTAACTTCCCCTTAAGTGGTGCACGTAGATGGTTAAACATCTTCCCCTGAAATCAATATGTTTACCATCTCTTGAATCTCGAACTCGTTAGGCCATATATAGTGATTACTGGTGAAGAAAACTGAGTATGACAAACTTGATGAAGAAGTTGAATTTCCCAAAATTGCGTCTTATATCTTGTACTCTCCACGTGACTCAAAATTTATACCAAGAAGCAAAAAGTGTAAGTAGACCACAACCTCTTGATAAATCCTCAACTAATATGAGACACTGAGCACTACAACGTAACTCCTTTAAGTGATAGCAAATGTGAGCATTAAGCACCTTCAGTTTGTAGATCACACACCTTGCTAGATTCATCAAGTCTTTGTCACATCTTTAACGCACGAACAAGTTACCTCCTGCTACAAAGGTATGAAAAGAACACGCACCTGTGAAATTCAACTACAACATCAAATAAGTAATATTCAATCGTCTTCGTAATCACTTATTGAAATAATCCCCATAACGATCTTTAATTGGCTTCAAGTATCATTCTTTGATTTAGTGCGAACAAGCATATTTATTACACCCCAAGTATTCGTGTGGTCCCAGCCATCGCACGACATACCTGCCCAATAGTTATTCGTGTGGTCCCAGCCATCGCACGACATAACTGTCTTAGACCAAGTCAGAACATAATAACGTGTGTGGTCCGGCCATCGCACCCATCATTATGTGATGTTCTAAACGACCTGTAAACACCAAACCAAATGAATGAAAGTAACCAAGACATAAGCATCAAATATCTCCATTTCAATTCAACCGAGATCCAAACGCGTCCAATAAACCAAAAAGTATGTATCATCCAATATCGGCCAATGCTAGCAGTATTAACCTTCTCGAAGCCAACCAGTATTAAAAATGAATGAGCAGACTTAACTTCGAAACCACCAGAATTAACTTTAAAACCGAGCAGACTTAACGTTGCATGACCAGAACTAACTTAGCTTCGAACCAGTATTAACATTCAAGGAGCAGAACTAACCAAGTGAACGAGCAGACTTAAATTCTTTAACAAAATAATTAATTCAGCCCCACAAACCACAATCGACCAAATAAATAAACTATTCGAACTAGACAATCAACATCAGCAACATCCAATAATCAATAAATATCCATCGTCCCACTTAATTCTTCTTAGTACGAGGTTATTTTATTCACAGACTTTTACCATATGCGCACCATGACAACATCATCAAATTAATGTCTCACCACTGACCAATTAATTTATCATAGCACCTCTTGAATAATCAATAATATGAGGTTGTTTTATTTGTCGTATCAGCCAACCATTAAAATCCCAAACAAACAAATCTTGAATGAGAATAAACCCCACAACCGACCATGTATAATTTGTACGAGATTTACATCATTCAACCAATAAACAACAAACTTCATGGCAGTAATATAGGATCAATCGATTAGTAACTTTTAAATAACAACCGACCAATTAATTGACTGACCCATGATTATTAGTACGAGGTATATTAAATCAACCAAACACTTCATTGCAAATCTCATCATCACAAACCCACGTAGATAATATGAGATTGTTTTTCTTCAATTGACCAATCAGGTACAAGAGTTATGCGTAATAATCACAAAGAAAAGTCCCCAAAAATCCGATTATTCCTTCTTTGAGTCAGTATCTTCTTCAACACAATAAAAACCTTGTAGATCCTAGATATCGAGGGCCACCCGCTCTGATACCACTTGTTGAGAATCTTTTAGCCCATCTAGGATATGTTTTGCTAACATTTTTGATAACATAGCAGCGGAATTAAACAAGAACAATAATGTCTAACAAGGTTTTTCTTTATTTATTATCGTGGTGATCAAACACGTTTCTATTAGACTCTCATTGGGAGAGTTCTACATTTCTGGATACTAAAAACTAACACCCTACCTCTCTTTATATACTAGAGAGCTAGGGTTTACATGACTAAGAAGATAATATCAAATCTTTTTAAACAATAAACATTATCTTCTAAATATTCTATTATCATAAGAAGATCTTCCGGCTTTTATCTCTTGAACATGTCGAATACCAAAGCTGTCATATCAAGTCCTTGTAGTTTTGTAATCATCAAATTATAATTCCCAACAATCCTTGTTGTGAATCTTTTAGCCCATCTAGTATATGTTTTGCTAACATTATTGATAGCATAGCAGCGGAATTAAACAAGAACAATAATGACTAACAAGGTTTTTCTTTATTTATTAACGTGGTGATCAAACACGTTTCTATTAGACTCTTATTGGGAGAGTTCTACATTTCCGGATACTAAAAACTAACACCCTACCTCTCTTTATATACTAGAGAGCTAGGGTTTACATGACTTCCCTAGGAAGCTAACTAAGAAGATAATATCAAATCTTTTTAAACAATAAACATTATCTTCTAAATATTCTATTATCACAAGAAGATCTTCCAGCTTTTATCTCTTGAACATGTCGAATACCAAAGCTGTCATATCAAGTCCTTGTAGTTTTGTAATCATCAAATAATAATTCCCAACAATCTTCCCCTATTTGATATTACAAAAATATCTTCAATACTTCCCCTTAACTTGAAATCTTCTTGAACATGTCACCACATATAATATCCCCAACTTCCCCTTTTTGTAATCACATCAAATAGGGGTCTTCAGTAGATAGGTAACTTCCCATTAAGTGGTGCACGTAGATGGTTAAACATCTTCCCCTGAAATCAATATGTTTACCATCTCTTGAATCTCGAACTCGTTAGGCCATATATAGTGATTACTGATGAAGAAAACTGAGTATGACAAACTTGATGAAGAAGTTGAATTTCACAAACTTCCGTCTTATATCTTGTACTATCCACGTGACTCAAAACTTATACCAAGAAGCAAAAAGTATAAGTAGACCGCAACCTCTTGATAAATCCTCATTTAATATGAGACACTGAGCACTACAACGTAACTCCTTTAAGTGATAGCAAATGTGAGCATTAAGCACCTTCAGTTTGTAGATCACACACCTTGCTAGATTCATCAAGTCTTTGTCACATCTTTAACGCACGAACAAGTTACCTCCTGCTACAAAGGTATGATAAGAACACGCACCTGTGAAATTCAACTACAACATCAAATAAGTAATATTCAATCATCTTCGTAATCACTTATTGAAATAATCCCCATAACGGTCTTTAATTGGCTTCAAATATCATTCTTTGATTTAGTGCGAACAAGCATATTTATTACACCCCAGGTATTCGTGTGGTCCCAGCCATCGCATGACATACCTGCCCAACAGTTATTCGTGTGGTCCCAGCCATAGCACGACATAACTGTCTTAGACCAAGTCAGAACATAATAACGTGTGGGTCCCGGCCATCGCACCCATCATTATGTGATGTTCTAAATGACCTGTAAACACCAAACCAAATGAATGAAAGTAACCAAGACATAAGCATCAAATATCTCCATTTCAATTCAACCGAGATCCAAACGAGTCCAATAAACCAAAAAATATGTATCATCCAATATTGGCCAATGCTAGCAGTATTAACCTTCTCGAAGCCAACCAGTATTAAAAATGAATGAGCAGACTTAACTTCGAAACCACCAGAATAAACTTTAAAACCGAGAAGACTTAACATTGCATGACCAGAACTAACTTAGCTTCGAACCAGTATTAACATTCAAGGAGCAGAACTAACCAAGTGAACGAGCAGACTTAACTTCTTTAACCAAATAATTAATTTAGCCCCACAAACCACAATCGATCAAATAAATAAACTATTCGAACAAGACAATCAACATCAACAACATCCAATAATCAATAAATATCCATCGTCCCACTTAATTCTTGTTAGTACGAGGTTATTTTATTCACAGACTTTTACCATATGCGCACCACGACAACATCATAAAATTAATGTCTTACCACTGACCAATTAATTTATCATAGCACCTCTTGAATAATCAATAATATGAGGTTGTTTTATTTGTCGTATCAGCCAACCATTAAAATCCCAAACAAACAAATCTTGAATGAGAATAAACCCCACAACCGACCATGTATAATTTGTACGAGATTTACATCATTCAACCAATAAACAACAAACTTCACGGCAGTAATATAGGATCAATCGATTAATAACTTTTAAATAACAACCGACCAGTTAATTGACTGACCCATGATTATTAGTACGAGGTATATTAAATAAGCCAAACACTTCATTGCAAATCTCATCATCACAAACCCACGTTGATAATATGAGATTGTTTTTCTTCAATTGACCAATCAGGTACAAGAGTTATGCGTAATATTCCTTCTTCGAGTCAGTATCTTCTTCAACACAATAAAAACCTTGTAGATCCTAGATATCGAGAGCCACCCGCTCTGATACCACTTGATGAGAATCTTTTAGCCCATCTAGGATATGTTTTGCTAACATTATTGATAACATAGCAGCGGAATTAAACAAGAACAATAATATCTAACAAGGTTTTTCTTTATTTATTAACGTGGTGATCAAACACGTTTCTATTAGACTCTTATTGGGAGAGTTCTACATTTCCGGATACTAAAAACTAACACCCTACCTCTCTTTATATACTAGAGAGCTAGGGTTTACATGACTTCCCTTGGAAGCTAACTAAGAAGATAATATCAAATCTTTTTAAACAATAAACATTATCTTCTAAATATTCTATTATCACAAGAAGATCTTCCAGCTTTTATCTCTTGAACATGTTGAATACCAAAGCTGTCATATCAAGTCCTTGTAGTTTTGTAATCATCAAATTATAATTCCCAACAATCTTCCCCTATTTGATATTACAAAAATATCTTCAATACTTCCCCTTAACTTGAAATCTTCTTGAACATGTCACCACATATAATATCCCCAACTTCCCCTTTTTGTAATCACATCAAATAGGGGTCTTCAGTAGATAGGTAACTTCCCCTTAAGTGGTGCACGTAGATGGTTAAACATCTTCCCCTGAAATCAATATGTTTACCATCTCTTGAATCTCGAACTCGTTAGGCTATATATAGTGATTACTGATGAGGAAAACTGAGTATGACGAACTTGATGAAGAAGTTGAATTTCCCAAACTTGCGTCTTATATCTTGTACTATCCACGTGACTCAAAACTTATACCAAGAAGCAAAAAGTATAAGTAGACCACAACCTCTTGATAAATCCTCAACTAATATGAGACACTGAGCACTACAACATAACTCCTTTAAGTGATAGCAAATGTGAGCATTAAGCACCTTCAGTTTGTAGATCACACACCTTGCTAGAATCATCAAGTCTTTGTCACATCTTTAACGCACGAACAAGTTACCTCCTGCTACAAAGGTATGATAAGAACACGCACCTGTGAAATTCAACTACAACATCAAATAAGTAATATTCAATCGTCTTCGTAATCACTTATTGAAATAATCCCCATAACGATCTAAAATTGGCTTCAAATATCATACTTTTATTTAGTGCGAACAAGCATATTTATTACACCCAAGGTATTCGTGTGGTCCCAGCCATCGCACGACATACCTGCCCAACAGTTATTCGTGTGGTCCCAGCCATCGCACGACATAACTGTCTTAGACCAAGTCAGAACATAATAACGTGTGTGGTCCCGGCCATCGCACCCATCATTATGTGATGTTCTAAACGACCTGTAAACACCAAACCAAATGAATGAAAGTAACCAAGACATAAGCATCAAATATCTCCATTTCAATTCAACCGAGATCCAAACGCGTCCAATAAACCAAAAAGTATGTATCATCCAATATCGGCCAATGCTAGCAGTATTAACCTTCTCAAAGCCAACCAGTATTAAAAATGAATGAGCAGACTTAACTTCGAAACCACCAGAATTAACTTTAAAACCGAGCAGACTTAACATTGCATGACCAGAACTAACTTAGCTTCGAACCAGTATTAACATTCAAGGAGCAGAACTAACCAAGTGAACGAGCAGACTTAACTTCTTTAACCAAATAATTATTTCAGCCCCACAAACCACAATCGACCAAATAAATAAACTATTCGAACAAGACAATCAACATCAGCAACATCCAATAATCAATAAATATCCATCGTCCCACTTAATTCTTGTTAGTACGAGGTTATTTTATTCACAGACTTTTACCATATGCGCACCACGACAACATCATCAAATTAATGTCTCACCACTAACCAACTAATTTATCATAGCACCTCTTGAATAATCAATAATATGAGGTTGTTTTATTTGTCGTATCAGCCAACCATTAAAATCCCAAACAAACAAATCTTGAATGAGAATAAACCCCACAACCGACCATGTATAATTTGTACGAGATTTACATCATTCAACCAATAAACAACAAACTTCACGGCAGTAATATAGGATCAATCGATTAGTAACTTTTAAATAACAACTGACCAATTAATTTACTGACCCATGATTATTAGTACGAGGTATATTAAATCAGCCAAACACTTCATTGCAAATCTCATCATCACAAACCCACGTTGATAATATGAGATTGTTTTTCTTTAATTGACCAATCAGGTACAAGAGTTATGCGTAATAAACACAAAGAAAAGTAAATATGTTACCGTGAGATCGACACCCAAAATCCGATTATTCCTTCTTCGAGTCAGTATCTTCTTCAACACAATAAAAACCTGGTAGATCCTAGATATCGAGAGCCACCCGCTCTGAGACCACTTGTTGAGAATCTTTTAGCCCATCTAGGATATGTTTTGCTAACATTATTGATAACATAGCAGCGGAATTAAACAAGAACAATAATGTCTAACAAGGTTTTTCTTTATTTATTAACGTGGTGATCAAGCACGTTTCTATTAGACTCTCATTGGGAGAGTTCTACATTTCCGGATACTAAAAACTAACACCCTACCTCTCTTTATATACTCGAGAGCTAGGGTTTACATGACTTCCCGAGGACGCTAACTAAGAAGATAATATCAAATCTTTTTAAACAATAAACATTATCTTCTAAATATTCTATTATCACAAGAAGATCTTCCAGCTTTTATCTCTTGAACATGTCGAATACCAAAGCTATCATATCAAGTCCTTGTTGTTTTGTAATCATCAAATTATAATTCCCAACAATCTTCCCCTATTTGATATTACATAACTATCTTCAATACTTCCCCTTAACTTGAAATCTTCTTAGACATGTCACCACATATAATATCCCCAATTTTTTTTTTTTAATTTTTATTTTTATTTTTTTTGTCTAACAAATTCAATATTCTATTAACTTTGAGAAAACTTGGCATAGAACACAATGCCGTAGGGTTCCTTTTATACTACAAGGAAACCCTAATTCTACATACGTGTGAAAAGGATGCATGCATATCTTCTCCTAAGATATCTAACCGCGTGCATATCCTTTCCTATAATATCTCCTAACTTATCTAACTTGTTCAGCAAAACAGGCTTAACTGAACAAACATAAATAGACTTTACTACGGGCCAGACTTAACTAAGTACTGGCAGTTTTAACTATTCTACCCGACTTAACTAAGCTATTCAGACTTAAGTCTGTTTTGAGGATTTAGCTCCTTTGGAATTATTGTTGAGCTGCAACTTTTGTTGAATTTTGAAATCTTTGCAGCAACTTGCAAATCTTTAGCACCATCTGATCTTTGCAGCAACATTGACAATATGTACATCAAATCAAAAGTTTCAGACTATTCTCATCACTTCCAGGTGTGTAAACTCCTGTGAGAGGTGAATCATTGAAAATTTAATGGATTTGATGTCTCTTTACCAGATAGCCATCACTTCTGGAGTAGCCAATGTTTCAGTGTGATACTATGGTACATTGATAACCATATGATTTTTAGCAAACCATCAGCTATCAATGGATTTGATTTGTCTTTGCTTTTGGACTAGCCAACTCTTTGATGGAATTCAGTCATCATCTTGGTGAGTTGATTACCAATTATGGTTTTCCACAGCCTTTACCACAAGCCATAACCTTGTGGGCTAGTCAACTCTTCACTATAATAGATATGGTGAGTTGAATACCATACAATTTTTGGCAAATTGTCAGCCATAAACGGATTTGAGATATCTTTACCTAGAGCCATTTGCTCTTGGATTAGCCAGTCCTTATGTGGATTAGACATGGTGGACTGATAACCATTTGTTGTGTCAGTGAAAAGCACCTCCACCAAGCGTTATTTTCTCAAAAATCCATTTACCCTGAGAATTCATTCAAACATTGCCAAAGGTTCATCCATGTTAAACCCTTCTAACCTTCTTCAAAGGTTGCACCTGACTTGCATCTTGTTGTACAAGTTTATCAATCAAAACAGAACTTGCTTCATCTTGTCTGAGTTGCTTCTTCGACCTCTTAGGTATAGAGATTGTCTGAGCAATTTGTTTTCCTTCCCTCTGACCAATGCTAGGTTGAGCAGACTTATCTGTTGAAACAGATTTAAGTCTCTCTTTTGCCACAGATCAGCAGGGTCAACCATTTTGTAAAAATATCTTCAGTAAATATCTAAAGTAGTTATTGTTCCACCCGATACGCATTTATTACCATTACACTTTGACTTTCCCTATAAAAGGAATTTAAACCACATTTACCCATATCATTTTCCCCCAATTATTTTCCAAACCCTAAAAGCAATCCAAATCAATTTAGCAGCATCAACATCACCATGTCAAACCAACAAGAAGTAATTGATCTTACCTCTGATTCATCATCAGACTCAGAGAATAACACACCCCACTCACCACCAGCACACCATACCTCCCAATCATCCACACGACCCTCCCGTAGAAGGTATGGTCGTACCAAAGAACAAGCCCGAAAGAGAAAACATGATGTGGGCTCATCAAGCAGACCAATCAACCCACCCAAAACCCCATCATCATCATCCAATGAGGATTCACGTCCATTATTTCGATACCCCTATCAAGATGAACCTCGTCCTTTGAAGTCCCCCTTTCTCCCTTCATCTGAATATGATAGTGTGGTGAATCCAAGTGAGTCATCTAGGGGCTCTGATGACTCCACAAAGCGTCTAGAGCTAATCTTCAATAGATTGGTGAGAGAGGAAGAGGATAGGGCAGCAGCAGGTAGAGAGAGGCCCCAACCTTCACAACCCCAACCCCAACCAAGGCCACGCACCCGAAATCCACCACTCCCAGAGACAAGGGAGGTGGTGATTGGTCTTATGTGTCCATAGCTCTCCCAGGGAGTGTGGAAGGACAAGGGTAAGGGAAAGGCTGCTGAGGTGCATGGGAAAGGGAAAGGGAAGATGGAGTAGGTTGGGTGGTGGTATGATGCTTGGTTCCAAAGACATAAAACTAGGTTCTTGAGCATCATCATCATCGTTTTCATCAATCCAACCATACCAAAGCTTTTGTAATGATGGTGGTAGTATCTAGGGTATCTGATTAGATGATTGTGTTTAGGAATGGTCTTGTAATGATGGTAGTAGTATCTAGGGTATCTGATTAGATGATTGTGTTTAGAAATTGTCTTGTACTTCATTTGGAATTGTTTTTGTAATCTGTAACCTTAATCTTGAATGAATGAAAGACTTGTCTCTATTCTCAAATTGTATCACTGTTACTTCTCTTATGCAGAAACAAGCCTTTCACATAACCATATAAAACTGAGATGCTCAATTATCCAATCCTGGTGTGCTCCCAAATGTGATAAACAAATAGGAGAACTTTGCAAAACTAGACACAAAGACATACAATAAACCAAACCCAAAACACACTAAACATAAACTATTAGTGGTTAGTGGAAACAACATCAACAGTTTTCCTGCAAAACAAAGTTAGCAAGACAAAACACACCTAATTAAACAATCAACAATCCTTCCCTGAGGCATATGCCTTCCCTTAGGCTTATACCTCCCCTCAAACTTTGCATTCAAGGATTAACCATTCCTAGGTCCATCAAAAACTTTTGTTAATAAAACAGCCACATTATTATCAGAATGAATCTTAAACACCTGTATCAAATTATTTTTCATATGCAACTTTAATGAAAATGGTGCCTAATCTTAATGTGCTAAGTTTTATTATGAAGAACTGGATGACCAGTACTAATGGTCATAAAAGTATATGTAGCCTCTCGTAAATTTCCCGTACGATTAGTAAATAAATAAATAGGAATAAATGGGTATTGCGTTATTTAAATGCTATTTTTGCGGGTAACAAATTTTTTTTTGTTATGCATGACGTATTATGTGAATCACTGTGATATTTGTGATTGATTATTTGCCTAGGAACGATGCTTACACACAAACCATGATAGTCTAATATCGCGAATATATTTTAAAACGTATTATTTTTATAAATATACGTTTCATTTAAATACCGTACACTATTTATATAATTCCGGAGCCTACGAAAATTCCCGAGATTGGTCACTAATATTATTGGACCGTAACCCAACTCTCGAAACTTGCTACGTGGGCCCCCGTAACCCATTGGGCCATGAATAACCAAAACAACACATAATGGACTCTTTATTTCTATTCTTTTTTTGTTTGGGCCTGAGTAACCCACGAAGCCCACCAGGCCAAAACCAGCCCAGCGTGTTTTTTATTTTTGTTTTCTTTTCATTTTCAGTCGCGACCAAGGCCACAAAAGGCCTCATTTTCTCTCAAATTTGACAAACAACACCTGAGTATTCTTGACCCTCCTATTGCACCTTGCTACAGAGAATCGCGAATGACAAGTTTCGCTAAAAATCCCATTCGTTTGGTCACTCAAAACTGTCCTAAGTAAATCACAAAACTCATTCTTGCCAAACTTGTAAAAACGTGTCACATGATTCCCAAACCACCACCCATGCTCCCCAATCGTTAAAAACCCAACTATAACATGTTATAAGTTGTCAAGAAGTATCAGTACCAAGTCTTACACGTTCCTTGTCTTTATACGCTTTGTAATATCTTGATTGGACACAAGGAGAGGTGGAGATGCAATACATTCGATCTAACACCCCATCTCATGTGAACATGGCAGTGTTTACACTCAATAAACTCACTATAAGACTCACTCATACAAGTTCAGTTGAACACACACACTAAAATGCACCATATGCAAATTTCATTAAGTTGTTATGAGTAACTAAGGGACGAACGGTTTGCCAAGAGATCTAGAAGATAGAACCAAGTACTGATGCGTGGTTTTGCGACCTTACAACAGGTTTTACCTCTCGAGGGATCTCAAGAGGCTTGCAATCCCCACCAGGCAGTGTACCTGACCGATGTAGTGTAGTGTAGTGGCAAGTACCGGGGGATTGATCGTTCTCTAGGGAAATAGTGTCGTTAGGATTGAAAAACCTACTCTAATAGGTCTAAGGGTGAGGGAAGATTCTTTTTTTGTATTTTTATATTTTTATGAAAGCAAGTAAAATCTCGAATTTGAAGGAGTGGGCGGAATTAGTTGCTAGTCAACTAACCCAAATAACTACAAATGCAAAGAAAATAAATAACTGAAAATAAAAAGGTTGTGGAACTTATATGGAGAGAAATGTGTTTACTTAGATTTCCTTACTCCCTAACTATCTTTTACCGGTTGATTAGTGTGTATTAATTGCGTGGATGACGGGTGTATTCCTTAATACCAATCGTGGGGTGGCGTACGTACTTCCCCAACTCTATAAGCTCCTACTTCACTCCTATGTCGAGCCGGCTAAGAAGCTCCTAACATTGGATCACTAGAATTCGCTCATGCATTAAACACAACCATAATAACCTTAGTACGCATTGGTTCATGTTTCTTAAGACGTTCAAGCAAGTTACCGTATAGGAGGTTAGCCAGTTTTCTTAAGCCTAACATCGATAAACAATCATCCAATACAATTAATAACACACCAACCAACCAATAATCAATAGTTAGGTTTCATTAGATCTAAGCAAACACAAGATAAATCTAGCCTAACATGTTAAATAAAAGACAAGAACAAGATATAATCAAACAACACATAGACATATTGAATGATTAATTGATTACTTATCTTTAATTGAACATGGGAGATCCAAGGGTATAAAACCCTTAAAAATGGCAGAAAAATCGTCTTAGGGTTTCTCCTCACAAAGTTGCACACTAATGACTAAAAATTATGAAAGTATATATAGGAAAACAGATCTGACGGCGTCACGTTATAGAGCGTGACGCCGTCACCTCGCCGCGGTTAGGGTTTCTTGATGGCCTTCTTGACGCCGTCCCCTTTTAATCGTCCAAAATCCTCTCTGGCTTATCAAGGGTTGACGGCCTTCTTGACGCCGTCCCCCTTTAATCTTCCAAAATCCTCTCTGGCTTATCAAGGGTTGACGGCGTCACGCTGGGGCTTGACGCCGTCATAGGTACTTTTCCAGCAGATTTAGAGACTTTGTCGTTTTCTTCACTTTTATGCTCCAAAAACGTCCAAAATGCTTCCTTTTCCAGATTTCTTCTCCAAAGTACCTAAAATGACAAAAGGAACGATTTAGGGTAATATTTGATCAAATAAATACGATTTAGGGCTTAAATGACCCCCTAAAAGCGGTACACTTTTCGCTTCATCAAATACCCTTACACTTGAGATTTGCTTGTCCTCAAGCAAATGCGCTTTTATTCTAATCAAAATACAAGTTAGGGGTCATTTAACGCTAATATAAAAGTAATTACAACAAATAGTCGTTCCACTTAAATCATAATAAGCACGGAGATTACAGACTAGCACCTCACAAGTAATGTTTAGATACTCACATCTCTCAGGTGTCATAAAAGTATATCTCATAAATGAAAATGAATAATATCTCTCACTACCTGTCATAGCAAATAGATTACCATAGGCTTGGGAAAGGATCAAAAAACCTCCTCCACTAGGCGTAAGCACCTAAGATAAACTATCAAAGAGGGCTTTTAAACGGGTTATAACGTTAGGTGTAGGGATATGATAAACACGGTTTTGTTGGACGAAGGATATTTTACTGGTGGCGAGTTAAAGATCTTGATTAATTACATGTACAATATGGCGTTGCTAAGCCAAGACTAGACTCTACTTAAGCTAATGAAAAAAAAATAACAAAAAGATAAAATAAACATAAAATGAAACGGGATGGTGGTCCGTTTTTTTTTATTTATTTATTTATTTATTTATTTTTTTTTTTTTTGCATACACTCTTGCCCTACCATCCAAAATAATACATCGTAGGGGGGTTGTATCCCCCTTACACTTGAACTTTTACATAACTTTACAATTAACTATACTAATGACTCGAATTAAGATAATCGAAACATTTGGAGTACTTTTTAAAATATTTAGCACATATGGGGGTAATAATGTTGTTCTTCCCCATTACTCCATTACACTAGTACTTTACCCATGAGTCCCAATCATCCCAAAACAATATGTATAAGGATATGACTCGAATTAGCAACCATTTAATCAATTAGATAATTAACTTGGGGTTTAAACAAATGTTGTCACAATAATGCACTAAAAATGAGTGCATACAAGGTAGGCTAAGGCGATTTGGGTGTACATTTAAGTGGGGTGTAAACAAATTCTTACTTTAAGTAAATGCTTAAAGTTAGAAACGAAAAGATAGGCTCTGAGGGGTATACTAGGGGTATCGTGTACTAAAAATGAGTACAACGCAAAGGGTGTGGGAGAATTACTTGACCAATGTAGCCAATGTAATTATAACAAAAACACAGGTGTAAAACAATGGGTTAATCCTAATGCCTTTTATCATGTAGTAAATCTAACTACACGAATGTAGTCTCACTTGTGGCCTCGGAATGGTCCTAACGCAAGTTCTAGAATCTAAGTGCTACCGGTACACACATCATAGCATAAATGCTTTTCCTACCAATTCTAGGGGCGAACCTCACATATTTGGGGGTGGAAAATTTTTTAGTGGTACAGTTTTGTGCTAGTCATATAACTCCTATCCGTGAGACGCTCATTAAGACCAAAGTTTCACTCCTATATGTTGTAAAAAATTTTAAATTTGGCACTAAAATTGCCTTAACAGGTATTTCTCTCAGTTTTATTACACATCTACCATTAAACAAACGAAAAATCAAGCGTAATAGCATTCTCTAAGGTATCGTACTTTACCCCCCCTTACACTTAAGATGAACATTGTCCCCAATGTTCAAATAACAAGATGTAAAAGTAAATAAGGTAAAAGAATGAAATCAAATACTCCCCTGATTCGTTCGGTGGATAAAGAGGTAACATGGTTAGATCTTCTTCCAAGGTAATGTTGAAGCTTCAAGACTAAAGCAGCGCCAAAAGCTAGATTCCACATACATCTCCTTGTCCAAAATAACCTGTTAAACCTGAGAAAACAAACACGAAAACCTGCATAACATCGGCGGGATAAATCTGTATAAGGATATAATGCTTGTGGAATGATTATTTTGCAGATTCCTGGAGTTTATAAGTTAGAGATTTAATAAAGCATTTTATGATTCCGGAAGAAAAACAAAACTTTCAAAAATTTCAGAAAATTAAAACCTGACGCCGTCAGGTTGTAAGGCCTGACGCCGTCAGAAATGATCTGACAGAATTCTCATGTTAAGTTTCCAGAAAATTTCTGGAAAAACCTATACCTTACTTCCTGGAATTCCTGCAAAATATCATTATGACTCTATACAAGCATTTGACTCAAACAATTACTAATATGTATGTTAATTTAATATTGTTATGATTCATGTTCATTTGTTCTAATAAACCGATTTGGATTTCCCTTACACTTATCTTTTGCAAAATACCTTTATATGTAGTTAAGACGAAGTTAAAAACAAGATAAAGCATTTTCACAATTTAGTTTCGAACATGAATCAATAATAATAAAAATTAAACATATATACGGAAGCAAATAAAATCAAACAAACAAATAAATAAACACACAAAGCAAATAAAGCTTGGGTTGCCTCCCAAGAAGCGCTTTTCTTTATTAACGAGTCTTGTAGCTAGACTCAAAGTCCTTTTAACCTATGTAAGTGAGATCGTCATCGAGGACATCTTTAGGGTTAAGCTTGGATTGAAGTTTTCTATTGGTCCGCATAGTATGATATATCTTTTCAAACCTCTCTCCATCCGGGTCATACAATGTCATCTTAATATGCCATGACCCATCTCCATCTTTGGGTGGTTTGTCCCAATCCCACTTATGATCATTGTCTTCACATGTCCACCTATTCATACCTAGGTTAATTGGCAAAACTCCTAGGAAATCAATCATTTTCCTAAAAACTAGAGGGTCTTCAAATGGATCCAATTCGGTGTCCCTAGCCAAGAGTTGTTCTACCGTATGTGTTCGGCTCACAAAATCCTTTTCTAGGTAAAATGGGCGTTGGGGTCCTATGAAGTCTCCATCGATCCAGGGTCCATATCTAGATGGTCTCCTATTTAATTCTAACCAATGGGGTGTTGGTTCCTCACTAGTATCATAGGCATGTTTCTTCACATCATAGACTGACCAAGTATCACCTTCTCTTACCGCTATCTTAGATTCCTTACAATCAATCATAGCACTAGCGGTCGCCAAAAATCCTCTACCTATCAACAAGGGGCATGTAGGGTCGCTAACCATATCAAGGACGTGGAAATCGGCTAAAATGGTTAGTTTTCCTATGTGTACTAACACGTCCTTGACTACTCCAACCGGGTAAGCAACACTTCCATCCGCTAAGCCTATTATTACCTCGGTTTCTTCAAGTTTCCCTAGTTTTAGAGAGGTGTAGAGAGGTAACGGAAGTAGGTTAAGGCTTGATCCAAGATCGGCTAATGTGTCATAAGCCTCCGAATTACCGATCTTGCAAGGTAGAACAAATAAGCCCGGATCATCTAATTTCTTAGGTAGTTTGTTTTGAACGAAGGCGGTCCCTTTGTCACCTAACTCGAGCTTCTTCTCATATTTTTCTAAGAGGGCATTATAATAGGGGGCTCGTGCTAATACATCAATAACTGGACGTTCAAGGTGGAGCTCCTTGAATGCTTCATCAAGGTTTTGAGTGGGAGGTGTTTTAACTATGTTGTTGACCAATTTAGTGTTGGATATCATAACTTCTTGGTCATTTTGAACGACTTGGGTTTGTTTGAAACACGAGCTCATGGAATTGACCGAATAATATTGTGGACAAGAACTAGGAGATGAAACCGATGAAATGGCGTTGACGTTTAGTTTCGGGTTCTTGACTGTGTTGCTAGGGAGTGCTCCCATTTCTCGGTCATTGAGGGCTTTCAACAAAGTGTCAATCTTATTGGTCATCTTGCTTTGTTTTTGTTTGAAATCGGCTTCAAACTTTGCTAAACGAGCTTCTTGAGATGTCACGAAGTTGGACATCAACCCTTCAAAGTTATTGGTACTACCATAGTTGGAAGGATTGTTGTTGAAAGTACGGTTCGAGGATGAACCGCTTGATTGAAAATGATTAGGTGGGTTGGAAGAATTGGTTTGTTGTGCGTTTTGGTTTTGTTTCCACCTAAGGTTAGGGTGATTTTTCCATGAGGGGTTGTATGAATCACCGTAGGGGTTTGGATCGGGTTTAAAAGTGTACCACTTGTCTCCCGCTCCGTCGGTACGCGAGGATGCGTAGTCCGCAAAAGCTTGTTCGGGGAGTTCCACGCAATCACGAGTGTCGTGGGGACCACTACATAATTCACACAAAGAAGTGATTTTGTTCGCTTGGCTTGAAGGTTTAGGAGCCTCGTAGGATTTCATAAGAAACTTGACTTGGTCTTCAAGTTCTATGATCCTACGGTCGAAAGTGCTTGAATTGTTCGAAGGCAAAGATATTGCCTTGACCGTTTTATTCAAATCACGGGGATCATTCCAACTTTCGTTGTCATAAAGAGCAAGATCTTCTAGGAGAGCTCATGATTGTTCCGCACTTAGATCACGTAGCTTACCACCGGCCGATTGGTCAATGGTTTGCCTCGTGGAGAGATTGATGTGGTCATAGAAGATTTGGACTTGGAGCCAAAGTTCTATGCCATGGTGAGGGACTTTTTGGAGTAAGTCCTTGAATCGAGTCCATGCCTCGTAGAAGGTTTCGTCTTGACGTTGTTGGAACATCAAGATATTATTCCTTAGCTTGGTAGTTCTTCCTGGTGGGAAAAACTGAGCAAGGAAACGAGTGGTGAGATCATCCCAAGAGGTGATGGATCCTGCGGGTAGACGCTCTAGCCATTGACTAGCTTGGTCCCGCAGAGAGAATTGAAAGAGACGCAGTCGGGTCGTCTCTCGAGTGGCAACATCAAGGTCTATGGAATCAACGATTTTGAGAAAGTCCTTGAGATGTTGATTAGGATCTTTGGAACGAAGTCCATGGAATGCGCATCCTCTTTGCACCAACCGGATGGTGTCGGATCGCAAGGGAGTGACATTGGCTCCTTAAGTGAGCTCAATGGTGTTTCGATAGCCATGGTGGCTAGGACGAGAGTAGTCTCCTAAGATACGGGCTCTAGGAGGTGGGTGTTGTTGTGGTGGTGGGTTGTTGTGATCGAGGATATTACCACCTTCCATGATGTCGGATGGTAATGGTTACGAACAAAGAAACGAAGAAAAAAGATAGACTAAAGAAAACCTAGAAAAATAAAAATAAAATAAAAATCTCACTAGAAAGGAAACTAGTGAGTAGACCTAATAAAATAAAAATTCAACCTAAACAATAACTATTCCCCGGCAGCGTTTACACTCAATAAACTCACTATAAGACTCACTCATACAAGTTCAGTTGAACACACATAGTAAAATGCACCATATGCAAATTTCATTAAGTTGTTATGAGTAACTAAGGGACGAACGGTTTGCCAAGAGATCTAGAAGATAGAACCAAGTACTGATGCGTGGTTTTGCGACCTTACAACAAGTTTTACCTCTCGAGGGATCTCAAGAGGCTTGCAATCCCCACCAGGCAGTGTACCTGACCGATGTAGTATAGTGTAGTGGCAAGTACCGGGGGATTGATCGTTCTCTAGGGGAATAGTGTCGTTAGGATTGAAAAAACTACTCTAATAGGTCTAAGGGTGAGGGAAGATTCTTTTTTTGTATTTTTATATTTTTTATGAAAGCAAGTAAAATCTCGAGTTTGAAGGAGTGGGCGGAATTAGTTGCTAGTCAACTAACCCAAATAACTACAAATGCAAAGAAAATAAATAACTGAAAATAAAAAGGTTGTGGAACTTATATGGAGAGAAATGTGTTTACTTAGATTTCCTTACTCCCTAACTATCTTTTACCGGTTGATTAGTGTGTATTAATTGCGTGGATGACGGGTGTATTCCTTAATACCAATCGTGGGGTGGCGTACGTACTTCCCCAACTCTATAAGCTCCTACTTCACTCCTATGTCGAGCCGGCTAAGAAGCTCCTAACATGGGATCACTAGAATTCGCTCATGCATTAAATACAACCATAATAACCTTAGTACGCATTGGTTCATGTTTCTTAAGACGTTCAAGCAAGTTACCGTATAGGAGGTTAGCCAGTTTTCTTAAGCCTAACATCGATAAACAATCATCCATTACAATTAATAACACACCAACCAACCAATAATCAATAGTTAGGTTTCATTAGATCTAAGCAAACACAAGATAAATCTAGCCTAGCATGTTAAATAAAAGACAAGAACAAGATATAATCAAACAACACATAGACATATTGAAGGATTAATTGATTTCTTATCTTCAATTGAACATGGGAGATCCAAGGGTATAAAACCCTTAAAAATGGCAGAAAAATCGTCTTAGGGTTTCTCCTCACAAAGTTGCACACTAATGACTAAAAATTATGAAAGTATATATAGGAAAACAGATCTGACGACGTCACGTTATAGAGCGTGACGCCGTCACCTCGCCGCGGTTAGGGTTTCTTGATGGCCTTCTTGACGCCGTCCCCTTTTAATCGTCCAAAATCCTCTCTGGCTTATCAAGGGTTGACGGCCTTCTTGACGCCGTCCCCCTTTAATCTTCCAAAATCCTCTCTGGCTTATCAAGGGTTGACGGCGTCACGCTGGGGCTTGACGCCGTCACAGGTACTTTTCCAGCAGATTTAGAGACTTTGTCGTTTTCTTCACTTTTATGCTCCAAAAACGTCCAAAATGCTTCCTTTTCAAGATTTCTTCTCCAAAGTACCTAAAATGACAAAAGGAACGATTTAGGGTAATATTTGATCAAATAAATACGATTTAGGGCTTAAATGACCCCCTAAAAGCGGTACACTTTTCGCTTCATCAAGTACCTAGCCACGTTTGGCTCGATCCTAAGTCACTGGGGTACAAAGAAGCGAACCACAACTTTCCTTGGCCAAGCACGATCCATACATATATTTTTACCCCACCTCTAGAGGTGAGGTAAAGCTCTTGAAAATCCTTTATTATTTTTTTTCCATTACCTTTAGTTAGCACGTTTTCTTTGTCATTTCAATTCGAAAAGTATAAACATGACACACTTATTTTATTTGACATTTGAGATGTCTAATATGCTAACAAACGAGAGCCACAAAGATTTGAATCTCAAAATAACATTTATATAACTTAATCAACACGTTTAAGAGGTTGTTTGGGCACTTGAGTCGTATTTTGCAACACTTAGATTTTTTTAGTACATTTGAAATATTGCAAAAACATATTTATATACATTTACTTTGGCTAATTAATTAATAAATGAGATTAATAACACGTACGTTTAATTCGACAAAAGTAATATATGACATACTAACAATCAAGTGATGATAAGTTTTGGATCTAATATTAACGTTTTCGTACTGAAAATGACACGTTTAGAAGTAACAAAGTCCATTCGAATCTAGTTAAAAGACTTAGAATATTTTGAGACTAGTAACAGTTTTCAGAAATGATCTTGAAGCATTCACTTTGGCCTCGTAGATACTAATTTCGACACATAACACCATGATTTTAAAACTTTATCTTATTAACAACGTTGCTAATAAACAGGTCGCACATTTGGTTCGACTTCATAAGCTTTTATAAGCTGATTTCAGAAGCTCATTTGATTGAGCAAAAACTGTTTTAAAAACCTTTTATAAATAACGATTTGGCTTATTAGTCCATTAAGCTGTTTTTAAGCTTATTAGATAAGCTGGTCATACAAGCTCAATTGTAATGTTATTAGGACCCTAAAACAAGTCCAAGACCAGGCCCAAAAGCCTCGTAAGCCCAATGGATCTCAAAACACTAATGGGCCTTAGATTAGTCTCGTTAAGGCCCATTTGGTAAAATAAGGGATTTTTAAGAAAATAAGCTGTTGTAATAAGCTAATTGAAGTGTCCTAAACTTATTTAAAAAGTAAAAATGTTAAACTTTGAATTTGTCACATTTTGGACTAACTTTGTAAAATTTTGCTAACGGAGGACTAAAACCGTCAAAACTATAAACTTTGGGTTAAAACTGTAAATTCTGATTTTTTGGGTTAGAAACAGTAATTATTGAAACTTTTGAGTATTAAATGTAAATATTGATACTATTTGGACCTAAAATGGAACGATCGTTAACTTTGGACTAACGGCGTTAAAGTTAGACCGTTAGGGTTAAAAATGTAATTTATGGAAACTTGAAGGGATTTTCTGAAATGTTAAATTTTTTATATTTAATATTTAATATAAAACATTTATTTGATATACGTTACGTAATTTGTGAACGATAATTAACTTTTAAACGATAATGGCGTTACGTTATTTATTTTCCTTTGAACTTCCATCATAACTTATCGTCTACAAACTATGACTTATTTAAGATGACTTTCATCGATCATTGATCTTTGTACTCATAAGTTATATGTATATATAACGTTGTTCTCAAACCTAAAGCATTTAAACAAACACGAGTTTTGTTCACAAGTAATGACTAATATTCGCGATAAAACTGGACTTAGACTATCAAACTAAAACTTGGCATATCTTTTAGGTTGTGTGTGAAGCCGTTGCCTTGCATCATTGAGATTACGATACCACTACTACTGTACTACTGAGGTGAGTTCATAGCCCACTTTTAACTATTTTATGTGGGGAGATACATGCTTAAAACCGAACACAAGTCTTTTATTGGTATTGATATACCGACTGGCCGTTATTATTGCTTAAGTAGCTATTGTCGAAATTCCCTCGATCATGAACCTTAATCACTTGTTGAGTGAACGTAAATAACTGTGGATAGATCTATTAGGGACTAACAATCCCCGTTTGGTCGTTGGAGAAAACTACCAAACGCACATTATTTTGGTGACATAGGTTACTGACAAAAACCTATCTTGGGGGCATATTATTATGTTGCGTCATATTATTAAATATGATTGGCTGTTAAATCGTTGCGTGTCATGAGCTTAAGGCAATAACGGATATGAACTGTTTTCAACTTGTTTGATTGCATGCATTTGCAATAAATGACTATATCTTGTGTTCAACTGTTTAATTTTCAAACCTATGAATATCACTCAACTTTTTGTTGACTTTTAGCATGTTTATCTCAGGAGATAAGCAAGAAGGATCATGAAGGCACGGAGTGGGCTTGTAACCCGGCATGGGCTAAAATAAATGTTTTGATAAACTTGTTGTTAAATCATGAAACATCTTTATATTTGGTATTTTGAAATAAATTAAACTTTAAAGCGTCACTTTTGTGTCGTTTTCTGTGATTGTGACAAAGATCCTCGAAGTAACACCCAAAAAGTCTTCCGCTGTCATTTTTAAGTCTTCCGCTGTCACGGTTAAATTTTGGGGGTGTTACAGATTGGCATCAGAGCTACAGTTATAGAGAACCAAGTGTTTTCGAACATTGGACTATAACTACAAATTTTAAAACGGACCATTTTTACAAAATACCACTTTATGCCCTCCGTGCCTACACGATTCCAACATCCGGTAGAGATGTTACTTTTCATATGACTTCTTATATATATCATGTTATGATTATGCTAATGACTTATAGTTACTAATCGGGGTTATTACAGTACCATGTCTTCGTACTCCCACCCTATTGTCTTGTCATCTGACTCAGAGGCTGAGGATACCGCATCTCTCACTTCAGCCTTTGCTCAAACTATCATGTCTATGTCACCTACTGCTAATAGGTACATGCAGAGCCAGCAGTGGCTACCCGCATCTGACTCAAAGGTTTCTTCTCTGACATTACCTGGTCCAATTCGCCGAAGAAGGCGAGTTCGACAACTCCAGCCTTATGAACCAGCCCCTGTTGGAAAAGCTTTCCGTTATCCTGGGGGAATGAAAATTTATATGTATGTCGCTCGGAAAAAGGTACGTATTCCACCAGCAGTTCCGGTTGTACCAGAATCAGCTGTGCTACCACCACCTACTATCTTCTACCAGCAGACCACCACAGTGCCAGTATCATTCACTACTCCACCACCAACGTCTCCACCCTCGGCTACTCGCAGTGCTCCTATGCCACCCCACCAGAGAGCATATGCTCCTACTAAAGGCAAGGGATACCACGGTCAAAAACCGCAATGCAACCGATGCAAGCTTCACCATGATGGTCCTTGCACCATCAAGTGCCATAAATGTCAAAAAGTTGGTCATATGGCTAAGAGTTGTAGAAACCATGCTACGGGTAGCAACTTACAGATTGTGACTCCCACTTGCTATAGATGTGCAGAAGTAGGACACATCAGGAGCCACTGCCCGAAAAGAAATGTCACCGCATCAAACCCAACAACCTTGGAAGCCGCAATGAAATTGGCTCAAAAGCTTTTGAATAGAGAGGTTAAGTGTAACAAACTCAAGAGGAAACTCAATGATAAAAGAACCACTCACAACAACAACAACAACCACCCTAACAACAACAGCAACAATCCTCGCAACAACAACAACGGAAAATGGGAAAATAACCAGGGAGGTTATAATAACCAAAACCGTAACACAAATCACCACCAACAACAGAATAGAAGACAAGGGACTGCAACAGGGACTGTGTTGGGAACTATAAATCGTGAACATGAAAGAATCAGCGCTCAAAATTTGACTCTTAGGCGTGCAGTCCAGGAATTCCAGGCCAGAGAAAGGGCTAGGGACCAGACTGTTGAGATCATGTCCGCTATGATCCAAGAACTCCAACGTCATATGGATGAAGCATCAAGAAAACCATAGATCGGAGACTTGTCAACCTAGCGTATCAATGTCTTATTAATAAGAATCTTGTTATTGATGTTTTGTAAACAATCAAACAAGTATTAATAAGTGTTGTAATACATTGACATTGATTTATGAAATCCATGAATAAATCTTATCTCTATATGAGTTGTGATATTTATATTGTCTCGTGATATATTGGCTCATGCAGGTCAAAACATTCGTATCCCCATGTACATATCATGACGATGTTTGGATACATCTTGACTTAAATTCTTCATTGACTAAATCGTTATGACTATAACCTATTCTTGGTTACATTATTACTGGAGGTAATACTGAACGTAACTCTATTATTTTGAAATTCCTAAACAACACCTATGAAATCGAAATGGCTAACGGAAATCTGATCGGCACCAATACCGTTATGAAAGATTGTACCTTAACTCTACTAGGAAAACCTTTTCCCATTGACCTTATACCTGTTCAACTTGGAAAATTTTGACGCTATCATTGGTATGGATTGGCTATCCACACATCATGCTAGGATTCACTGTGACGAGAAAGCTGTTCATATCCCACTCGATGATGAAACTCTTATTGTCCAAAATGACAAAATTAAACCTCGTTATGGAATCATCTCATACCTTAGAGCGGGGAAACACGTGAATGAAGGATGTCAAGCATTCATGATTCATGTTACGAAGAATAAGGTGACATAAAAGCAACATGAAGATGTTCCTATAGTTTGAGATTCTCCGGAAGTATTTCCTGAAGATTTGCCCGGTCTTCCACCAACCCGTCAAGTAGAATTTCTGATCGAACTAGTGCCTGGAGCGACACCTGTGACTAAAACACCTTATAGGTTAGCGCCATCTGAAATGAGAGAATTATCAGAACAAATGAGAGAATTTTCTGATAAAAGTTTTATTTGACCAAACTCATCACCTTGGGGAATCCCAGTCCTATTCGTCAAGAAGAAGGATGGATCCTTCCGAATATGCGTCGATTAACGAGAGTTGAACAAACTTACGGTGAGGAATCGGTACCTACTACCTAGAATCGACGACCTATTTGATCAGTACAAGGATCAAGCGTATACTCGAAAATTGATTTAAGGACAGAATATCACCAACTAAGAGTTCGGGAGGAAGATATTCCCAAAACTGCATTCAGAACACGCCATGGACATTACGAATTTTAAGTGATGCCATTTGGTCTGACCGACGCACCAGCAGTTTTCACGGACCTAAGGAACTGAATATGCAAGCCGTACTTGGATAAGTTCGTAATAATATTCATCAACGACATCTTGATCTACTCACGCGACGAAGAAGAACATACCAAACACTTGAAAATCATTCTGGAATTACTCAGGAAAGAAGAACTGTATGCTAAATTCTCGAAATACAACTTTTGGATTCGCACTATGCAATTTCCAGGACACGTCATAAATAGTCAAGGTATTCATGTAGATCCTGCAAGGATAGACGCCGTTAAACGTTGGGCATCTCCTACAAACCCCACGGAGATACATCAATTTTTAGGTCTTGCAGGTTACTACCGAAGGTTTATTGAAGATTTTTCCAAAAATCTCAAAGCCTTTGACCAAGTTGACTCAGAAGACTGAAAAATATATCTGGGAGAGAAAGAGGAATCAGCTTTCCAACTGTTGAAGCAAAAGCTTGTGAAGCACCAATACTAGCACTACTTGAAGAAAGTGAAGACTTTATAGTGTATTGTGACACCTCACACCACGGATTAGGAACAGTATTGATGCAAAGAAGCAAAGTAATAGCTTATGCATCCCGACAACTGAAGAAACATGAGAAAAACTACACGACGCATGATTTAGAACTAGGAGCGGTAGTATTCGCTCTTAAGATTTGAAGACACTATCTATATGACCTAAAATGTACCGTGATCACTGACCATAAAAGCCTCCAACATATTTTGGATCAAAAGGAATTGAACATAAGACAACGCCGTTGGCTAGAGCTACTCAGCGACTATGATTGTGAAATTCGCTATCATCCCGGAAAGGCTAATGTCGTAGCAGATACGTTAAGCCGGAAGGAACGATTGAAACCTCTCAGGGTTAGATCATTAAGGATGACTATTTGTTCGCCCCTTCCATCATAAATCCTTACCGCTCAAAGCGAAGCTCTTAAAGAAGAGAACCGACCTAAGGAAAAGATTTATGGTATGCCTGAAAACAAGAATGGTTTCGTAAATAGATCCAATGGAATACTTTGTTTTAAAAACAGAAGTTGGGTCACACTCTTTGGAAGTATTCGTGATCTCATCATGCATGAGTCTCACAAGTCAAAAATACTCCATTCGCCCCAGTTCCGACAAAATGTACCAAAATCTAGAGAAACTCTATTGGTGGCCAAACATGAAAGCTGACATCGCAGAGTATGTCAGTAAATGTTTGACATGTTCAAAAGTAAAGGCTGAATATCAGAAACCGTCAGGATTACTCATACAACCCGAACTTCCGATGTGGAAATGGGAACGTATTACTATGGACTTTATCACCAAACTGCCCAGAACCTCAATCGATTACGACACGATTTGGATTATCATTGATTGTTTGACCAAATCCACTCATTTTCTGCCTATTAAGGAAACCGATGAAATGAACACACTCGCTCAATTGTATTGAAAGAAATAGTTTCACGGCATGGAGTGCCGATTCGATCATATTAGATCACGATAGTCGTTTCACATCTCATCTTTGGGAATCTTTACAAAAAGCTTTAGGAACAAAGATAGATATGAGCACAGCGTATCACCCACAGACCGATGGGCAAAGTGAGAGAACTATCCAAACCTTGGAAGACATGCTCCGAGCATGTGATTGACTTCAGAAAAGGTTAGGACAGACACTTGCCGTTGGTTGAATTCTCATATAACAACAATTATCATGCCAACATAAAGGCAGCACCATTCGAAGCACTTTACGGTCGAAATTGCAAATCGCCCGTTTGTTGGGCAGAAGTTGGAGAAGTACAACTCACCGGACCAGACCTCGTACATGAAACCACGGAAAAGATTGTCCAAGCCAAACAACGTTTACAAACTGCCACAGACCGACAGAAAGGTTACGCCAACGTAAGGCGGAAACCAATAGAATTTCAAGTTAGAAATAGAGTTTTGTTGAAAGTATCCCTTTGGAAGGAAATGATATGTTTCGGAAAACATAGAAAGTTAAACCCACGATATATCGGTCCATTCAAAATCCTGGAAAGGATAGGACCCGTTGCATATAAACTCGAACTACCGGAAGAACTTAGTCAAGTTCATAACACTTTTCATGTATCAAATCTTAAGAAGTGCTTATTAGATGAATCTCTTGTCATTCCGTTGAAAGAGATACGACTCGATGAGAAACTTATTTTCACCAAGGAACCAGTGGAAATCATTGATAGAGTCTCAACAACGCAACAAATGGATAAAGTTTAGAAATCAACTATCCTACTTCCATATGCACTTTGTTGTACCAAGTTTATGTTACCTTTTAGTGTTCGCCTTTTCATGAAACGGGTCTACTTTATGTTCAATAAGTGACTCGCGAAGACATTGTCTCATCTATGGTACTATCTATTCCATATTAACCACTCTTTCTACTTTAGCTATCATTTTATTTGTGGCATGGCCAAAATCCATTTTAACACCGAGAATTATAACAACTAGACCGAACATCATACGAGTCGATTGCTCCAAGCATTGCATTATTACTCATAAATTATACATAGCCTGATCACCTATTTCTAATTTAGGAAGAATCATGCAATGAAGGGAACAGTAGTCTCTGAGATATGAGTAAGTTATGCTTGAGATATGGGATTTCTAAGAACGCGAGGATTAGATTCGCACCAAGTACCCACATCTCTTTCCTTAGACACCCCTGGCAACTATCTTAGACTAGAATTCCGGGACGGAATTCACTGTAAGGAGTAGGTACTGTAGCCTCTCGTAAATTTCCCGTACGATTAGTAAATAAATAAATAGGAATAAATGGGTATTGCGTTATTTAAATGCCATTTTTGCGGGTAACAAATTTTTTTTTGTTATGCATGACGTATTATGTGAATCACTGTGATATTTGTGATTGATTATTTGCCTAAGAACGATGCTTACACACAAACCATGATAGTCTAATATCGCGAATATATTTTAAAACGTGTTATTCTCATAAATATACGTTTCGTTTAAATACCGTACACTATTTATATAATTCCGGAGCCTACGAAAATTCCCGAGATTGGTCACTAATATTATTGGACCGTAACCCGACTCTCGAAACTTGCTACGTGGGCCCCCGTAACCCATTGGGTCATGAATAACCAAAACAGCACACAATGGACTCTTTATTTCTTTTCTTTTTTTGTTTGGGCCTGAGTAACCCACGAAGCCCACCAGGCCAAAACCAGCCCAGCGTGTTTTTATTTTTGTTTTCTTTTCATTTTCAGTCGCGACCAAGGCCACAAAAGGCCTAGTTTTCTCTCAAATTTGACAAACAACACCCGAGTATTCTTGACCCTCCTATTGCACCTTGCTACAGAGAATCGCGAATGACAAGTTTCGCTAAAAATCCCATTCGTTTGGTCACTCAAAAATGTCCTAAGTAAATCACAAAACTCATTCTTGCCAAACTTGTAAAAACGTGTCACATGATTCCCAAACCACCACCCATGCTCCCCAATCGTTAAAAACCCAACTATAACATGTTAGAAGTTGTCAGGAATTATCAGTACCAAGTCTTACACGTTCCTTGTCTTTATACGCTTTGTAATATCTTGATTGGACACAAGGAGAGGTGGAGATGCAATACATTCGATCTAACATCCCATCTCATGTGAACATGGCAGTGTTAACACTCAATAAACTCACTATAAGACTCACTCATACAAGTTCAGTTGAACACACACACTAAAACGCACCATATGCAAATTTCATTAAGTTGTTATGAGTAACTAAGGGACGAACGGTTTGCCAAGAGATCTAGAAGATAGAACCAAGTACCTAGCCACGTTCGGCTCGATCCTAAGTCACTGGTGTACAAAGAAGCGAACCACAACTTTCCTTGGTGAAGCACGATCCATACATATGTTTTTACCCCACCCCTAGAGGTGAGGTAAAGCTCTTGAAAATCCTTTATTATTTTTTTCCATTACCTTTAAATAGCACATTTTCTTTGTCATTTCAATTCGAAAAGTATAAACATGACACACGTATTTTATTTGACATTTGAGATGTCTAATATGCTAACAAACGAGAGCCACAAAGATTTGAATCTCAAAATAACATTTATATAACTTAATCAACACGTTTAAGAGGTTGTTTGGGCACTTGAGTCGTATTTTGCAACACTTAGATTTTTTAGTACATTTGAAATATTCCAAAAACAGATTTATATACATTGACTTTGGCTAATTAATTAATAAACGAGATTAATAACACGTACGTTTTATTCGACAAAAGTAATATATGACATACTAACAATCAAGTGATGTTAAGTTTTGGATCTAATATTAACATTTTCGTACTGAAAATGACACGTTTAGAACTAACAAAGTCCATTCGAATCTAGTTAAAAGACTTAGAATATTTTGAGACTAGTAACAGTTTTCAGAAATGATCTTGAAGCATTCACTTTGGCCTCGTAGATACTAATTTCGACACATAACACCATGATTTTAAAACTTTATCTCATTAACAACGTTGCTAATAAACAAGTCACACATTTGGTTCGACTTCATAAGCTTTTATTAGCTGATTTCAGAAGCTCATTTGATTGAACAAAAACTGTTTTAAAAACCTTTTATAAATAACGATTGGGCTTATTAGTCCATTAAGCTGTTTTTAAGCTTATTAGATAAGCTGGTCATACAAGCTCAATTGTAATGTTTTTAGGACCCTAAAACAAGTCCAAAACCAGGCCCAAAAGCCTCGTAAGCCCAATGGATCTCAAAACACTAATGGGCCTTAGATTAGTCTCGTTAAGCCCCATTTGGTAAAATAAGGGATTTTTAAGAAAATAAGCTGTTGTAATAAGCTAATTGAAGTGTCCTAAACTTATTTAAAAAGTAAAAATGTTAAACTTTGAATTTGTCACATTTTGGACTAACTTTGCAAATTTTTGCTAACGGAGGACTAAAACCGTCAAAACTATAAACTTTCGGTTAAAAACTATAAATTCTGATTTTCTGGGTTAGAAACAGTAATTATTGAATCTTTTGAGTATTAAATGTAAATATTGATACTATTTGGACCTAAAATGGAACGATCGTTAACTTTGGACTAACGGCGTTAAAGTTAGACCGTTAGGGTTAAAAATGTAATTTATGGAAACTTGAAGGGATTTTCTGAAATGTTAAATGTTTTATATTTAATATTTAATATAAAACATTTATTTGATATACGTTACGTAATTCGTGAACGATAATTAACTTTTAAACGATAATGGCGTTACGTTATTTATTTTCCTTTGAACTTCCATCATAACTTATCGTCTACAAACTATGACTTATTTAAGATGACTTTCATCGATCATTGATCTTTGTACTCATAAGTTATATGTATATATAACGTTGTTCTCAAACCTAAAGCATTTAAACAAACACGAGTTTTGTTCACAAGTAATGACTAATATTCGCGATAAAACTGGACTTAGACTATCAAACTAAAACTTGGCATATCTTTTAGGGATAATTATTAAAATACCCCGGTTGCCCAAGTGCTAAGACTATCCGCCCCGATCTCACAAAATTCTCCCCTTAGACCAGGGCAACTCGTATAATACAGCGGCTTGCATGAAATGGTGACACGTGTCACGTATTGTATTTTGGGCAACTTTTATTTGTTGGGCAACCGTATACTTTACAGATGGTTTTTTGGTCATTTCACAAATTTTACACTATTCACTGGTTTCACTACTGTTCATACCGTATTTGAAAATTTTTTTTAAAAACAAACAGTGTCTCCTCTATACACTTCTTCCCTCTATCTCGTTTCACAGTCACGGTCAAAAAAAATAAACTCGGTTTATGTTCACGCTTGTTTATCCTGTTACACTATTATTTCAATCTCCAATCTACTACCATTGTTTTCCCTGATTGTCATCTGAAAAAAGATTAACTGTTCATTGAACAGTGTTCCAATAAAATCATTTAACACCATCGATTGTTTGTTTGATTAGGAAAAATGTGGTATAATATGGTATGTAAAGCGTATTACGAATCTTTATTACATTTGTTTTGTATCGTTATTGATTTTTGTTTATCTGGTATAATATAGTGTTGTTTGTTTGTTTATGCTTTTATGTGGATTATGATTTGATTTTTGTTTTGGGTTGTATTTGATAAGCCACGATTTTGGGTTGTATCTGATACGCCATGCCTGAATGAAATAAGGTCATAAGCAAAACACCCTCTTCTTATGGTCCAATACTAAGTGGTTGTAGTTAAGCTGTAATCATCTGAACTGTTTATGATGGTGTTTACGCCGGCTGTATACATGTCTTCAAACTTAATTTGTTATGAATTGTATGTTCTGAGTTAACATATTTTTTCCTTTTAGGACTATGAAGCTAAACTAATCATTAGTAGCAAACTCAACTACTTTTGGTTGATAAATCAGAAATTAGACGCAAAACGACGGAACTTGTTTAGGAGTACCTGCTTTGGAAAATGGTTGGATCTGTTATACTTTGAACATGAAACACACCTCATTGACTATATGGTACGAAAACAAAGAAGAGTGGATGACTCTCATTATGATATGCCCTTTATCTATTACCTAGATGGACATACTCTGCATTTTGGTCGTCCTGAGTTTTGTCTAATGACGGGGTTGCGGTTTGGAAGTGTGAGCTTTGAGTTATACACTTCTGGTGCTCTCAAATTTCGTGATAGGGTGTTTCCTGACAAGCGAGGTTTGATTGTAACCAACTTAGACCTTATTGGTGTCATCGAGGATGAAGAGCAGTTTCGTAAGCTATGTGATGAAGACGCAATACGGATATCTCTTTTGTTAGTCTTAGAGGTGATCTTTATGGGTCGTTTATTGACATGCCAAGTTGATGACACATTGATGAGGTTGGTTGAAAACCTAGAAGCTTGGAATGCATTTCCGTGGGGTGAATATATTTGGACCCATTTATATGACCAACTTCATAATGTAATGGATAAGCACACGGATAACCACCTTTTAGTATTGAAGAAAAACCCAAAATATGTTCCGACCTATACTTTGTCTGGATTTGTATTTGCTTTCCAGGTTTGTATTACTTTTTATTAATAATATATTTTTCAGCCGAACATTTTGATGGACTGATTGATATGTTTGTGTTTTACAATTTGTTTAGATTTGGATACTCGAGTCTTTTGAAAGATCTGAACGTTGGTGGAGTAAAGACCCTAATGTGATTCCAAGAGCTATTGCATGGTCTATGAAGTCACCATTCAAAAGAAGCGACCGTTCCTACCTTTTTTCAAAGGTCACTCTTTTTTTCTATTTGTTTTTACGTAAAATAAATTGTTGAATCCCTGTTGAGCAATGATCTTTTTTTTTCTTGAATTTAAACAAAATTAATCACTACGCCGAATATAATGAATAATCTTAAGGAGAACAATGAACACACAAAGGTAGGAACCTGTTCTTTTTGTACTCTCCCTTCTACTTCTTTCTAAGTTGCACAACCAAATCATGTATGGCATCCTGTCTCTCTTCAGGAGTATACATTTCTCTTTCCTCCTCCTGAGTTTGCATTGTCTTTTTCTTTCCAACTTGTAGGATCGAGGCCTTGATTGATCTTTGAGCCAATAAAAATCTCTGTATGACAAACTTATATTTATGCGGAAACTAAATATAAGAATGCGAAGAAGACAATGACTAATCAACTATGATCCTCTATGGATCTTTTATTAACTTTTGTATTCGATTACCAAAACATTGTTGTGCTCTCAGGCGTATGTTTCTTTTATAGGCAAGAAACCCTAATACGACTTCTATGAAAACGTGTGTAGACATAAACACAAATCTCTTCCTAGAATAACTCTAACTAACATACTAAAAATAAACAACGACCAGCAGCAATAAACACTGCCAGCAGGAACATATCAAAGCTACCAGCAGGATTGCACTTGACCAGCAGCAACAGTAAGTAACCAGCAGCAACATCTTTAAAGCAAACATTTCCAGCAGCAACCTCTATATAACAGCAGCAACAGGAAAGCATCTCCAATTAAGCTGCTTACCGTGTAATTCTCTTGATCTTGACTGCTACTATGACAATGTGTACATCAAATCACTTAAGTTTCATACTATTCTCATCACTTCCAGGTGTGTTAACTCCTGTGAGAGGTGAATCATTGAAAATTAATGGATTTGATGTCTCTTTACCAATATCCATCACTACTGGAGTAGCCAATGTTTTTGTGTCTAAGACCATGGTACATTGATAACCATATGATTTTTAGTAAATCATCAACTATAAACGGATTTGACTTGTCTTTACCTGTAGCCGTTTGCTCAGGACTAGCCAATTCTTGGTTACAGCAGAACCTTGGTGAATTGAGTACCAAATATGGTTTTCCAACTGCCTTTACCACAAGCCATATACATGTGGGCTAGCCAATTCTTAGGAAACCCAAAAGGGTAAAATCCATGGTGAATTGAACACCATTTCAACTCTCAGTTCTTAAACATGGGTGAGTTGAAGTACCCTAATAGTTTTGAGCAAACTATCACAGCTATAAACGGATTTGAGGATCACACCAGAGCCGTACCCTCATGGTGAGCCAACTTTTCCTTGTCTGCTAGACATGGTAAGTTGAATACCATTTGTTGTGTGGTTCAAGAACCAACACTGTACCTGCAAGTGGTGCCCTCAAAACAAACAAGTTTGCACAAAAAGTAAATAAGCCTCCCCTTAGGCTTATACCAAAATCAAACAGATCAACCTTTGGTAGTGGCAATTTGATTTTTGATAAATCTAACCAATTGTTCAGCTGTGGTCATATCATTCCCAACAGCCATTTTGCTGACCTTCAACTTACTTTTAAGCATTCTTTCCATCAGCTCTACAGACAAAGGATACTGAACATCCGCAAACATAAATAACACCTTATTAGAGATGGTTTCAAGGACATGAACATTAGAAGGAGAATACAACCTCCAACTATGAACTCTCCAAGACTGTTGATTAGACCAAACATTACAAGAACCTCCTCCCACTTGAGAATCCATTAAAACTTTCAAATCACCCCAAAGGTGAAGACCAAACCCAGAAGGCTTATTAGATTCATAATACTGTTCCACCATTCGATACAAGTTAATCAAATCTTGTTTGGTCACCAAATGCAGAATCTCCCGAAGAAAGATGAACTGTTTGGTTTTGCCATCCAGTGTGAACAACATATTGACTTCCTCTCCAGGTATAGTCATAACATTCCAATGAGTAATAGGACCACACAAAAGAGAGGAATAATCTTCAGATTCACTCTCTGAAGCCAACTGAATAAACTCCTCATCATCCATTTCTGCAATAGATTCAGCAGAATGCTTCTTAGCATGACTCTTCTTTCTGGTGCTGGGAGTAGAAGAGGATGACTGAAACTGAGCAGTTTTAGCAGTTTCAGGAGCAGCGGAAGCTTGGTGATCAGCAGGAATAGAAAACTTTTTTCTTGAGAGTGAGGAAGTATCAAGGACAGAGACATCAGCAGAAAGGTCAGCAGAATCAGTGAGTTTAATTCTCTTGGAAGAAGGTTCTTCCATGATCCTGTCATAGTACATTTGTATGTCTTCATCTGACATCTTCTTCACCTGAGCCATAGTCCACCCAGAAGAACAAAATTGAATACTCTGATTCTTGACAACTTGTCTCTTAACATTTCTCATTTCTGCATATGTAAGAGGTTTATTCCTTTTATCCTTGGCTTTGAGTTCTGCAAGAGCCCTTGTCCTTTGCTTTGTCAATGCAACCATTTTGGCAGGAAAATCATCATCTGAGATATCAATGCCCAAAATATCCTTGGCCAGGTTAGGATTGGCAGCCACTTGAGAAGAAAGATGCATCCACTCTGCTGCAGAATAATGTAAAGAAGCAGCATCCAACTCTTTTTGTCTTTCTGGAGGCAAAGTGGTTGTAAAAGGTCTATCAGTCCTTGCTAAATCTGCAGCAAGATCTGCATGATAATGCTTAGCCATGGCTTCCCCCATCATGTAATATTCATAGTTTTTAAGCAACCTTTCTTGCTCAGCCCTTTCTTTATCAGAGACCAAACCCCCAAGTTCATCCAGGATTGCAGGAGTAGGATCAGAAACAGCAGGAATGGGAGTGTCACTTGCAGGGGCAATGGTAACATTACCAGTAGCAATGGAGGAGCTACCAGCTGGATCACTATGAGGCTTAGGATCAGCTTTATCAATTCCAGCATGAACATCAGCTGGATCAATGACAACAGGAATAGATTGACCATTAGGGGGATTGACAGTACTACCAGAAGCAATGATAGAACTATCAGCAGCAACACCAGTAGAAAGATGACCAGCAGAAAGGTCTTGAGTACCAGAAGAAGTAGCAGCATCAACATGAAGAGAAGAATCAGCAGTAAGAGCTGCACTCCTAGATGCACCATCCACATCAGACTTCTTCACTAGTCTCCTTTTGTACCTGCTCCTTGTACTAATGACTGGAGACTTGGTGGAAAGTTCCAAAGTTGCTTCGGCCAACAATTTAAGAGGGTCCAAATTCAAAGTAGCCTCACCTTCTTCTGAGTCAGAAAGCACAACTTTTCTTTTCTTGCTCTTTAACTGATCTTCCAAATGTGCAACTCTATCAACCAACTTATGGATTGTATCATGAAAAGTCTCTTTTGTTTCCTTCAGTTCCTTTTCCAAAGCATTCACCTTGTCTCCAAGCTCCTTTTCGGTGTCATGTAACGCAGACTCCAAATCTGCAATTTTCTGCTTATACCTGTCAAGTACATCAGACACAGAGGTGAGAGCATCAAGATTCTTAGCTCCACCAGCACCAGTACCTGTAGTGTTATGAGCTTCATTGGATCTGGTTGGAGACACATGAGAATCTCCACCAATATTGGTTTCAAACTTAAAAGGCTGCCTAGATGGACTAGGAGATGATAGCCTGGATGAGGAAGGAATATCAACAGAAGGCATAACTGAGGGTGTTGGTTGGTCAACATGAGGCCCTACTGGTGTGGTCTGGAGTATAGGCTCAACTGGGTCAATAGGTTGCGATGAGGGAGCCCTGGGAGATGGTGGTAACTGGGCTTTAGAAGCATTGGATACACTTGCACCAGCAGCATCTGATGCCCCAGTACCAGCAGGAATGGGTGGATTAGCATCAGCAGCATTAACTACTGCATCACCAGCTGCATCAGCTGCACCACCAGCTGCATTAGCTGCTCCAGCAGGTTCAGCCCCACCAGGCAACATAGCTGGTAAAAGAGGCATATGGTCTCCCACAAATCTAGTCTTCATAGTTGCAAACAGTTTAGCAGTCAACTTACCCATGATCCTAGGTAAGGGGTCAGTGGTCTGAACACCTAGAATGATTTGTAAGAATCGAGGGTACATGAGGAATTTGGTTTTAACATTATCTATATTCCTTATCATTTCCTCAAATATGTATTTAGACCAATTGAATACCCTCCCATCAGACAAACAAATAAGGGCAGAGGCAAAGGGACTAGCAAATTGATCCCACCCACCAGACTTGACACTAAGGCATTGCAACAAAGTGTGAATAAGAAACCTCCATTGAGGTGAAACCTTTTTCTTTAAAAATGTAAAGTTACCAGCAATTGGATACCCTATTGCTTCCATCCCATCTAAAATCTCCTGCTCAGTTAAGTTATACAGCCCATTCTCATCATTTAGCTGAAGATGAACTCGAATAGATTCCTCAGTGATAAGGTGTTCTTGCCCATCAATCGTTGCAACTATCTCCTGACGTCTTCCCACAATCGTTCGAACAACAGCAGTATCCCAAAATTGGCGCACCAGTGAGTCATATACCACTATTGGGCAATGAGTAATAGCAAACCTAAGAGAGGAACCTCTTAAGAAGGCAAGAATCTCATCATATCCTTCACTTCGATCAGAAGATGCAAGAAATCCAACTTTGTTGTGATCTTCTTTGTATTAAAGGGCTGCCATAGTGTTGAATCAGGGAATGAGATGTGCAAATAAGAAGGAATGAGATGTGCAATTGATTTGAGAGACTGAGGTTATTTGGGGAGAGGAATTTCCTTTTATATTTAGGTCGTGAATACGGTTTCCAAATTTAGCAGGTTTAAATTGTAAATTTCTCGCGTAAACTTTGACCAATTTGAATTTAATTTAATCCCAAAATTAAGGCAGAATTGCATATATATCCCTCCGAAAGTGAATAATTGCATATATATCCTTTGTACAAGTTTTTGATGCACATAGTACAATTGTTTTTATGCATGCTTTGGATATATATGCAATTATGCATTTTCGGAAGGATATATATGCAAAAACCCCCCAAAATTAATCCCCCAAATTCTGAAACGTCCGCAGCAATGAAGTCAACCAGAGTACCTTTGACCAAAAAATACTACCAGCAGCAACGTTAAGTCAACCGACAGCAATGAGATGGTCAATCAGCAGCAATGAATGATGTTTGACTAACGTCAAATCCCCAAGTAACTCCAAACCATCCCAACATTTAATTCCATTAACCTCCCCTTAAGGCTATATAATCCCTTGAAAAATCAATCACAAACATATCACATTCATCAAACCCGAACTCACAATAAACCACACATAATGAGTTCATCAAAACCAGAATTTGTGGATATTTGTTCTGATTCATCATCAGATACATCTTTGGGATCATCTGGATGGAAAAATTATTTTCCACCCAAATATTCTACTGGCAGCAGCACCAGCAACAAGGGCAAGGCAAAGAAAGAAGAAGATTCCTCTGAAGATCAGCCTATATCCTCCCCATCTGATGATGAAGACTCAAGGTCTGATTATGTGCCGTCATTGTGGCCAAAGCACATGACCTGTTATGAAGGTGGTTGGGAAATCAAACCACCAAACCATCCTATTTCAGCTGAGCTAACTCGAGAGATGGAGAAAGCTGTGGCTGCCTTCTACCAAACCCCCGTGTCAAAGAAGAGTCATCCACTCCCTAGGCCAAGACAGCCAACCCCTAGGCCCAGTCAACCACTTCCTAGGCCAAGTCAGCCACTTCCTAGGCCAAGTCACCCAATACCAGTCCGAAGACCAGGTCAACCAATTCCAGTGGTGATTGGACTTGCAGCTCCAAAATTATATGTTGATATTAGTGGCATGGGAGTGTGAAAGGTTATCCCTGATTACCAAGGCAAGGGCAAAGGGAAGCTTGAATAGGTGGTAGGGTTGGTGAGAAGGTGTTTCATGTGTGAGCCTAATGAACTGATGTTTGGAAGATGTGCACTGATGATGAATGATGAATTTTGTAACCCCCTTTATCGATGATAAATAAAATATTTTCTTTTAATGTATCTCATGCGATTCAAAACTTAATATATGTGCTTGAAAAACAACCTCAAAAAGGTTAGAAGACACAATACAAGGAATAAACAAGAAATAGATTACAAATACAACAACCATAAGAAAAATAAAAAAACTACACAAAGTTACCCAAGTCATTACTGACTTGTGCCTGCCAAGGAAACCATGTAGAATAAGGTATTCCACCCATATACATTTGGTCATAATATGAAGGCCTATAGTCATGGTGCAAAGATCTGTTAATATGGTTAGCAGCATTCCTTTTCCAACCAGTAGAATTGGTTCTACCAGCTGGAACAGGCTTACCAGCAGGAACAGCTGCCGGTCTACAAGTTCTACCAGCAGCAACAGATGCTGGTCTTTTGGTTGATTTAAACACATAAGGTGGAATCCTATCAGCATTTCTCCATACTGGTCTAGTCTGTTGATGCATGTTACAAATACCCATTCTGGTCTCATAGAAATCACAGTCTTAAATGAGGTGAGAATGACTACCACATACAAAACAAGATTTCTTCACAACACATTTATTCTTCACATGACTTCTTTTATTACAAATAGAATTATTAGATCCAATATTAGAAGTCAAGTTATTTTTATCAGTACCTAAAGAGTTGCTTGCAAATGAAGTAGATTTGACAATGGGGTTAACACAACCAAGAGTATCTGACAATAATCACAATCAATAGTTGTATTTAGTATCTAATGAACATCAAGCAGCACTATCTTCAAAATTCAACATTAGGCGCACAAAGTTAATTGTGAGATCTAATTGTCGTTCAAACAGTTGTAAGGTTACATATTTTATTTTTCCCCGTTTATTTGTAGGAGTCGAATACACGTTTAGATCTCAGGCCGAATACACCTGAGTACGAGTCTTCATGGTGGATACAGAGCCAAGAATTCTTCCAAAACTACGTTCCCAGGGCTGCAGCCACATCCAATTACACCCTCTTCGATGCTTATCTTAACAGTTTGGCAAAGGCACGCAAACGGGTCACTGAGTCATTGAAAGTAAATTCCAGTCAATGTAGGGCTGGTAATAGTTCAACAACCAAGAGGCTTAAGGACCGTGTCGTTGCTGAGCTTAATGGCCAAGTATTGAAACTTGAGATTATTATTGAGGTTGTGTTTTATTCAGCTTACTATGTCAATAGTATGCACTCTGTATATACGGGTTTATAATACATGTTATAATATTACAGGTTCTTGCTCGTGAGAGACCTGGCGGACTGCAGGTAGATTTAAAAAAAAATATGAGTACCTACTTTGACATCCACCCTGTACTTTTTTACAAAAAATATAATGATTTGACAGGAGAAACTGGATATTGAGTCACATTTTCCTAACACGAGTTCTGAATTTTGCCATTCACTTAACAAATTTTACCTGAAATTGATTGCCTTGCCTGATTCTGACGAAGAACTTGCTCAGGTAGAATACGTTATTCCAAATTATCCGTATACCCGATTTATAGCGTAATATTATTTGTGTGGCATATGTAATCCACAATATCCTGTTTCAGGAGTATCTTATTCAAGAGGAATTGAGATTGGCGTTGGCAGAGGAAGAGAGGTTGCAGTTAGAAGAAGAGAAGATGATGGCAGAAGATAATATGAAAAGACAGGAAGCGGCTAAGAGGTTGCGCTTGGAAAAAGAAAACATGTTGAAGATGGAGGAGGAGAAGAAGAAACGTAGAATATCGTTTCTGAATTCGAAACACTATCAAAGATATTTGGCTCGGTTACCACCGAGCAAGAGGCGAAATTATTTAGAACCTGATTCGGAATCAGAAAATGCTGAAATGGTTATAGTTAGAATTAAAAAACACGGCCCTGACGTTAATAACCCACATATCGCTGAATTGCTGACAAGAGTTCAACCTTGGGTTGAGGTATTGCCATGAACTAAAGTTGGTTTACATTTTCTTTTGTTACCTCTTTTACATTATATCTTATAAATTTGTCCACGTTTGTAGGATCTATCTCGATGGTTCCATAGTGTGGAAAATATCTGGCTCACCGATGATATTGAAGTATTTCTTGGTCAACCGGGGTACACTCACCAGTGTAAATTTCCATGGTCCGAAGACTACACCGTTGATAGAAATTTCTGGCTACGCTTAGTTTGCTTAGACCCTGGTAGAAAAGGTTGGCTAACTGAGCAGGTGAGCGTACATGCATACTCTAATTCATAAATAAGGTTGCCTCTCACCCTTTCTTAAAACACTTTTTTGCAGCACATAGACTTGTGGGTTGACTACATGTGGCATGTAAGACCTAATAATGCAAACTGGGCGATGGTTAGCTGTTACTTTTTTCAGCTTCTTCTTCAAAATGGCACACCATCTTTTTATGCAGATGGCCAGAGGTATCCCTGTCCATAGAGCGATGTGGATCAGGTACTACGTTTATGTGTGTGCGGTTAAAGTTACATGATGACTCAAGTTGTTGTATATGACCATTTTTTACTAAAAGTATGGTCTTTTGGCCGTTTAAAGCTTGTATACGTATTTATGGATATGTCGCCTACTATAAGGATTCATCAGAAACCTTGTATATTGTAGGTTTTTATTCCAATCAACCAAACGGACAAACACTGGTGTCTTGCCCATTTTCATATACGCTCAGGAGTGGTGACATTCTATGATAGCGGCGACACATATGACTACGACACTGGTGACTGGTATATCCGTGTTAGGAAGTGCTTACAGGTACGTGTTGCTAAATTTTTGATTAATACCATATTTTTGTGCTTATGGTTGTGATTCTTGTCCCACTCTAACATCAGCATCATCCAATGTTTTGGTGTTGATGAGTTGGTATACTTCAGTTGTAGTATTGCATGTGCCAGACTGTTAGCATCATCCAATATGTCAGCGGTATAATCAAGTTGATTCTCATCAGCAGAATCAACATGATTCTCAGCAGTAGAATCAGTCTTAGCAACTTTTGCAACATCTTCAACAGCAGAACCATCTTGAGCTTGAGCAGCATCATCACCCTAGCCTTTAATAGTTTCCTGCATCACTTCAGAAGCTTTGACTAGCTCCTCAGCATCCAAAGTTTTTAGTTTTTCTACTAGCTGCTCCCTCGTTCACCTTTTCAGGCACAACCTCATTACCTATCCATATCCAACTCATCTGCGTTGTCTCCACTATCCATATACAAGTCAACGTCAGCACTCTCCACATTAAACCATCCTACCCCAAACATTATTCAATTTTTGCTGACCCTCCAAATGGTTTACCCATTAACTTAAATCATTTAACTGTACGTTGTTTCTATATACAATTAGCGAATATTAATTTTTTTGAATAACATATCTAGGTCACATACAAGTATCTCAAAGTAAAAACAACATATGTCTATTTGGGAAATGTTTCAACCTAGTTGCCCAATTTTAAAATACAATTAGCGACTAGTATAATTCTTTTGAATACCATATTTAGGTCACATACAACTACCTCAAAGTAAACTTCCATGTGTCTAGTTGGGCAATGTTTCAACCCAATTGGCCATTTTTTTAAAAAAGTTGCAAATTAGTACTTGTAGTGGAAGGGAGCAGTATATGACACTCTCTGTCCATAATCATTACATCTCTCTAATCCGCATTATTAATATTTGGTTTACTTTACTTTTCTCAATTCTCCATTTATAACATTTGGCTTAGTTTGGCTAGCTTTGACAACAAGTTGACCAAATTGAATTGGGTTGCGTTGTAAATTAGTGGACATGAAGGCATCAGTTTATAACAGTCTCTGGCCACAATCATTACATTTCTCTAATCCGCCCTAATAATATTTGGCTTACTTTTCATTTGTCTAATCCGCATTAATAGCATTTGGCCTATTTTGCCCATCTTTGATGAAAAGTTGCCCAATTTGAAATTTGGTTGTGTTGAAAACAAGTGGACAGGAAGGGAGCAGTTTATGACGCTCTCTGGCCACAATCATTACATTTCTCTTATCCGCCCTAATTATATTTGGCTTACTTTTCATTTGTCTAATCCGCATTAATAACATTTGGCTTATTTTGCCCATCTTTAATAAAAGTTGCCCAATTTTAATTTTGGTTGCATTGAAAATTAGTGGACAGGAAGGGAGCAGTTTATGACGCTCTCTGGCCACAATCATTACATTTCTCTTATCCGCCCTAATTATATTTGGCTTACTTTTCATTTGTCTAATCCGCATTAATAACATTTGGCTTATTTTGCCCATCTTTGATAAAAGTTGCCCAATTTTAATTTTGGTTGCGTTGAAAATTAGTGGACAGGAAGGGAGCAGTTTATGATGCTCTCTGGCCACAATCATTACATTTCTCTTATCCGCCCTAATTATATTTGGCTTACTTTTCATTTGTCTAATCCGCATTAATAACATTTGGCTTATTTTGCCCATCTTTGATAAAAGTTGCCCAATTTTAATTTTGGTTGCGTTGAAAATAGTGGACAGGAAGGGACCACTGTATGACACTGTCCACAATCATTTCATAGCAGCAGAATTCCGGTTTAACAATATCGGGCTTATATATTAAACAATATCTTGACATGACCCAACTATTCACCAATTGACAAACATAATTTATTACCGTTGACTAAATTCAAATGTAAGGGTCACCCCACTTTTAAATATTAAACGATCCATCTAATAGTGCAATTTCATACCATATTTAGAACCCTACTCACCTTTACACACAACCATTCACTTCAAATATCAATGGATCAACAAAACCTTTTGAAGGATCTGCTGACTAGTTTGGTTAAAACAAATATTGAGCGTGACTTTAAGCTCATAAAGTCACTTCAGCTGGAGGTGGTAGAGCTCGCACGCCGTTGCAAGGAAAGGGGTGACCAGATCAAACAGCTCCAAACTGTCGTTGGGTCCGGTCTCGCAACTAAGTGTTTAGATTTGCTACTTCAAATTCAAGATGAGGACCTTGAGAAGAATAGGACACTGATGAGACTCATCAGTGCAACTCAAATCAAAGTTCTCAATACAATCTCATTTCTGGCACAGCTGCGCAATAACTATTGAACCTCCATCCCTGGCCTGCTATGTGCTTGCTCTTTATTCCTGTCACGCTATAGTCTCTTGTGGTTTGTGTTTTGTGTTTTGTGTTTCGTGTTTATCATCTATGTACCTCTAGTGTTGGGTGTACTAGTTTTTCATCTTGTAATGAAATTAAACAAGTTTATGTAATAATTAGTTTGTTAGCTAATCAAATGTTACAACACTGCATATGAAGTAAGGAACACTAAACCTTTAATAGCTTAACAAATAATCTGATCTAACTATCACCAAAAAAAATAAACAATTCAACTGTTTATGGACAAACCTTTCCGGTAAATGGATCGCATTTAATAACATTATTTACAAAGTGTACCTTAAGATCTCTCGTCTATGTATACTTACATTTTATCCTATTATACAGGCTCGACTTCCACGTGTTCTAGAACGTGCCAAAGTTTTCGATAAGAATGGAATGCGTCCGAGCGAATATAACATTACGTTTAGGCTTGCGGAGAAAGTTCCAAAGCAAGGGGGTATCTTTGGTGATTGTGGTGTGTGGGTGTGTATATTTCTATATCGTTTGTCACATGGTCTATCGTTGGATGTTGATGACCCCGTTGACGTTGCCTTAGCGTATCGTGAAAAGATGGTTCGGTTTTATTACAAGCTTAGATATTACCCTATGTTCAATTAGTTTGTTTATTTTTGTTCATCTTATGTGTCCTTGTTGTATTCTAAACCTTTAGTTATCAATATAATTTACTCTACAAAAAATAGTGCTATTCTTCAAACTTATTTTGCCACGGTATGGTCAACTGTGGACTTTTTTTTTATGTGGATAATAATTTCGCTAAATTTATAAGTGTCACAAATATTTAAAAAATAAACCACATATATAAGTGTGTAAAATTATAATAAAGCTACACTAATATGTGTAGCAAATGTTTCCACACTTTTTATTATAAACATTTTTTGCATTTTTGCCACACTTTTAGGTGTGGACATTCAAAAAATATTTCCACACTTTTAAACATATAAATTTGGATAATATCTCCACACTTATACGTGTAAAAATATTTTGTCACATTCATTATTACCACACGTGAGAAAGTGTGGACTCAATAATTGTACACCTTTTTTAACGTGGCCATTTGGCCTTGAAAATCTGGAGAATTCAACTAGTTTTTTGTAGTGAATTAGCTTGTCAAATTAGTTTACAACATTATATGACCGTAAACTTTGGCAAGTTAACCAACATGGGTACATATAATTTTGCGTTAATACAACGATACAAAAACACTAAAACAAGACTTCAATTTACTAATACGTACAACCCTTAATACCTCTATAATATATTTTACTTTAAATTATTACAAACTAATTCACTCTTTGTCACTTGTTCCTATTCAACCAAATGGCTAGCATCTCTTATATATATATATATATATATATATATATATATATATATATATATATGTTCGACTGACTTACCACTTAATTAAGTCCCACTTACATTATTACTTGTTAAATCATCATGGACCCTCATCAAACTCCTCCAAAGAAAGTCCCTGCGAACCCCCATGCAGATTCGGCTGACATCAAACAAAGGTATGCATGATTTTACTGTGTAATGTAATAGTATGCTTAGTTGCTAACTTTATTTGATTTTGAAGAAATTTTCGTCTGTTGTGTACAGGTCACACGTCATCACTACTACACATATAGTCTTTGAGATTCACTATGATGGTGTTTTCTTAGAATATCCAGCCTTAAAGTATCAATATGGCAAAACAATGACATTGAAGGTATGCAAGTCGAACAGGATGAACTTGGATCAGTTGCTTGACTTGTTAACCTTGCAACTAGAGCAAGAAATTCGATTTTTGTATTTTTGTTGTCCAAGACATTCTCTAGCAGAAGGCTTGCATTTGATTGAAGCTGAATGTCATATGCGAAAGATGTATGACACGGCTGATTGTTATGGTTTGCTCCATTTGTATGTTGTCCATGCACCACAAAACCTAGCAGGTTTCTATTATAAAAATCTTACTTATGATTTTTATGATGAGGAAATTTTGTTAAAGTTTAAAAAACATGAACAAGCAATGGTAGTTGCTACATCTAAATCGGCTGCTGCTCTGGAGGCATGGGGGAGGGAAGAAGGTCGTTCACCTCCTCTAAGAACACCTCCTTCAGAACCGAGAATCAAAGGAACTAATTTTAAATGTAGAAATCTTTTTAAAGACTTTTTGCATAGTGACTCTATCGATGATGGGCTTTATTTTTTTGAAGAAGATTGCATGCCAGGTGTTGTTGGCCTCGATGTTCCTGCCATTGACGTTGGGTGGTCTCGCTCGCCGCCTTATGAGTGGCAAAATGTTGTACTCAGTTACAATGGTTCAAAACTGCCAAGTCTTTCTAATGACTGTTTTGCAGACGAGGTTGTGCTGGATGTGGGTGGGTCAGCAGTTCATGAACAAGGTGGGACTAGTGTGCATCCTACGACCGATCGACGTGTTCTGAAAAATAAATACTCAAGGAAGTTCAGGTTTGGATCACGAACTTCATATTTGCGGAGGCGAAAAAGGTTGAGGTATCATAAAGCTCTATACAAGCAGCGGGAGAGTGGAGGTATTGGAGAAACAATAAGTTGGTTCCTTAATGATAGAAAGTTGCAATCTAGGGTTGTTGTAATGAAAAGTTGAAAACCACAAGATTGTAATTATATTTTTGGTTAATCTTATTTTCTTGCTACTTGTTTGACCACTCCATAAAACAGACGAAATGCTAGGGCAACCGATTATTTTGGCGGGTGTTTTAGTACTACCAAACATACCCGCTTATAAACCGTAAAAAATAAAGAAAAAAAAAATAACAAAAAATAAAAATAAAATGTCAGTATCTAAGAACGGATAATTGTAATCATTTTAATCCGATTAACCATGAAGAAGAACATGCGAACGCCTTATATGACGAATCAATCTTTATTTATATGAAACACTAGATTTGCAAAAGGAAACATATTATTTACTAACAAAAGATACAACTTCATTTCATTCCATGGACTACATCTAATCCACGCCACTACATTATTTTCCTATTATCATCCCAAACCCAACACAAACAACTGCAAAAGATCCTATCAAAATGAAAAACAATCGCTCATACAGCTTCAACTTTGCCTTTATATCATTCATCTCTTCTTCCATTATTGACTTGTCCAAAGCAAGAGCATCAATCACCTGCTGGTACTCCACAGTCTTGTTCAATCGTTTGGCGTTTTGTAAGAATCCATACACCAAATCTTTATAGTATTCACTTGGAAGATCACCATCTAAAAAGTCATACACTTCACAAACTAAGCATTTTACAAATCGTTTACCCGGATTTATCCTTGTTGTTGAAGTCTTAACTGTGAGTCGAATAGCACACCTACAAAAGTATTCAATTTTACCATCAATTACTCGGGTTGTCGCTCTATTTCGCGAACTCATACTTTAGGGTTTCAAGATTTAAAACAATTGGGAAATAAGGGAAAGCAGTTGGGAGTGGGGGTGTTTATATAAAGGACTAAAATATTTGCACGTGTGAGGCCTTATTTTATTTTTGTATAAATCCACTTTTTTTTGCTAAAAAAAGACTTATAAAAAGTTTAGAGTTAATTTGAAAAAAAGGGACCCTATACTCGAACGGGTTGAACACTTTTAGTACCCATTCTTGCGGCACATAACGGGTTTAGTCCCATGACCTATGACCATATTATAACCAAGTGTGAAACCTGGCTTCACTTGCAAAACCACAACACACATCAAACACAAACATGAATCAAAAGATTGGTTTAAACCATAAGTCTGTTATTTGACTTTTAGACCATAATTTGACTTTTAGAAGTCAAATTACAATGTACCAAATTTGGTAAAGGGACAATGTAAATGCTGTAAACAGACAACGACTTTTACAACATAAAATACAGGGACCATTTTAGAAATTAAGTCAAAAGTTTATTATAAAATTGCACGTCTGAGGACCAAACGTGTAATTTGCACGGGAAACACTGTAACCCCACATATCCTTTTTGTTCCCAACAAACACAATATCCCCAAAAAGCAGATCAAACCCTAGGTCATTGTCACCACACGAATCCAAAATAATAAAATTGCTGTCCTTTTCATCTTTATATCACGTATTCTAGGTTTGTTGTACTTTCCCATAACTATATTATTCCCTTTTTTGTTCATATAAATATGATGTTACAGTGAATAAATCAGTTTTTTATTATTTGATTTTTTTTTATGTGCAACGTACTTAGTTTGTTACTTATGGGTGCCAAAAAGCTACATAATTGCTTTTAGTTTGTAACTATAAACTATACTCATGTTTAATTAAGTTTCTGGATGAAAGTTGAGTTCAAAGTACACAAATATGTGGAATTTGCTCTCGATCCACTTCGTTATGTTGATGGGTGTATTGGGAACGTTTGGTGTTTGACCTCTGACAGGGGTGTTTTTACTAGGGCACTTAATAGTCTTATAAATGACATTGGTGGTGATAAATGGGCTTTGTTTTATTGTAACCCCAACATGTCACTTGCAAATGGTTTAACTTTGCTACACATTGATAATGATGTTCGTAGATTTTTCAGTCATGCTTTGAACAATGGTTCCATAGACCTGTTTATTGCTCACAAGCAACAGCCGTTGTCAAAGTATAATTTTAACAACATGGTTTGGCAAGAGGAGGGCGCTGGCCAGCGTTGGTGTACTTCAACTCCGTTCAAATACAATGAAAATGGTTGGTTGGATGTGAATGAAAATGGTACCGATATAGGAGGAAGTGGAACTGGTTAAGAAAAAATGTTACACGAGTTTGGCGTACAAATAGCGAATGCAAATGGTTCAGATAAAGCTAAATCGAAGCTGTTTGAAGATGATCTGCTGGAAAGAAACATAGTTAAGGGTAGAAACAGACGAAATGAAACAATGAATCAATCTGAATCAAGCAATCATAGCATTTTCCATGTTGTAAAAACATACAGTCAGGGCCTTCATTAACTGGCGACCCAATATGGTTGAAGTGCAATCTGATTGATTGCTGGTTGGTACGTTTATTTACTTGCATTTTCAATTTAATTTACCACAAACAAACACAACCGCTAATTGTTTGCCTCCATCACACATTCATAACATAGTTTAATACTAATGTTTATTACACACCAAACGACCCACACTTGTTATTTATGGTTAAACAACACATGGTACCAACTAGGAAGTGAGTGCATACATTTAAATATAGGGTGTGTCATTGGGGGTCTTTACTGTAAAAATTTGTCTGGAGTAGGGAAATCAGAGAGCGAATTAATGTGTGGATTGGATGAGTTCGGTTGTTCCTGTGCTTGACTTGAGTTGGGTGCCTCGGCCGCATTCATCACCCCATGCATAAACTCTGCATTTGCCTCGGGTTGTGTTTCGTTACTTTGATTAGATGAACCCTCCACCACACGGGTCTTTTTCCTTGAACCGGCTAGACCTTTCTGTATACAGGTACACATAAACATTAGGTGCCAATAATCACAACTACTTAATTGTGGCATAATAAAATAAATTTCAACCTTTTCTATCACAATAGTTGCATTGCACGTTAGCCGGTTATGTCTTGGCCTTCCGCACCTTCCACACGTACTCCTTGTAGGCACCTCGCCTTGAGAGGGAATTCTGTTTCTTTTTTTGGGTCTACCTGGTCGGCTGTTGCAAACAATAGGGGGTGATACAACTTGGATGTCGTCTGGAGTGTCCCACATCGTCATGTCTTTTAAAGGATAAACCATGTCTTCGTATGTGCCTTTAAGTGTTGTATTATAAAACCAAGCTTTAGCCAGTTTCTTCACACTAGTCAGCCCTGCAAATCTACCAACAGCACAGACATGTCCACATGGTAAGCCCAAAAGCTGCCATTGTCGGCAAGTGCATTCACCCTGTTCTAAATCAACAATATGCCTTTTTTGTGTGTCGCGTACTTCATACACTCTGTCCTTGTCAATCCCCAAAACCTTCCAGTTTGCACTTTTGGCCATTCTGCCATTCACTTTTGCAGTTGCCCATTCAGAAAGATCATCATCCGGGGCATCTAACCATAAATAATAAAGTTTGTTTAGTGTGTAGTATTTCATTATTCTTCAGTAAACGTATTGAAAATTATACCATCTATTACCTGCATATTTTGCTTGGCGGTGGTAATACCAGCTCTGAAGAAGACCTCTATACCATTCCATCAGCGTTGTTATCGGGCAGTGGCGCACAAGCTTTGTTAAAGCATTTATGGATTCGACACTGTTTGAGGTTAAATAATTGTACCTCTGCCCAGGGCAATGTGCCCTTGACCATTTCTCGACGCCTGCTTCAATAAGTTTTTTGTGAGCCTGTCGTCTTACCGAACGAATATCAGACATTAGCTTTGCAAAATCCTCCGTTGTGTACGCTTTGCATGTCTTCCAGTATAAGCATTTCAGTGTATCTGACTGCATCTTTGTATTTAACATAAAATGCCGACAACAATAGCCGTGAAAGGCATTCGGGAATACAGTTTTACATGCAAGGATGATTCCGTGATGTCTGTCAGATATGATGGCCAAATTAGGAACTTCCCCTATGCATTCTTTGAGTTTCATCATAAACCAAGTCTATGATTCACCAGTCTCGCCCTGAGCAACACCGGTGGCAAGCGGTAGTATCTGATTGTTTCCGTCCATTGCAACTGCGACAAGATTTGTTCCCTGGTATGTCCCTTTTAGATGTGCGGCATCAATTATGATCAGAGGGCGCATATAACACAGGAAACTCTTAATCTGTGAAGTACAATGTAGCATATATCATGGTACATAAGGTTGAAAACATATAAACAGATACAAAATAAAATAAATATAAAATATATAGAATAAAAAATATAGATATATATTTAACAATTTATTGTTTATTGTTAATTGACAAACGAGTACCTAAAGTAATAACAATTTATTGTTTGTTGTTTGATATGAGAGGTGCGGTGTGCACATAAGATGGATGTGTTGCTTTTGTTTTAATGCACGTAATATTGATGTGTTGCTTTTGTTTTAGAAAACTAGGTATCAGAAGTATGTTGCAAAAAAGTATCTATTTTGTACCTTTATGTTGTTCCTGCATATGCAGATACATGTTTCTGTGTTTCTATAACTGATAAGTTAAGTTTCAGTGATATGCTGTTGCATTTCATTAAAACTAGATAATTTATGTTGTATACACTTTGCTATGCATAAATCCTACTGGTAATCATTATCCCTATTTTTTTTTTTTTTTTTTTTTTATTTTAAGTTAGATTTTATTTTTCTATATTCATACCCCTAGGATAACCATAGCTATTTCTTTTGATAACCTTATGAAAAAAAAATCTTTTGCAACTAAACAAAGAGGATTAGAATCTTAATAATATGCTTACCACAGCACCGAAACCTATAAATAGGTTCTTAAAACACCTTGCATCGTCGGTATGTATGTGTGTAACTGTGCCCCTGTTTGCAATCTTTAGATTATGGCAATATATGGGCAGCTGCGAAAATGAGGCCTTTGGGCAGCCCTGATTTGATTCCAGCGCCAACTGTCTCCCTCTCCAAGCTCGTTTGTATGAAATGTCTATCTTCATATCCAACTTCAGATCATGTATAATGTCCTTCGGCTTATACACTCTTGACGGATCTCCGAGCTTCGGGGATATTATTCTAGCCAATGTTTTTGTATATGCATTTCGGTGATTTGGATTGAATTTGATTTTTGAACATTTATGATTGTCGTATAGTGAAGTGATTCTAAATCGGCTAGTTGGCCCATATCGACGACAGCTTATGTGCCAATCACATTCTGGTTGGACACACTTCACAGCGTATCTTTCCGTACACGATTTAGAAACACAAAACTCATACCCTTCTTTTAAACATTTGAAACTTATCTCATACATGCACTCTTCCTTATCTTCAAACAGATGATGAAGTTTTAAACCACCTTTATTCTTATATGGTGCGGTATAATCAAAAGTGGGTGGTTGGGGTTGGGTTGGCATATAGTTAAGAATAGTGCGGTGCATTTGGTGATCTGGATCTAAATTAACGACAGGTGTATGCATAGCGCGGTGTACGATTAATGTGTGCTCTTGTGACGGCGTCGCCGAAACAAAAGTTTTGAAAACTTCGAGGTCGACTTCATTAAGTATAGTCCTGTTGTCTGCACCGGTGTTGTAAGATAACCGTATTGCGTATGCATCGTTAACATGAAACTTCTTCCATACATACTTCACAAGATTGCCAAAGTTGACGGCTTTTGGAAGTAAAACAGAAATCACATTCTCTTCATACCGTATAAACACCTTGAACTTATCTGTTGTGCAAGAATTCATTTTTTTTTTTTTTTTTTTTTTTTTTTTTTTTTTTTTTTTTTTTTTTGGGTTGTGTTGTTTGTGTTGTATATGGTTAAGAATTATATATGCAAATTTAGTTGCCCAAAGTACAAATGTCTACAAGCATACACAATAATTTGTTGCCCAAAATGAAATGCCAATAGTATGTGCCTACAAGACTCTCATTGATTATGATTACACCTATCAAGTGGCATTAAATAAAACTGATGTACTTGTGTGTACTGTAGTGCAACCAGCATGGCAAAATTAGCCAACGTTTTAAATAAATGGGCCATTTTTAAAACATTTGCAATTAAAAAATGGGCAACTTAAATTAGGCAACTTTACAAAAGTGGGAAAAGTTCCTGCTGCTCTTGAGCAGACATTCTACTGCTTGTTACAAAGTTCCTGCTGCTTGGCTATTATTTCGGCAGCTGATATGGTTCTTCTGATCGGTTTGTAAGTGGTGGAATCTACTGCTTGGTTTCTAAGGGTTTAAAAAGGTAAGTGGACCTCATAATTAGTTTCACGCGCTCATAAATCACACTAATTCAAAGTATAGCTAACTGATTGATACATAGCCAAATGATTGATACAAAAATATTTCATGCATCCCACCATACACAGACACGAAACATTATTACTTCCAAATTAAACACACTAAAGTCACCATAGCATATGGTGGATTATAATAATAAAACCTTCAACAATTACTAAACAAACTAAAAACATAAAAACACCGTCATCCTAAAGATCGCCAATCCTCTTTTCTAGATAATAAGGGCTTTGAAACCCATCTTGCCGGTGTCCCTGGTTTTGAGGAACCACCACATTTTGTGATCCACCACATTTTGCTGCTCATCCTATTAATTTTGCTGCACCGCCTCACTTTCAGCCATCTCCTCCTCTTCACTATGGACGGTTTCTTGGTTGGTTTGTAGTTGTTAATGGCATGCAGAAATTAAAAATAAATAATAACAAAATAAAACAATACATACAAATTAAAGGAAACTGAAATGTTAATACACTTATGTTAATCGTATCCTCATTCTAATGATGTTGATGAAATACAAATAGCCTCTGATTAGACCTACATTTTGATGAAGTATAAAATAAAATAAATTAGATGTACTTGTGTGAACTGTATCGAAACCTACAAGGCAAAATGTGGTAACGTTTTAAGAAATGGGCAATATTTATATTAAACGAGCAAATTAAAAGTTTGGCAACTAAAAAAA